>JAHZSQ010000046.1:0-168331 GCA_022405105.1 Aristolochia contorta | reverse complement strand
TCCACATCACAACTGCACACATCATGAAGTCTCAACATTGTAGATCTTGACTCCCACCTCACATAAAAACTTTGGATGATGACGTCTGGTGGAGGGGATTCCCAGTGAAGATGAGTGTGGGGTAGTCTTGTAAGTATGGGAATGGTCTTGGATTTATAATTTGATAAGAGAGAGATAGAGTACATAGGAAAAGCAATGTAGTGGTGTGTGGGAGAGTTTTTCAAATCGGGCTTTGTTACTGGTACACAAAGTTCCCATAAAGCTTTTATGGTGAGAATGTCAATTTGGGAAACATGGTTACTGGTTTTAGAAGTGAAAAGGGGTAGGAAAGAAAGAACATAAGGTAGGTAAACTGGAATGACTGAAATGGCAGGTTAGAGTGATTGTCATACTTGAGTAGCAAATGGGCAATGGAGGAGAATGTGAGGATTGCTTCGGAGTAGAAAATGGCTTTAAATGAAGTAGGGGTTGATGGACATGCTACGTTGTTGGAGATGATCTTTAGTTGGGAGCTTATCTAAGAGAGTGAGCCATAGGAAGAATTTATTTTGATGGGGCCTTCAAAAGCCATATATGTGTCCATATGGGAACGACATGGCCAAAATGATGTTGACGTGTATCTTGTTGATATCTGGCATGTAGGGTACGGTATGTTTTGCGGGTGGCAACAAAGTCATCTATGGATAACATCTAGATAGGGTAGTCAGGTTGATTGGGATAGATAGGGGTTTGGAGGATGGTAACAGTAAACATCCTAAGGCCAAGTAGCCTGGATGCGAGTTCATCCCAGGAAGTATTGTTAATGGAAAGGGAGAAAATCGTTAGATTTCAGTTGTGGGGGCCCTCAATTGAAGGAAGTAGGAAGTGAATCAATTGATTTAGCCATTCAATCCAAATGTCACACCAGAGGGAGGATTTATTGCAATTGCCAACAGTATGCCAGATATACTATTTGAAAAGATGAAGGAAATGGGATAGTTGTTTCTTGAGTTGGGACATACCCTATATTGATTTTGGAGAGGTACATGCAATGGATGTTTGAAAGGTCAACTTTAATTAACATGGTTCAGACAACTAAAAAGAGGGTTTTCTAGATCCACCATATGAGTTTAGCACTAAAGACGGTGAGAAGTGGAGAGTGTGTATCTTGATTGTGTTTAGTGGTAGGGATGTGAATACCAAAATAGGTGCCAAGGAAAAATTTATACGTGAAAGGCATTAATAACATTATCTATATTTGATCACTCTGAGGCAACTTCTGAGATGAAGACAGATAATTTGGCAGGATTAATTTGTTGGCCTGCATAGGTAGAAAAAAATCATGAAAGTTGGTAGTTACTGTGTAGCCCTAACAAAGAGGAGAACATCTTCGGCATAGTGAAGGTTGTTGTAAACTGATTTTCTCTGATTCATAATTGAATTGTATTCTAGGTACACAGATACAGATAAGGTAGAGTCTAAGTCAGTTAAGGAAACTGACACGGAAGCTTAACTGAAAAATCCAAAGAAGAATTACAAAAGATTATAATCAGTTTGATAACTATACAATAGAATAATTACATGTCTTAAAGTAGGTCTCTGTTTGATGAATCATGAAGATGATTGTCTGCTCTAACATTCCCCTCAAGGTTGGTGTCTTGACAAAGACATGAAGAGTGACTAAAAATTGATTGAATGGACCTTTTGGACAATCCTTTTGTGAAAATGTCAGTATACCTTCAAGAAACCATTTGTAATTTGCTCCCAAATGATGTGGTAATCAAACTGAACATGTTTAACATGATTATAGAACATAAGATTCACAACAATATACATAGTAGAGAAATTGACACACTATAGAACCGATGCATTCTTAAGAAAGATTCGCAGTTTTTGGAAAATTTGCAATACCCAAGAGAATTCCTTGACTGCAATTACTAAAGCTCTATAGTCAGCCTCTGCCTTGAACGGACAGCAACCAGCTGATTCTTTGAGGACCAAAAAAATTAAAGAACCACCATGTAACATACAAAAACCAGTGACTAACCTTCCATCATTGGGACATCCTCTCCTATCGACATCACTGAATACATTAAAACCAAGATCGTGAGCTCGACAGATTAAAAAACCATAGAGTCGAATCTCCTTTAAATACCTCATATTCTGCGTAAGACCAATGAACATCTCATGGCTCTTGTTGAAATTTGCATGCTTAATTTACCGCATATAGAATATCAGGCCTAGTGAGTGTAAGATACTGAAGGACGTCAATAGTGAACCAATATTCAGTAGCCTCATCAAGGGTTGATCTTTCAAACTTGGATAAATTAGTTCCCGCAGCAACTGGTGTGGAAAGGGGATTCACGTCTGCTAAGCCATGTCTATTCAATAAATAAGCAATATATTTAGACTAAGAGAGATGGATCGGTTTTAATTACGACCCACCTCAATGCCAAAAGAAATGAAGATTGTTCAAGTCCTTCACAGAGAATTCATCTTATAAATTGTTAATAAACAAAGAGCAATAGAGGAGCTGCCAGTGAGAATGATGTGATCAGCACATCTGATAACATACATTGTGGAACCTGCTTTACATCTATAGAGTTGTGATGAATTGACCCAAAACCGAGATCAATAAGAAAGGATGTAAGACAATTATACCAGGCTCGAGGGCTTTGTTTGAAACCATTTAGATATTTGCGAAGGTGACAGATGGCTGTTGGTTGGGATTCATCCACCAACCTGGGTGGCTATGACATATACTCTGCCAAAGACTCATTTATGAATGCATTACTTACATCCAACGTCGAATCGACCAATTCTTGTTGGCTGCCATATCAAGGACAATCGGAATTATACTGCTTTAACAACCGGACTGAATGTTTCAAATAAATCTTGTCCTTCTCGTTGATTGAACACCTTTGCAACTAGTAGAGCTTTGTATATGTCAATGCTGCCATCTGCTTTAGTCTTAATCCGAAAGACCCACTTGCAGCATATAGCTTGTCATCCCTTAGGAAAAGAAACAAGTGTCCAAGTGTGGTTAGATTACAGATCATTTAATTCATTCTGCATAGGCTCTCACCATTCCTGATGCATCACAACATGAATGCAAGGGGGACAAAAGAGGCGGATGGCGAATGGAGAGGTGAGCTTTAGGTTCGAGGGAGCCGATCATGGAATGGATTGTCATGGGATGAGTAGCAGAGGGAGCATTTGACTGTGCTGTTGTAGATGGAGTTCGCAAACCAGGTGAAGTAAGAGATGGGGTTCTCAGGCAAGGTAGAGGTGACTTGGGGAATTCGAGATGAGATAAGGGAAGCTGAACTCGAGTTAAGGCCAAGTAAAAGGGAAGGAGTGTAATAGGTTGGGGATGGATACGCTAAACCGATGGTGTAGGAAGTAAATCTGCTTTAGAGAACGGAAAACATGTCTCATCAAACATCACACGTGACTAACATACACCGGACCAAAGGAAGAGTCGAGGCATATGTACCCTTTATAATTAGGGTGATAGCCAAGAAAAACACAAGCAACTGAGCAATCATCCAACTTATGAGGCGAGTACGGTCGTAAATATGGATAATATAAACAACCGAAGGTTCACATAGAATATTTGGGCTTTTGATCAAATAAAATCTCGTACGGACTCTTGGATGTCACAAGAGGTGTTGGAAAATGGTTTATAATAAATGCGGCATTGATGCTTGCGCAAACAAAGTCATGCCCATTGTAACAATGTGACAATGCTTATGCTCAACAATGCTGCTTGTCTTTGGAGTATAAGGACACAAAATTCTATGATGAATGCCAAATGTAGTTAACAACTATTTGAATCAATTATTGAAAAAAATTGATCCTCCATCAGATTGAAAACATTTAATCTTAGAAGAAAACAACTTATCACCGGCAGACTTCAAATGCACAAAAGAGGAATACACCTCAAATTTATAGTAAAATAGAAGAAGCCATGTAAAATTACTGAAGTGATCAATGATAAAGATATAGTATTTAAATCCATTGAACAAAGTAATTGGGGATGGGACCACAAACATCGACAGAGTTCGTATGTAATAGAGATAGCGCCAAAGAATTAGATAGTGAAAAAGGGAGAGCAGTAGTCTTTGAAATTCGACAAGCATGACAAGTTGCCAATTTATTGAGTTCAGAAATTTCAATGTTTAAATTATGTGCATATTTCATAATAGCACTACTACAATAATATTTAACGCCAGAAAGAAAAAAGTGAGACTGCCAAGGGATTTCTAAAGGATGTGAGTAGTGAAGATTATGAGGCGTAGCGTGGGTGACTAAAAGGGGCACATGTGATTTCTAAAGGAGCCACTGGCCCCCATTGATTAGTGAAATTTATGTCATATTTTCATGCTCACTTTGGCCATTTTTGTCACAAAATAACTTACTTTTGCTCATTTTAAGCAGGGAACATGTGTAAAAAAATGCGAAAGAGGACTTAGTTGTGTTGGAATTAGGTCATTTAGGGCCATTTGAGCATAAATGAATTCCGAAACGCGATGGGAAAGCCTGGGGAAGCTCTGATTTGGCTGAAAATGCATGAAAATTACCTCAAGGAGCTCATCTTAGCCTGCCGAAGCTTAGAAATCACCTTGGTAAACTTGGAAACTCCCTGAAACTCTCAGAAATCACCCGAGGGAGCTTGGGATACCCTTGGACAGCGTAAAAATCTGCATAAGAGGATGAAACAAGGAAGAAATCAACACTTGGAGGGCGATTTCCACGTGAGAGGTGGATTTTGAGCTTCTTGGGATATATTGGTTTCTTTGTTTTTACTTCTGATTTCTATTTTAGCAGTTGTAGTGCATTAAACATGTACTAGAATGTTAGTTTAAGTTGTAATTTGATGTTTCTGATTATTTTGGCTAAAATCCTCATTTGGGGTATTGTGTAAATATTTTCTCAGCTTTGACTAATTATAATAATTAATATATAATTTCAGACGTTAATTCCAAGTCTCTGTGGGATGACCTGTACTTACCAGACTTTATTACTTGCATGAGATGTGCACTTGCCTATGGCCGAAAACCCCTTTATTTTTTAATGCATGTTTTTTTCCCAAACTCCAATTAAGCTAAAGGAAGGAGTGACGCAATTTCATGAAGAGGTGTAAAGAAGCCAAGTGTAAGTTGGGGAAGTCAAAGATGTGGGTTTTGTTACAGAGAGAGGCTTGAGGAGCAGTTGGAATAGGAGCCATACGTACGGTGGGGAAGGGGGTTTGGCTGGGCGTGAGAAAATGGGAGGATGAAGCTGCAATGTGATGTTACATGGATGTCGCTGGGTTTGTAAGAATAAGCTGAAAAGAATGTCTGCTGGTGTTGTACTGTGAATGGATACTTCTTGCGATTACCTCTACGAGGAGGGATTAGTTTGCTCTGGTGGTGATGATGATGGCATAGGTGTTGTTGGTAATGTTGGCGAAGGTGTTGTTGGTGGTGTTGGCAGAGATTGAGTGCCATTCTTTTACTCCTAATACTGGTAACTTAAGAAGCTCTATCATCCTTATATGAGTATCACTAATTCATGCATGTCCCTGTTCAACCATCAATCTACATATTCATGAACTTCTAAACCATCTGAATTTCACCATTGAAGGTTCTTATACAAATGTAAATCACAACCGGTACCTACTTGACTCAAACCACACATGATGTATGTACTGAGAATCAAGCTGGTACTTGAATCTCCACATAGAATTAAATCACTAAGTAGGCCCAATCCTTGGAAATCGTAGGAGGTACCCAGACCTGATATTATATAACAAATCAAGAATCAAACATCCCAATCTACCCAAATCATTCAAAAGCAAGATTTAATCTATACGAGAGATTGAGATCTTAAGTAGTGTAATTATAATCAACTAAAAAAAGGTTTGTCCTTCCCTATAAACCACGAGACTGCCCATAAAATATAGATTGAACCAAAGAACTAGTACAACATTCAAATAAATTGAAAATAAAGCTTCAATTTTTCAGAAGAAAATTAAATACAATGGGGAAAAATTAAAACTAGGAAATTCTAAAACCACAAACTACAAATGAAAAGTAAGTTGACTTATATTCTTAATCCCGTGATTCTCCCAAAATCCAAACTCTAGGAAACGTTCAATCTTGAACAACAAAAGCACTTAGGACTTTTAGAATTAGGGATGGTATGTTGACTAATTTAATATAGATTAAGAAGAAAACACAGGATAATGCAATCTCTACTGGATCAGCTACAGGTAAACCAATGGTACTTTGAAAAGCTTAACGTCCAAAGATGGCCTAAATCATATTTAGAGATGATGTGTTTTATAAATTTCCTCTCTAATTTTTCTTAAACTGGTTATAATCCAAAAGGTTTCACTAAAAACACTAAACCAACAATCCACTCATTGATGTAGCAATTAGTCAAACTCTTCCTACGCTTAGCAAATAATTTAAGAAAAATATGACAAATGCCACTAGTTGACTTAATCCAATAGCTTTCGGATATATAAAATCTAATTAAATCTGAAATTCATTATTATATGCTTAAAATCACTCTAATGTACCTAATGTATAGGTAAAATTTGAAAAATCATTGAGTTGAACGCGAGGAAATTAAAGTGAATTGCTCCCCCTCCCCCCTCATCCCCTCCCCCTTATATAATTTGTCTTCAATGTTGACTTAATATATCATAAAACTCTCAAGAGAGGGTTTGAGTGCTTTCTAAACCTAGGAGAAGTATAATCTTTGTAGCAGACCAATATAATCATCCTATAGAAAGAATCTGCAGTTAACTCATAGTTTGCAAGGAAAAATTTAGACAAACCAGTCTAAGCACCCATGCTACAAAACATAGCAGATTAAAATAACTCCATAAACCATACACAACACAACACAACATATCAAGTAAAGGTTTGCGTATAAAAATTTTTAACGAACAAAAATACGAAAAAAAACTTAAAAGTTGTGGATTTCCATTGCCAACAAAATGTTTCGTGATCAGGTTGTTGTATTATTAGTTCTCATCTTAGACTCCTATCATAGGGGCACATACGTAGAAGTTTATAAATTATCTTTCTTAATTATAAATTATATTTCTAAAATTAATGTTGTTGGACATTCCAAACGCTTGAGTTCAACATGAAAATGAGGTTTATTTAAAAATTATTTTTAAAGAGGTTCTAAACTTCTCATATGAATAGAAATATGTTTTTAAATTTAACCAACCATACCCAACCCCACAAAAAAAGTGAAAATAAAAAAATAAAACAAATAAAAAATCTTCCTGGATCCACTACTGAATTCAATTACAAAATAAAGAGTTTTATTCTTCTACCATTTTGAGGGTAAAGAGTCACATGTGGGAGTCTATTTCTCTTCTATTTTATAAAACTTGAGAAGGCATGCTCAAGTGTATAAGAACCTTACTCATTGATGCAGAGAGCAGGGAGAAATGGTAGTTTGTAGTTCAAAAGATCGTTCCTTCCTTAGAATACCAAGAGATTGAACCACATACTGAAAAATTTCTCATATTTTTCATTCATCAAGTCTGACGACTAACACGCTTTACAAACGCTTAAGTAAAAAAAATCCTAATTGCAGCTATGGTGAAAGTTACATAAAAATCAGTACAAAATTATGAAAAATAGCCTTACGTTATGGAAACAGCAATATGGTAAAAGGACAACGTGTTGTTTGACTAAGAAATTGTATCTTTGTTGGAAATAGACCACATTGACTTTCAAGTCCAATCTCAGCCTTTTGGGCCTTTGGATGGTCCATCCTAACCATGAGATCCAAATCTTTCTGTACTGCATCATCTTCCCCATGGTGAAGGAGATGCGCCCTGTAATCAGAACATGCTCATTGTCAAGAATTACTATTAAAAAAAAAAAGGAAAAAGGTACTTGACCTTGAAAACATCAGACATGCGTATGTGGTTAGGGAAGCTGCAAGTAGTGAGCATTTGGATTGATATTCTCAATGATTTCAACCGAGCCTATTTTTCGAGCAACAAGCTTATTTTATTCAGGGGTAGGGAAATGGTCCTTGGTTAAGATAACCCAAACATAATCACCAACATTGAAGTCAACAAGTCTACACTTCTTATCAACGTGGGACTAGTCTTTATTAGTAGAAGCAATGGGATGATCAGCTTGTGTCGATTTGTCTATTTTGTTGGAGTTGACAAAATCCTCCATTGTGGCATGTGGACGAACCATTCTCGGTAATGTGAGCAGATGAAGAGGACCCCGAGGAATCAAACCATAGATAGCCTAGAATGGACAATACCCAGTACTACGATTAACTGCATGGTTATGAGCAAACTCTGCTTGGCATAACTTAAGATCCCATGATTTACATTGTCCCCTCCCAGCTGTCAAGTGAGCTGTTGACCTCTTCAGTCTATTCGTCAGTCAGAGGATAGTAAGCGCTGCTAAAATTGAGGGTAGTGTTAACCAACTGCCACAAACTCAACCATAAATGACTGAGCAACCGAGTATCACGATAAAAAAGAATAGAAGTAGGCAACCCATGTAGATGATAAACGTCTCGAAAATATAATTGAGTGAGATGAACAACATCATTCGCAGCTTACAGGGTATGAAATGGGCCATCTCGCACAGGTACAAAAATGAGTTTACCCGATGGTGAAACACCGTCGGGTAAACAACCAATACCGTCGGCTTAGACTTTCCCGACGCGGAAACACCGTCGGGTAAATACCGGGTCGGCCAAACATTTACACGACAGTAGTTAACCGTCGGTCAAAAAAAAAAATCACGACGGCTAATGACAGTCGGCGATAATAAAATACGAACACGGCAGTCGAAAAAAAATTTTCTGAAAACCAATTAACGACGGGTTATCTACGTCGCCTAACTTAGTCTAGCCCGACGGATTCATCCCGTCGGCGAACAAGCAAAAAGTGCCCGACGGGTTTATTCCATCGACACAAACAACCGAAAAATGTCAGGCCGATGGATGTGGACCGTCTGGATAAGAAAAGATTCATAGCCCGACAGGCTGCTCACCGTCGGGTATGATAAATAATAATTCTATTCAAAGTTGAGCAGACGGTTTAGTTCCGTCGGGAACTAAAGAAAAAGTCACCCGACGGTCGTATACCGTCGGATTTGAGGATGCATAATAAGGTTGGCCCGACGGGGTCTTGGCGTCAGCTTCGGCAATCTTCCAGCAGGCTGACGGCGCCATGACGCCGTCGGCTAATTTCTATGTGGGGTGTGCCGACGGTGGTAAACCGTCGGGTTCGGTTTCATCATTCGACTTTGAGCCGATGGTGTATATGTGTCGGCTACAAAGTACTTCCTCTCGACCGACGGAGATATACCGTCGGCTAAACTCTTTTTCGTGGAATTGTATGCCGACGGTGTATTTGCTTCTGTTTCAATTGCTTAATGCGGGCCGACGGATATACACCGTCGGCTAAGTTCTAACTTGTGGAAACTGTCCCGACGGTGTTGTTCCGTCGGGAACTTTCGTTTGCGTTGCCCGACGATAGAACACCGTCGGATCTGTTTTTCTTTGGTCTTTGAGCCGACGGTGTTCAGGCGTCGGCTTAATTGTTCTCTCTCAGGGCCGACGGACATACACCATCAGTTTAGGTCTTTTTTTTCTTTTGTGTCGTCGGTTATTAGACCGTCGGCTCTTTGTTTTTTTTTTTTTTTTTTCTTGTTGTTGTTATTTTACTCTATCAACCTGATATAAGAACCTCGTCCTCATTTACATATCTGAAAGTCTCAAAGAATCAAACAAGGGACAATCTATTATGTAATTTACATTAATAAAAGACAATGTAGAAACCACACAAAGTACCACTCAAACAACATATAGAACAGTCCTTCAATTACATAAAGCAAAAAACATCATTCAGATCCACATCAGTCTTCCAATGTTTGAAAGTTGAGTTTTCCATCTTCTTCCTTTCTCCACTACTATTTAAGTCAAGCATGAGTATCCAACCTTGCTGCCATTTAATGTCATGAAGTAGAAGTGAAGAACCTGATGGAATCAGAAAAAACTTAAAAAAAAAAGGACCAATTGTTCAACAAGATAAATCGCAAGAAACTCACAGAGCCACGAAAACCACAAAAACTATTTCTATAAAATAGAGAACATGAATTTAATATAGAGAGCAGTTAGAAGGAGGGAAATGCAAAGGAATATAAGGAAAGAAAAAAAAAAAATGGTGCTCATAATAAATGACTACCAAATTAGGGTGTGCAGGCACAAGAGCTCTATTTCACGGCCTCCTCAATCCTAAACATATGCCTGACCAACTAGGCAAGGCAGTCTCCCAACAAATCATAGCAGTCATGAGTGTCATACAATTGCAAGTAAAGACTCATCCATTTGCAAATAAATGCCTGTAATGATATTATACACATGAAGCCTAAAATGTAGATACTACAAACCATATCCTTTCTCCCCACTACGGAACCACATTAGCTTTGCATATTTACGATTTTGAAACTGATAAAATAAATTTGAGATTATATTAGAATGCATTAGTCAGCAAAATGACAGAGCATGTAGTAAGTGCACCAACATATTTAAGAAAAATATGAAGGACAATTTTGTTAAATAAAATATATTGAGCAGATCATTAACCTGTTGATTTAAACATATCATTTGAGCAGATCATTAACCCATGCCATTCTGCAGAAAATGATTGCAAACTTAGCAATCCTTTTAGCTTCTCTATAACGAGAAACAAAATGAAAATTGGTACCTTGAAAAATAAATTTTAAAGTTAAATACACACCAGCTGTTCCACTAACAGGTCATGTTTTTGCTAGCACGACGGCGTTGACCAGATGAACCACCTAAAATATCATCATCGTGTAAATTAGTAAGCGGAGTCATAAATTTAATTGAAGCCAAGTTTAATTTGTGACGGAACTCAATCCTGTACCTAACTCTTGAGATTTCTGCCATTCCATTATAGTCATCATTTGCTGCTTCATTACTTCCATCTCCTCTTTCATTTTAACTTTGTCTTCCTTTTCACTCTACAAAATTTCTCTCAAGGTCTCCTTATCCCGCTTTTCTGCTTCCAACTCTGCTCTGAGCGTGGCAATCTCAATGGTATTCATAGCAGTCGACGCAGACGCACCTCTCCGTGGGGGTGCACCAGGACCAAACCCCCGCTCGTAGCCACTGTGGTGTCCCCCAAACACCTTGTCCAACACAGGTATCACTTCTGCTGGATCCTTCGACCGGTGTACTTCTTGTTCAATTGCAACCGTCTCAACCTGGGTCTGCAAAAACCTATCTTAGTATCTGAAATAGCCAATACAATTCTGAGTAGGACTCTATGTCTTCGCATATGAATTTAATTATTTCTATCACTTACGCATATTGCTGCCATTTTTTCATTTGGATAGGTTCCGTCTTTCCTCTTATGGGCTAGGAGGTAAGACTCACGTAGCTGAATTCAACCTTCTTTTGGCTTGCTGAATTGAAAAACAACTTCAGTCGAACACAAGTAAAATTCAATTAGATATGCACATACAAAAATAGGATGTGAAACATTACCGCATTACCTCCTCCTCATAAAAACGACTTAGGGACTTTGCCCCAAGAGTGTGCGTCGATCTCATTCGTGTCCTATTCACCTTGTTCCGCTTGGACATCTCCACCATCGCATCATCATTCCAATAAGCAACAAATTGATCCCATGCTTCTTGACTGATAGTGGAAATCGGATTTTCTCGCAGTTCCTCTTCAGATTTTCCATCGTAGTGCGCCTTCTTAAAAGACGCCCGGTTATCTCTGATTATTTTTTGCAGCACCGGCTTTATGGCTGTCATAGAGACCCGCCGAGTCACCTCCTCCCCATTTTCACCGACGAATTTGTACTTTTCCTGCGATGCACAAATCTCGAATGAGTTTCGTAAAAGCATAAATAGTTATGAGGTAAAACAAATAATTGCTTACATTGATATGTGCGAACTACGATTAAATTTTACCTGAACCGTCGGTCGAAGGGGAAGTGTACTCTGGAAATAGAACTCGAATATCTACACAAGCTGGATAATTAGTAGTTGGATCAATACATAAACAGTAGAATAAATAAAAATTCAACTTATTCAGAATAAGAGTGAAAATCCTACGTGGCGGTTCGGTCGAGTCCGGTGGAGGTCCACGTCGCAAACGCACGTATTGACTCGTAGGTGGAGTCTGCATTGGCTGTTTGCCCTTCATTTTGTCTCTCCTGCAACAAACATTTAAAACAGCTGTCAAATTTATTACAATACACCAATCAAATAGTACAGTTACACCATTGAAACAACGTACATATAACCTACATACATTACGTTACATCCAAATCAGCCACGTCAACCCTTACACCTGCACCAAGTTCTGTACGCACCCACAAATCCTCATATTCCGTATTGGACACATCCATTTGTCCCACCCCTGGATCTTGTGCCAGCAACAAAGTTTCATCGTATTCTGCACCTGAAAGCACACTGGCCACTGGGATATCGACGTAAGTCGCCCTTGGTTTCCAATGACAGATGACACTCCAATTTGGGTCAATAGGGTCTTCACAATAAAATACTTGTTGTGCTTGCGATGGAAAAATGTAGGGTTCATCTTAAGTAACCGCCTTGTCGTATTAATTATTGGGAAATCATATTCATCAACCTTACGACCAATACCCTCCTTCGTGTCATACCAGAGACACTTAAACAAGCAGATGGGTGCCCATGTTCCCATGTACACCTCTATAATGTCTTGTAGTACCCCATAAAAAATATCTTCCCCTTCTCCTACTGTTGCAATGCCACTGTTTTGAGTAGTCCGTGACAAATCAACAGACTCTGCCTCAAATTTGTATCCATTATGGAAGAACCCATTGTATGATTTAGCCTCACGATCGGGAACAGCAGCAAAGGGACATTAATACCTCCTATCTTCCTCCTGATCAGCTGAAAGATTTGTCACATACATTTCACATTTGAAGCCCAAACTGTCAACTATGATGTAAAAGGCGGTGAAAACCGATAGAGTAAATGCACAAAGAGTAACTTACATTTGTTTGAAACCACTGCACAAATTGATTGTGCTGCTCAGTCTGTATTCTGTGTTCAGTCCAACGAGGATGCAACTGTCTCAGGTAATCTCTGTGTTTCCTAAACACAATTGTAACAAAGTTACCTTAACACTTTTTTATCAATAGAAATATACGACGTAGGGAAAATGGATGGTTTAATACATACGTTATGGACTGCTGAGTTTGTGGACTGTTAAACAGTACAAATCGATGGACCCGATTCGCCTCCTTAGTAGTAAGGAAATAAGAGTGAGCCGCCCCTAAAGGACCTTCAACGTATCGTACTGGTCTCGTCAACTTTGTCTCAATTCCCTCAACGTACCGAGAACAAAAAGTAGTTGCTTCCTCCATTAAATACGCTTCAGCAATAGATCCCTCGGGCCGGTTCTTATTACGTACGTAATTCTTCAACGTCAACAAATATCTCTAGATTGGGTACATCCACCTATACTGCACCGGACCTGCTAATCTTGCCTTAGTGGGTAAATGTAGCGTAAGGTGGATCATAACATCGAAAAATGCCGGTGGAAAAATTCTTTCAAGCTTACACAAGATGAACAGGATGGTTGCTTGAACTTTTCAATTTTGTTCAGATCTAGCACCTTAGAACATAATTCTCGAAGAATGAACAATACTCATTTATGACTTTGCAGACAGGCCTAGTAATTGATTTCCTCAACGCCAGCAGGAGGAGTTGTTGCATAAAAACGTGATAGTCATGGCTCTTCAGCCCCATGATTTTCCTTTGTTGGACTTTAACTTGGGTGGAAATGTTCGAGGAGAACCCGAAGGGAGTTTCAAATGCCTCGAACAACTGAGGAACCTAGTCTTCTCTTCCCTAGTCATATTGTATGAGGCATGAGGAATGATGACTTTCCCTGCTAACTTACGTGAAGGCTTTGGGTGTAGTGGTTTACGTATATTTAGCCGTTGTAGATCTAACCTTGACTTTATGTTGTCCTTTGACTTCCCATCTTTCTGCAAAATGGTGCTCAAGATACTTTCACAGACATTCTTCTCGACATGCATGACATCTAAATTGTGACGGATCAATAAAGTGCTCCAGTATGGGAGTTGAAAAAAAATGCACTTCTTCTTCCACCCTTCTGGTAAATGATGACCTTTACCTTTTCTCTTACCGAATGCAACATTCTCGTGACCTTCCCATATATTTACGATATCAATGCCTGAAATGCTTGGAGGAGAGGTTTCACGTTCCTCTGTCCCATCGAAAGATTTTTTATCTCCTCGCCATGGGTGATTTTCCGGTAAGAACCTTCGGTGTCTCATATACACACATTTACGGCTATGGGGCAGATACATTGAAGTTGTGTTCACACTACATGAAGGACAAGCTTTGTACCCCTTAGTACTCCAACTAGATAACATCCCATATGCAGGGAAGTCTGATATAGTCCACATCACCACTGCGCGCATCTGAAAAGTAGACCCGGTATGCGCATCATAAGTCGTCACACCCGATTCCCACAACACCATCAACTCATCGATCAAGGGCTGCAAGTACACGTCATTGTCATTACCTGGCGATTTGGGTCCATCAATTAGAAGAGTCATAATGAAGTAGCTCTGTTTCATTGCCAACCAAGGAGGCAGGTTGTATACAGTGACGATTACCGGCCATGTACTGCGGCTAGACCCAATCCCAATTTTAAAAGGACTGAAACCGTCGGTCGCAAGACCAAGACGAACGTTTCGTGGATCAGAACTAAAAGTCGAGTGTGTGGCGTTGAAGTGTTTCCATGCAACAGAATCTCTGGGGTGAATCATCTTCCCTTCTTCAGTTGCAGGAGTAGTTCCATGCCACGACATCATTTCCGCAGTTTTCCTTGACATAAAGATCCTCTGCAGCCTAGGTACCAAAGGAAAATGTCGTAGGACTTTTGCTGGCTTGTAATTTTTCTTATCTCCCGGTTTCTTTTTTTCTGACCATCTTGACGACCCACAACTTGGGCAACTATCCAGATCCTTGTATTCATTCCTGAATAAGACACAATCATTTGGGCATGCATGAATTTTTACATAATCCATCCCCAAGTTAGCCATCAATTTCTTTGACTCGTACTAGTTTTCTGGGAGAGTATTATCTGCAGGAAGAACATCCTTGATGAGGGCTATCACATCAGAGTACGACTTGTTTGTCCATTTGTTCAAACACTTCAACTGAAATAAGTGGACCATAAAAGACAATGTACAATATTTCTGACACCCAGCATATAGTGGTTTCTTCGCCTTATCTAGTAATTCTTCGAATCTACGCAATCCTGGGATATCACCTATAGGATTAGCACTGTCGTCTCCAACTTCTTGCATAAATGCATCATCTAACATCATTCTCATATCTTAGCCATGTCTCGTCTCCACACGGACATATTCTCGTTCAGTTCCTGGTCGTTCCCCATGGTAGTACCACGTGTTGTATAAGCGGGCAAAACCTTCTAATATTATATGGAACTTGATGGTCTACTTTGCGAGATAATGTCTGTTCTCACATTTGGCACATGGACACCGCATTGGACTGTTTTCTTCAAACCCAAGTTGCTGTTTAGCATACTTTGGATGAAATAATCGATTCCACCCACGAAGTCCGGTGGCATCGAGCAGGCTTTGGTTCTGTACTCGTACATCCATTTCTTATCACTAAAGTAGTCCATCTTGATTGGAATTGTCAAAGAGGGACTATAAAAGACATGAAATGAGCGATGAGTATTTCATACACAGCCGATGGCAATTGATGATAAGCATCATTAAGCTCATGTATATAATGTGAATACCAGCAACTTGATTTATGGGAGCTGAACTAATTTAAATAAAACAAATATTAATGTCGGTGCATCCGTACATATAGTTGAACTTAATTATATAAATAAATCAAGTTTTTTTATTTATGTCTTAAAGATGTACTTCAATATCAATGAAGATCACCTTGGATCACAACATATATTTCTCTATTTATTTCTCTATTTATTTCTCTTTTATATGTACCTAAAAAGAAATATATCCTCTATATATGTTATAAAGATCACCTTGGATCACAAGACACAACATACATTAGTCAAAAAAGGCTTAGGTTTCTGTTTGATGATATAATATAGCTTTAGCAACAAAAACTATGAGTAGTCTTCCTCATTAAATTATAGGATCAGTCCACAGAAGTAAACAAAATCAACATAGAATTCACAGTTTCTCTCAGTAGGGGTTTTACAATTTTATTCTTTGTTTTGACCTATAGTAACTGTACTATATATGAATGAACACAGGAGATATAAATGCTTTAAAATTTAACAAATGGTTAAATGCATGAATGTAGTACACAAAATTGATCGGCTATATGATAGTGAACCAACTCATAACATATACTTTTCCAAAACAATTTCAAGTATAAGAAGTAATGCAGCTATAAATTCAAGTATAATATTGATTCAAATACAAACTTGTAAACTCTAGAACGCGAAAAAAAGTTGCATGAAAGAATATGAGTTGAAGATACCTTGAGGAGATTTATATAGCATTTGGAAGCTCTCTGATGACACCTAGATCAATGTGTGCAAGACCTGTTAAAATTTGACATTGCTTTTCAATAGTGGTACATACAACGAGAGTTCTAACTCAAAAAAAATTCATTTAGTAATGTTATATAATTCGGTTTGAATCCGTGCAACATATAAACAGGCCTAATTTATAGCATTACATGGAAAATTAAGTGTTTTGGCGACCAACAATAATTATTAACAAAATATATAGAAACTTTTATTTGCTATTTATTAATAAATTATATATTCATGTGTTATATTTTATAGTTTTTTTTAAGTAATTGCCATCATACCCACCTAGATTTAGGTAATTCACTACATAAAGTGATTCTTATGGTCCTTGAGGTACAATAATGTAAATTATCTCAAGATACAATGTTATACTAAAATTGATTTAATAGTAAATTAAACATTGGTCTCGTACATGCAAGATAAATTTGATTCAAAGAGAGGGATTGACGGTTTAGTACAAAAGATAAGAGATTGCTTAATTCAGCAGCTTGAGAAAAAAAAACCAAATAAACCGTCCCCATCATTTTCAGCCGGGGACAGTGAAGAACGAAAAACAGAGATGAAAATGTCGAAATCGAAGAACGAAAAACAGAGAGGAAAATGTCAAAATCGAAGAACGAAACTCGCCAAAACCTAGCTAAGAAGAAATTTTTTTACCTCAGAAGAACGCTACTGGATCGGGAGGGGCTGTTCCACAAGCGATTTGCACCGTTTTCCGGCCGAATTTGGGGTTTGCCGTTGGCCCGTTTTCCGTCGGAATCGGGGATTTTGCCGGTCGCCGTCGCAACGAATCAGGGGGTCGCCGTCGCATAGTTTTCCGTCGGAATCAGTCCTTCGCCGTCGGAATCACGATCTTGCCGTCAGAATCAGCAGTTCGGCGTCGTAAGGGGGCGTCGGCCGTCGTAATCGGGCGTCGGCCGTCATAATCGGGCGTCGGCCGTCGTAATCGGGAGTCGGCCGTCGTAAGCCACCGTCGGCCGTCGTAATCGGGCGTTGCCCATCGGACACCGCAGTCGGCGAAGACGAAGCGAAGACGAAGCTAGGATTAGGTAAGTTTTTGAGGTGACGAAAACATTAGGAACAGTGAAATATGAAAGAAACCAAACACAACGAATTAAAGTAAAAAATTTTAACTAAAGAACTTTCCCCGACGGGATAAAACCGTCGAAAATTAAAAAAAAAATTCCACGACAGACAGACCGTCGAGTGAAACATTTAACTCGACAGTCTGAGAAACCAGTCGAGTAAAGTGATTCCGACGACGGGTTTCCTATTTGATGCGACCCAGACCAACTGGGTCAGACCAGACCGACGTCTATATCCTCATACCCGACGGTTTTAAATCAAGACCGTCGGGTATGCCCATGTTTCTACTAGTGCGAGAAAACCGATCCACCACCACAAAGATGGAATAACTCCCACGCTGTGTAGGGGCAGGCCAAACACAAAATCCATGCTAATATTTGTCCAAGGCTGACTCGAAATATTAAGTGGCATATTTAAAAACTTGCATTAGTGGATGCTCGTTTCACCGTCTAACAATTACGACAACGATCAACAAATCTACCCACTACCTTCGGCATGGTTGGCCAATAATAAGAACTACAAACGAGAAGGTGCGATCACGACCAACATGGTCCTCCTTGTGCAACTTTTGGATAACCTTAAAATGCAAGTGGCTCTAAAGAATACAAAGCTACAGACCTCGAAAAAGGAACCCATCTTGCAAGACAAACTCAGTCCGCTGTCCAATTTGCATCTTCAATAGAACTGCATCAAAGAATGGGTCGGTGGTAAGAATTTCCATGAAAGAATCAAACCAGGAATGTGGATTTGCATCTCTACAAGTAAACGACAACTGCTGAGGGCGTTAGCCACACGATTGCATACTCCTGCGTTGTGTTTTAAAACAAAAGTAAATTGTTGTAGGTATATTTTCAAAGATGCATGATGAGCGGAAATCTTGTCCTGACTAATAAGGAACTTCAAGGCCTAGTGGTCAGCTAAAAGGAAAAACTCCTGAAAAAGATAATGATGTCAATGTTTTACTGCATGAAGCATAGCATAAAACTCCACAATATAAGTACTAAAACAAATTTTAAAATTAGAAAACGTTTCACTGAAATAGGCAATCGGGCTACTAGATTGTCTGAGAGTGGCCCCGACACCCCTTTTTGAGGCATCACAATGCAACTCAAAGGTTTTGAAATATTAGGAAGCACAAGAAGTCGTGCAGTAATTAGTTTTTGCTTGATCTCTTGAAACGTAGCCTCAATTTCATTCGTCCAGGTGAACTTAGTGCAATCAGTAATAGGTGTCAAGATGCTGCTAGAGTGAGGAATAAAGCGACGGTAGAAAGAATCTAGACCATCAAAGCTACACACATGTAATAGGCTTAGGGTGTGGTCAATTTTGTATGGACTAAACCTTGTCGTTGTATACCGCTAGACCAACTTTTGACAAAACGTACCACAAGTACTTAACTAAATCTATCATAAATGCCATTTACTAACTGCATCATAAAATACATCCTTGTGAAGGACAAATAAAACTTCCCACATATGCTGGAGGTGCACCTCGCGGTTAGTATTTGATGAGTGAATATTGTACACTATTTATTCCATACGTTTGAGCCAATTTGAGTAACTATTTGTTCCTATTTGAATTAGTTGTATTGGTCTTATGCAGGGAAAACATGAAAGATGCTTAAACGATGCCAAGAATAAATCTCATACAAACCGGAGCTAAATGGAAGAAAATAGCCCAAATTGTACAAGTGCTGAAGTTGAAGTTGCACAACGCCAAAAGGGAGGTCACGGCTTCGCAAGTCGAAGAAGAAATCGAGCAATAAGTGTTCGGCAACATAGAATGATCTTGGTGCAGGGGTGCCATAGACTCAGCTCTGTGGAATGCAGTTGGCGCGTGGCGCCCAGGCTACCGAGGTGAGATGTAAGGGCCAGCGCTGCAGCACTGGCCGAGTACTACCTTGACACTGGAATTTGGGGCCACAACACCCAACCCAGAAGGTGGAAGCATCTCGGTGTCGTGGAAATGCTTGGCACCATAGGCCGCCGCATTCTCGATGCCAAGGAAAACACATGACACTGTAGCACCGAGACAGTTTTTATTAGGCCTTTAAGTGGTCCGGCGCCGCGCGAAGCACTCAGTGCTGTGGGGTCGGGAAACTTACTGCACCGCCTATAAAAGGCAAACTTACAACATTTTTGACACCTAAGGAGCTACCTAAGTGGTGGTGATTTTGAGAGAGATTGGGGCTCCAGAAGGGCTCAAGAACGCGGATTTGGAGCAACCTAAGGAGGATATTCGATCCGGGATGATGATTCCCACCATAGAAGTTATCTTTTTTTGAGTTTTTTCAATACCTATTTCTCTTTACCTATCATTGTACCCATATATTTGTGTTAGAACTTGTCTATGAGTTTAGGGTTCTATACATTTTTAAGCATTCCAGATATTTAGCCCAATGAAAGGGTGGAGTGTTATGTTCATGACACATACAAACGTACTAGAACCATTAGAAAGGCTAAATAGAATCACTAGTCAGTCAAATAAAACCTCACAAGTTTTGAAAGCAGTCTTCCATTTATGACCCAATTTGATTCGAAGTAGTCACTCTTCAAATCCATTTTACAATACATCGTTACATCACCCAACTGATCTAACAAGTCGTTCAATTGAGGAATAGGAAAATGAGAGCATACCGAATATGGCCTTTCACAAGAACCATCCTTTGGACTAAGGAGAGCGGGCACAATACAAGGAGTAAGACACTCCAGAATATGGCTTTCGCAAGTGGGTCCTCAACCTGGTGCCACAATTCTTCATGCTCATCGGGAAGTCTCATCCTAGAGTGAGGACGATTCAGTAAGGCAGCTCCCAAGACCAAATCAATTAAGTTGTGTATATCACTGTTAGAGATACTTGTATAGATGTGTGGGGTGTACCTGGTCATTATGGTCATTCACCGCCATAAGGGTATTCTTGTAATTATGTATATTTTTAGTCTTAATGTAATAAGAGTGCTACCCTATTTAAAGAGAGTACGCGATGGCTTAGGGTAGACGATTACCCTAGCTGTGTGGAACAACAACTTTTTTCTCGTACCACCTTCTTCTCCTTCAGATTCTTTACGTGTGACCTTCGTGGTTTTTCTCAATCATAGAAACGTAGTTCATAGAGCAGCTCAGCAAGAAAGACATTTAAAACTCTAACGACAACGGTTGAAAGAAAGTGGGAGTGCTAAAATCCATGTGTGAAGATTTAGTGAAAAGGACCAAAACAAATCCAGATTCTTCCATGGCATGTTAAAAATGAACTCCCGACAAAAGAGTGGTATTGTCCCCAGAAGCAGTAATCTGATTTGGTAGTAACACAATTTTCTATCCTCAAAAAAAAAAAAGAATGTGTTGTCACAGCCATTGTGAATAGCATCTCGATCAAAGTGCCTTGGCGCCCAAGTAAAAGATGAAAAGCATTTATAGCAAACACATCACAGTAGATCTTCTCGGTATAGGTTGGACAAATGGTAAAGAAAAACGGGAAACAGTGATATCCATACCTTTATTCAGCTATGCAAGTTTATTCAGTTTGGGGTGTTTTTCAATAGTTAAACCTAACTTCTCTACTACTAAATTAGATAAGATATTCTCATAACTACCCGAATATATGATAAAGTGACATACCTTGCCCTTAATCGTACAAGTAGATGTGAAAAGAAAAGTTATACTGCTAATCATTTTGTGGAGGACGGGGGCTTAAAAAAGTTCGTCACAGCATCAATAATGGGCCTATATCACCCTTCACAAATGCGTGTCCATGTCACCCTCACCATAAAAGATTGGAGCAGTATTGTCATCTACATCAGTAGTGAGAAACCCTCTCTTGATAAAATTCATCTTGGGACAAATTGCTTGATGATGACCAGTCTCTCCACAATTAAAAAACAGTGGAGGTCCTTGCTTGCACAACCTTGAGTGAGCCTTCCAGTTGTGCGATTCTGTGGAGCCACTACTGATTGTTATGACAAACGTGGGTCGGATTCAGGAGAAGAGCTGCTACTTGGAATCGACGTCTGTTTTATTTCACAGCCCATTTGTTGGGCTAACTGTTTCTCGACTAGTGATGCTCGCTGGTGTGCTTAAGTCGCTAACAAAGGATCAAACATGTTAAGGACATCCTGCAATTGTAGATGTAGAGTATAGATATATCAAGAGACCAATTGGATAGGTGTCTGAACTATATCCGTCGGTACTAACAGTCATAAAACTCGGCAGTTTTCAACTGAACGAGTCACTTGACGAAGGCGTTGAAGGTGTTGATACGATTCACGTTCATAATTGAACAAGTCCCCTGATGATTGTTATGACAAACTTGGACGGGGGTAAAAATCCCAATCTTTCTATACTGCATCACTCAGTCAAACATCATACTACAAGCTGAATCATTGAAAACAAAGGGAATTTCGAGAGCGGAATGAGTGCCTCTGGCGTTAAATTCAACGGTTTTCGGTGTACTTCAACGTTGTCCGGCGTTGCTCTCCGATTTCAACTGTCGAGCGGGAAGAGGAAATGAGCAAGAGACAGGGCAGGATGAAAGTTTTCAGGTATAACCCTAGTCGATGAGCGACACGTAGACGTCGCCTAATGACTTCAAGGTACATAGATGACGGTCGATAAGATGAAGCCTATTGTTGATTGGTATCCTTCACCTCTTAGATGTCTAAAATTTTATTTTAATTGTTACTAAATTAGAAACCCCGGGAGTTCTGGATATGGGCAGATTAGGGATCACATAGGTGCGACCTTAGTTTCCGTTACTGCCACCCACGGAATTTCAAACTAATAATGCAGAGGTGAATTGGCTCCACTAAGAATTGCCAAAATGAGATTCACATGCACTACCTATATTGAAGGAGATTCAAAGTGTGTATAAGCTAGGTGTATGGAAAGCTGAGCCCCATGGAGAAATTCCCATTTAGTTAGAGATATTGTTGATGTACTAAATGCAATACAATTTTAATGGAGGAAGAAGAACACCAACGACCAGAGGAAGAGCCGGAAAATTGTTAACAACCCCAACGTCAGGAAGAAACCATCCAAAATCCTTGCCGGAAGAGGAGGAAGAATAGGTGAAAGGAGACTTTCATAAATTTCAGAGGATGAGAGAAGAGATTTACCAAAGCATCTCTTAACACATCATAAGTGAGCCTGATCGCTTGTACAAAAGAAACTTCTTTAACGCAGTCTTCTTCTAGAATAAGAGGCAAGCCAGGAGCCCACTTATGGCCCATAGTGAACTAAAGTCGGCGGCTTGGCTGAAGAAAAGAACCTTATTAACTGACAATTGTTACAGCCCACCAGTAGGCCCAGTGGCCCAATCATATGGGATTATCAATACAAAAGTAGAGAGAACAATCTATATTTGATGAATCATGGTTTACAGGAAAACAAAACAATAGTTGGTTTAAGCATTAGTCCCGAGAATACAATATTTGCATAAACTGAATATCATACGTTATAATTGACAGTGACTTCAATGAAATAATAATTAAAAGTACCAAATATTTGTAACTGCTTCTTATGTTTTGATTGCTCTCTTTTGATTGTATATTATGCCTATTAAAATTTATCAGTAATTAAAAATAAATAAATATATATATATATATATATATAAATAGGCAATCTTGAAACCAGGATATAATATATATATATATGTATGATCTTAACAAAACCAAACAAATATAGAAACTTTATTTGTGAGAGGAAGACAATATTATTGACACACTCTCGTTTGTCTCCTCCTTTAGAATCAGGCAATGAAAACCGCCATCGAATTCATCACAGGCATCACAAAGTGCTAGCTCTACATAGCAGGATGCCATGCAGAACGAAGAATGTCTGCTTCATCCTTTACCAAACGCGTTATTCGTCATTCCTTCATTAATCTCTGCACCTTTTAAATGCCGCACGAACCCTGCAGCCTCTGCTCATCAAAACACCCTCCTAGCCATTCTGCACAGATCACCCAGCGATACGTGTATAATAATATACAAACACATTCTTAATCGCTGAGCTCGATCAACAATTCCCAGTTCTAATGCGCTGCTCGATCTCAACAAGTACTGACAAAGTAGAAAAACAGTTCTAGCCAGGAAAAACAGCTTCCGAGCTCAAAAACAGGACAGCATCACGAAGAGCAACAGATCAATTAAAAAAAACAATAAAAAAAGGACGAAGAGCAACCTCTCACGGAAGAGAAGAGCCACTCTCAATGTACAAACAGCAACCAGACAAAATTGTTTGTGCTTTCCAAACTCAGAGCTCAGCTGGGTTGGGCGTATGTAACAAGGTCCAAAAGTGACCGCTTCTATTACATTTGACAACCCGAGCAAAGGCGCATAACCGAGCTTCCCAGCATTAATTAGCTGTTAAAGATTACGGGGATACGGGATCTTCATTCTTTCCTATCTTAAAAGGGTTTGGAAAGCATCTAAGTCAGGAGGGTATGCGCAGGCACAGGTGGCTTGAACTCGCGACAGAGATTTGAAAGGCGGGCCAGCAGGGAAGGCTGCTTATAATTCCACCGGCGTTACGGGAGCCGTCCCCACGGGAGCCACCCCCACGGGAGCGTCCAAGTTCATGACCAACTAACCCTCCCGTATTGTCTTCTCCGATACTATTTTTAATTTCCTCCCTTCATGTACATCCTGGCTGCCTTTCTCAAAACCCCAAAAATCTGTCTTCTTCATCCTTCAAGTTTTAGTTTTTCTTCTATGAAAAGTTTGGTAGTTTTACTTTTTTCCACTTTTTGGTTTATTTACTTATATTTTGATTTTATTCAATGGGGTGACTGCCATGTAACAAAATTTTAAGTTAATTCATGAATTTCTAACATTAACATATTTCTAATATACAAGAAACATAAAATAAAATTATAAATACTTTTTGTCAATCTCGAAAATTGCAGCAGAACCAGATTTAGTATTTATAGGAAAATAGCAAAAAACGTTACCATAAAGATTTTAAATTTAATTAATATAGAATTAAAACCAAAAACCGTTATGCATCACAAATTCATTTTCTTAATTTTTATTATGAAAATATTTTTTATTAAATAGAAAACACTTTATGGCATTAAACATTTTTTAAATGTTTTCCATTAATGAAAAATATTTTTATAAATAATGAAACTGTTGCATGCTCCCACATGATGCAAAACACAACTTCATTATGAAACAAAACACACAAATCATAGAGATATGTCCTCTAAATACAAGTAATATCTATCATGCATTAAATTGAATTTTATTTCAGAAGTTCCTCATGTGGTAACAAAACTTCATTAATAAACCCTATGTTTATTGTTGGTCTAAATATATTTCTCAAAATATAGTTGTGCACCTGAATATTAGAAATATCTGAATGCAGAAGAGTTTCTTAGATAAACTAAATGTATATACCAATTACAAAGTGGAACCAAGTCCCATATTTTCTACATGATCCTTAAATTTCAATGGTGGCACGTCTTTAGTCAAATGATCAACAATCATCAACTCAGTGCTAATGTGCTCAATGAACACTTTCTTTTCTTTAACTCGTTCTCTTATGGCCAAGAACTTAATGTCGATGTGTTTACTTTGACTCTCACTCTTATTATTTTTAGCCATAACTACAACAGTTGTGTTATCGTAAAAAATTCTCAATAGCTTAGAAATAGAATCCATAACTCTAAGTCCATAAATGAAATTCTTAAGCCATACACCATGTGATGTATCCTCAAAACAAAAGACGAACTCGGCTTCCATAGTAGAAGTCGCATTCAAAGTCCTCTTGGCACTTCTCCATGAACCAGCTCTAGCGACCATAATGAATATGTACCCAAATGTTGATTTGTGAGAATAAACACAGCCAGCAAAGTTCAAATCTGAATAGCCAATAACTTCTAAATTGTCCATATATCTATACATAAGCATGTAGTCTTTGGTTCCTTAAAGGTACTGCATAACTTTCTTTGCATCTCTCTAGTGGTCCATACCTGGGTTATTCTGATATCTTCCTAATATCCCAATAGTAAATGAAATGTCAGGTATAGTGTAGACTTGAGCATACATAAGGATTCCAACTACAGAAACTTATGGAATATCCTTCATGGATTGTCTCTCAAATTTTTTTTTTCGGGCATTGATACTTGCTGAACTTGTCTCCCTTCACAATGCGTGCAACACTTAGTGAACATTCCTTCATCAGAAATCTCTCCAAAACTTTGTTAATATAGGTTTCTAGAGACAATCCTAAGACACCGCGAGGTTTGTCTCTATAGATCTTAATGCCAATGACAGAAGATGTCTCATCCATATCTTTCATATCTATGTTTTGAAAGAGAAAATGTTTCACATCGTGTAGCATACCCTTATCATTGGTTGCAAATAAAATATCAACCACATATAAAATAAGAAAACAAATTTTACTCTCACTAACCTTCTGGTATATACATTGATCCATTGGATTTTCAACAAAATCGAATGAAGAAATTACATAATGAAATTTCAAATACAATTGACGGGAGGCTTTTTTCAAACCGTATATGGATTTCTTAAATTTGCAAACCAAATTCTCACCATCACTAGAAGATAAACCTTCTTATTGTTTCATATAAACTTCTTCTTTTATATCACCATTAAGGAATGTAGTTTTCACATCCATTTGTTGTAACTCAAGGTCAAAATGAGCAACTAATGCCAAAATAATTTGAAGAGAATCTTTCTTAAAAAATAAGAGAAAAAATATTTATGTAGTCGATTACTTCTTTTTGAGTGAACCGCCTAGCAATGAGTCTCGCTTTGTATCTCTCAATGTTGTTTAATGAGTCTCTTTTGGACTTAAAGATCCATTTATAGCATATGGTTTTTGACCCATAAGGCAACTCTACAAGGTCTCAGACTTCATTGCTCTTCATGGAATTCATATCTTCTTTCATGGCATCATACTATAGATTTGACTGTGTACAACGCTTGGCTTGTGAAAACGTTCAGGATCATTTTCGGCTCCTATGTCAGATTCTTGTAAGTACACAACATAATCACTAGGAATTGTTGGTCAACTTTCTCAAGTTGAACGTCTTAATGTTGGACCACCTTCTCCTTGCAGAGCTTGTGATTTAATTGGTTGACCAACTTGAGGATTATCAACCACTTGTGGAACTTCAGTGATAGGTGTGCAGTACTCAATTGAACTTGAGGAGTATGATGAATAATAACCAATCTCTCTGACAATGTGTTAGGTTGAACTTCTGTATGATCATGAGCAGGAATTAAATCCCTGAACTGATCACTCACATTGATCATGTCATTCTAAAGAAACTTAGCATTTCTTGATTCCACAATCCTAGTTGTAAGAGATGGAAAATAATATTTGTAACCCTAACACCTTTTAGCATAACAAATGAAAAAGCCACTAATAGTCCTTGGATCCAGCTTCTTTTCTTGTAGGTTATATATTCTCACTTCAGACGGACATCCTGAACCACACATATGTTGCATACTCGATTTCCAATCTTTAAAGAGTTTAAAAGGTGTCTTTGGGAAACCTTGGTTGGACCTTGATTTAAAATATACGTAGCCATCTTAAGGTGCTTTAGTTCACAAAAATTTAGGAAGATTAGAGTTGCTAAGCATACTCTGCACCATGTCCATTAGAGTTCGATTTCTTCTCTCTGTAATACAATTCTAGTCCAGAGTGCTTGTCCACTCTTTGCGTATCTATCATAATATTCACCACCTCTATCAGATCTCACTATTTGTATTCGTTGCCCACATTGGTTCTCAACTTCAACCTTGAAGGCTTTGAAGGCATACAATGCTTTAAACTTATTATGAAGCAAATAAACATTTATTTAACATGAGTAATCATCTATAAAGGTGATAAAATATTTCTGATATGACATATCTAAATCTGAACTACATACGTCACTGTATGATTTCTAATAAAGCAGAACTCCTAATAGCACCTTTCTTTGACTTGTTTGTCTGCTTACCCTTAATACAGTCTACACAAGTCTCAAAATCAGTATAATCAATAGTACTAAGTACATCATCTTTTACTAACCTCTTAATTCTTTCTATGGAGATATGACCTAATCTCTGGTGCCATAACAAATGAGTCTTCATTAATAGTACACCTCTTAATGCCAGTGTGAACATGCAATGTACTACTAGTGGCATTAGTGTGAAAGGAAAGACGAAAAAGACCATAAGTCAATATCCATTTCCAACACATTTAGTATTATAATAAATATTGAAAGAAGTGCCCTTAAAAGTAAAAGATTATCCAAAGAGTACAAGTCTTGACACTGAAATCAAGTTTCTAAAGAAACTTGGTACATAAAAGGTCTTTTCTAAACAAAAACATAACTACTACTTAAAGTTAAAGTGCAAGTTCCTATAGCCTCTAGATGTGAGCCCATCTTGTTGGCGGACAAAATGGTCAACTTACTTCCCATTTGCTTCCTTAGGTTTTGCATACCCTGTAAGGACTTTGCAATGTGAATTATAGATCCAAAGTCAATCTACAAGGTGTTAATATTAACATTAACCATATTAGATTCATAACAAAAAAATGAGGATAGAGTACCTTTTTTCTCAAGCCATGTGTTGAACTTTGGACAATCCTTCTTAGCATGTCCCTTCTTTTTACAAAACAAACACTTAGAGTCTTTCCTAATATTAGCTTGTGGTGGTACTTTACCTTTCCTCTCCTAATAAAACTTGGAAGTGCTATTTGAGATTTGTCATATTTATGAGTCTTGTTCTTCCCACGAATTGTAGCCGGCATGACACTTTCACCCAATCCCATTACAAACCTCTCCTCTTCTTGAACACATGGTCATTAATTCATTGATAGACCGTTTATCTTTGTGTGTTATAAGATATCTTAAAAAGCCCGTACGGTGAAGGAAGAGTGTTCAAAATAAAGTGCACAAGGAAGGACTGACATGTCTACCTTAAGTTTCTTGAGTTGAGCCGCTATGTCCCGCATTTCATAATGTGCTCACGCACCCCCTTAACGCTTATGACACGCAGTAAAGAAAATTTCATTATGAGGGTGTTTATTAATGCCTTTTTTGAAGTGACAAATTGATCATCAATGGCTTTAAGCAGATTCAGGACTTTGTCATACTCCTGATCTGAACCTCGAAGACCAGTTGTAATTTTCGTTCATATAGAGCAACTTTAGTAGGACTGCTTTGATCAATTACAATTGGTGGTTCATCATTCCTTATAGCATAATCCATGTCCATCCACCTTAAATAAAGAATAATTTTTACTTTCCAAACTTTATAATTATCACCAATAAGTTCAGGAATATCCAGACGAATATCAGAGTAACTAACAGGTTGAGTAACTGTAGAAATTCCAAAAGGCTTATATAATATGAGGTTGACAAAACTCAATGGCAAGCATTACAAATGTGAAACGTGACCTAGAATTTGATCTAAGGTCTGAAAAGTTGCTTATGGGATCAATTTTACTCAAGTAGATGTAAAGTTTCTATGTGATAGATAATCACTTAATGGATATATTATCTATCCTGAATGATAAAACAACCAAACTATATTCCAATTCATAATCCCAGTTGGTAAATTATGAAAATAGTCTAATATTATATCCTAATTAATTATATAAATATAACCAAATTTCTTGTGGGATGAATTTTGTCATATTAAGCATAAATAATCACAATTCATATCTAATTCCTTATGTGGTCATGTAATTTAACTTAATATATAATTTTAGTTAAGTAAAGATGTTGTGGCTACTCTCTATTTAACTAAAATTATATTTATATAATCACTAGGCATTGTGAGAGATTTTCCTGTTCCAGGCTCTACAAAATACCTAAGAACAATTATGCAGTAACATGATAGCATTAACCAAGTAAACTCCTAGGATGGTCAGGTTTAGCTAACGCAGATTAAGTACCAAAAACCTTAGAAAGGGTAGCGTTCCTAGGGAGACTAGTGTGGACTAGTGTATGTGAAACTTGGGTCATACATCTCATGTTGACCATCCAATTGTTTGTGAATGGTTTATAACCTAGTTGTTCATCCAAAGTTATTTATTGAACATGCTATAAATCTTTATGTATTAAAACTTTAGGCCATAATATTAAATATTATGCTCAAATATTAATACGATGAGAATTTAATAAATTTTACAAATTCTAACAATTTCTAAGCTTAAATAAAATGTTAAAATTGGTAAACAAAAACAATTGTCACAATGAAAAAAATGCATAAAAGTAACCTATATATTATGTAATTTACATATTTTCATGAATATCGTATTTTTTTTCTTAAAGACATGAATATTGTAACAAACATTTCATGCTTAAAATGAGTATAATCAAAATTTCATATAAAATCATAAAATAATTTGAGCATAATCAACAAAATTAAAAACATACAAGATAAAAAATATAAAATTGAGAACTAAAATCTAATTCAGATATATTAGACGTTTTAGCTGAATTTTTCCTTATTTTTCTTGATTTTTTATGAGCTTGTCTGAATTTTTGGAGTAATGCACGTAGGCCCGCCGGCATGGCGACCAAGTTTTCCCCGCCTGGGCTCAACTAATACCATGGGCTCGCCAAAATAGGTGGCCCTTTTTTGTTCTGGAATAAATGGGCGGTATATTGTATGGGCACAATCTAATTGGGCGACCTGCGTGTTGTGTAAATCGAATGGACGACCCGTGAGTCACTACCTAGCATGAGCAGTCCAACCTGGCAGAAGCAGTCTAGCCCAGCTCCTTTTCAACCCAAAATGGTTCGGGGTCCATTGATTTCATTAAGAATAATGATTTGGGCACAACCGCTATGTCCGAGTCGGGCATAGCGGCTCTCACATTGAATTAAAATAATATATTTCACGAATTTCGAAAAATATATTATTTTAATTCTATGTTAGAGCCGTTGTGCCCGAATCACTACTCTTTCATTAATGAACGGACCGAACCAAGAAAAAATATTAATAGACCGGACCACGAGAGATCATCACTAACCTCTCGCCGCAGAATGGAGAGATGCCCTAGTGTTCCAGCCGTCCATACAACCAGCAACCACCGCAGAAGGTCAGCAGGACTTCGGTGACCATGCCTCCAGGCTTCCCGTTATTGAAAAACATCGTAAAACCCATCGAAAATTCTAAAATTAGAGTTACAAGACAACTCTTTTTTCGGCTTCACGACCGGCATTCCGCTCATCACCGTGGCCAACGAACAAGGCAGAATGGTTGGCCGAGGTCCAATGACCAATTCGCCCAAGGTCCCGTCACCAGACAGCGATAGAATTTAGTCGGATTAAACGAAATTCGGCAACAAGATCGCCGAATTCGAAAAATACGTAATTTAGAAAACGAATTATGCAAATCGGAATTAAATTGAAAAATAAGGTAAATCATGCCCAAAAAATCTAAAAATCACAAATTCGTCTCTGATACCAAATGTAAGAAATTCCTAAGTTAATTCATGTATTTTTAACATTAACACGTTTCTAATCTACATAAAACATGAAATATAAATATAAATATGAAAAAATATAAATACCTTTTTCTATCTCAAAAATTGCAGGCAAATATCTGGATCTTCTAAACTCTAGATTTTCATAGTAAACGAGCTTAGGGACCAAGTTTAGTATTTATAGAAAATACCAAAAATCGTTACCACAAATATTTTAAAGATCTTATTAATATAGAATTAAAACCCAACACCGTTATGCATCATAAATTTATTTTCTTAATTTTTTCATTATGAAAAATATTTTTATTAAATCATAAATATTTTATGGCGTTAAACATTTTCTAAACATTTTCCATTAATGAAAATTTTTTAATAAATAATGAAAATGCTACATGCCAATCATCAATGAGTAATTGATGACGTTGAGTCTTGTATAAGGTGAACAATCATAGTTTGACCCTAGCTTATTGTTTTTTTCTTTTTAATTTGTATAGGGGGCATAGCCTAATTGTGTTCACGATCACGGTACCTTGCCACCCGGTATGAAATTCACTATATTGCCTCTTATTTATTTTGGTGTTATTTTCTTTTGATATGTTGTACGCATTTTGAGTGCAACTTATCATAAACTCATAATCACTTTTGAATCCTAATTAATAAAATTGCTTTAACATTTTATTAAGAAGCTTGAAAAGAGATTTACAACCTTTTGTTTGATCTTGTTTGCTGCTAATCTTTTTCATTTTATTATATCTCATTGGTTCTGGTTTGGATTTGGGGGTGATAGACAGAATTCTAATATGTAGCTTGTGATATTTCTTTATAGTAGGATACGCTATTCATCATTTTACAAGTCACGAGCACTTGGAGACATGTACAACTGTAGTTTTTCTAGAAAGTAAAATTGTAAAAGATAAAAAGCAAAACGATTTGGAGTGGAAATTTTTCAAAAACTAAATTGAGGTCACATAGTGGCCCATCCTTTTGTTCCAATTATCAGTCCAAAAGCTTTATTATTCCATAGTGGTCCATACTTCTGGAAATATTCTCTTATGTGAGATTCCTATTTGCTTCTTAAATATATACAGTCTATTCTGATTCTTCTTCGGATTTGTTTTCTGTTTCGGAATCAAGCCAAACCTGAAAAGAATCAAACAATCTGATATCATCTAGGTGATTAATAATACCTAGTAAGTGTGTTTTCTATTATGATATGAACATGGAAGGTGGACACTGGTGGAGAGAGATTACTCTGATTAGTAGTTACATAGCTGGAATAGAATAGGTGCTCATACGTCGTTTCTTTGATAGGAATCAGTGATATCTGTATCTCCACATTGTTAAACTCATTCTCGCTTTCAGCAAGTATATGTTGATCTCAGTTCCATTACGGGGTCTAATGTATTTTTCTATTTTGATGAAGAAGAGGGGGAAACCTGATCATACAGAGGCTGCAATGACTCGTTATACCGAGGTTGCAGTGGATTGTTACAATGCTGCGTGCTATTACTCCAAACTCAATCTGGTAAAGGAGATTGTACATTGAAATATTAATGAATTTTTCTGTATTTGTGTAGAAGACTTATGTTTACTTATAACTAGGTTATTCATTTTGGATTGCATTCCGCTTATGCAGTGCTCAGCTAGCCTGTATGCACTTGAAGATGCCTATGAAAAAGGATTTGATAATTTTAAAGTCAGAAAAATGTGTTTTATTTTGCCACTTTGAACCTGAGATGAACAATGATGAATCTCACAGCCAAAAAAGCAGTCCCTACCGGCGGTTGAAAACTGTCGGTAAAACCTTCACTCAACGGAGCATCAGTAGACGCCTTACCGGTGGCACAATGGCACTAATTTTGCCCCAGTAAATTACCGGCGATAAATATCGCCGGTAAATTGCTGGCAGATTTTTTGGCGATGTATTATTCACTAGTGACTAATACGTAGTATTTACAGACGCAAATAAATATGCCGGTAATTTTTTTTAAAACAATTAAGGCTTTATACCAATGGTTTTAACTGCCGGTGATGGAATTAACATTTGGTGATTTTCTACCCGCTGATGAAGGAAATCATTTTAATAAGTATCGGCGGATTTTTCAATTGCCAGAAATATGTTTTTAATTAAAAATATATATTAGTTTTTTTAATAATTTTTTCCTATTTCATTTTTGAATCAATCACAAACCTGTTGCATCATTCATTCAGATAATACAAAAAATTTAGATAACGTAAACAAAAATTTACTATTGCACAATCAACTACAACCAAATCAAGCTCTATTACACAATCAACTAAAAACTAAACCAAGCATACACTTGTTGGATCATCATGTCATTGAACTTGATTACAATATAATGTATTATTACATCTTTTCATATCAAAGGAAATTGACAACCGTAAAAAAAATATTAAGGTACCAAAAGATGGATGTTATATGCTTAAAGATACTAAGCTGCACAAAAAAAAAAAATGTAAGCTAGCAAAGTTACCCAAACAATGGTCAAAGATAATAACTAAGCTGCAACAAAAATGGTTAAGCTAGCCACGTTGTGCATAACATCCATGCCCATCTTCATGAGTCCCCAACTCAAACCTCTCCATCAGGATTGGCATTTTCGTTATCATCGCCTGCATACATAAGTTAAGAAAATAATTAGCATTTCATTAAAAGTCACAATCATCGCCTATCATAATCAATTAATAAGAAAGGTATAACATACCACGGGCTTGTTGTCAATGTGATTGTGTCGAAATCAAGATTTGCTCTCTCATAATCGCCAGCTCCCTCTGTGTGACAGCTTCATTCTCCCTCATAATTGCTAACTCCTTCTGCGTGTTAGCTTCTTTATCCTTCAACTCCTTCAGTACCTCCCCTAGTACTGTTGTTTCTTGAAGGGACGTTGACCTGTGCGCATGACCTGCCTGACCACATAAATAACCATGGCCGAACCCTCTCTTGTATCCACTGTGATGTCCATTGTGCAGATTATCCAACACGGATTTCAAACCTTCTGGATCCCACGATTAAGAGATATGGCGAGTAATGACTTCATGGCGTAAAATTTCCTACAAAACACATTACAGAAATACATTAGTTTCCTATCTTATATACTAACTTATGAATTATGTTGAACTTAGAAATTTACACATTTCTCGTGTGTGCCTTTAGTAGGAAATGTATCATCCTCCTTCCTATGGGCTCCTACGTAACCATGAAATAAACTAAAAGAACTCCCTTTTTCCTTTCACCATTTTCAAAAACATCAATTCATCAATAAATTAACTGTCTTCGTGTAGTTATAAAAAATTAAGATAAAAGGATAAGTACTAACCGGTTGCTGAAATGACTGTGTCAAGAGTGTGAAGGATCTTTTGCTTAGAACGATTGATCTTGTTCTTCCTCGACATTTCCTTCACTTTTTCTTGATCCCAATAAGCCAATAAAAGATCCCGCGACTCTTGCTTCATGGTTGGGATGGGATTTGTTGAATACTCTTCCAGGTTCTTGCCTTCAACATAGTCTCTTCTCAAGTAGCACATGTTGTCCTTAATTAATTTTTGAAGAATCGGCTTAAGGAACTTTTTTGCCTTCGTGTTACTCAGCTTTGTTGTTTCATTATCATCAATCCACTTTAACACTTGTTGTAGTGTAAGTGAATACCAATAAGCAGACTGTTGCGCAACAGACTTAGATATCCATAAGAAAATGAGTAATTTCAATTGTTAAACTTATATACGTACAGACATTGACTCGAACCACTTATCGAACTTGTCACTTTTCTCCTTCCATGTTTTATGCATAACTAAACACTGTTCTTGACAATAGTCGGAGCCAACCAAACTTGAAAAATTAGCTACTTCCTTATTGGTTATTTGACCATGTTTAAACACTACCTCATTTTTCTACCAAAATTAGGCATGAGACAAGTCGCTCTGGCAGGACCTCTACCAACCCGTATATGAATTGGCTGTGGTTCTTCAGATAATTCTGTTTCGTCTGGTGGGAGTGTCTCATCATTGTCAAGGTTTGCGTCCTATGTTTCCCGGTCCTCTATGGCGAGTGTCGGTTCAACAAATTGCGATGGGCCTACCATATATCACAACCAAATACATTTAAAAAATACCTTAAAAATACACAAAATTTATAAATGAATCTCACACGTACTTCTTGAGTCAGAGTCCGAGGGAGATCTATAACAAGGGGACCAGTTCCTAATATACCAAGGATCTGAAATGAAAACAATCCCATAAATTAGAAACCGGCAGGTAAAATATTAGGAGGGACCACATGTGTAACTCAAATGTCGTACCTATTTGACGTGGTTCATCAAGCTTCTATTTACCTTTATCTTTCCTAGGTGGCATTTTCTGCAAAAATAATATAACAAAAAAAACGGTTAGATACTACAACAGACTATTTTGATGCGCATTGTAAGATTTGAAGAAACATACCCTGATTTTCATTCAATTCTTCTATTTCAACCCTCAATCCTACACCAAGTTCTCTGCACACCAAAACAACATCATCAATAGGGTTCAATGCTTCTACGGGACCCACTACTAGATCCTGGGCCTGTAAAACTTCCTCATCTGCTATTGCACGAGGATGAATGTTGACTAGTGGGACATCATATGTATCCCTTGGATTCCAACAGCAAACCACACTCCACTCCGGAGTAAGTGGATCCAGCAAATAGAACACCTGTTGTTTTCGTAACTTCGTTTGGAAAGTTATTTTCGTCCATCTTCCTTCCACTTACCCCCACGTCGAACCAAATGCATTTAATTGGTGCATTGGATCGAATGTGCCCATGTATACACGAAGGACTGTTTGAAGGACGCCGTAAAATATATCTTTCTCGTCATCTACAGTGGCATTACCACTATTTTGACTGACCCCTTATTGTCAAACGATTTTGATTCAAATTTTTACCCATTTGTGAAGAACCCTTTGTATGAATAGGCATCATACCTTGGACATTGCGCAAACATAATAAGTTTTCCATCTACTTGTCCACATTTGAACATATCCCCTACCTGAATAATATGCTAGAATGACTCATAACGAACTTAAAAATAGGTAGAACATGGAACCTACATGAAACACTTACTTGATCTTTGAACCACTGGACAAAGCTCTTATGTTGCTCTTGTTGTACTCGAGCATCGGACCACTGAGGGTGCAACATTCTCAAGTATTATTTATGTGTCCTAGTATCATAGAGAGTATTGTACGTGTGTTGAAATTTTATATGTTGAATTATAAAAGTGAAAGTAAATTGAAAATGAACTTACTTCAAGTATGGGTTGATCTCGGGGTAGTTCACAAAATGAACCTATGTGTCTGGTGTGACTCCTCACTAGATATTAAATATGGATGTGGTGCCCCAAGAGGACCTTCAACATAACTGACTGGCCTATTTAACTTTGACTCCATTCCATCGATATATCTTGAACAAAAAGTGGTTACTTCTTCCATTAGGTACCCTTCTGCAATAGACCCCTTGGGCTGAGACCTATTACAAATGTAATTCTTCAGTGTTAATAGGTGTCACTCAATTGGGTGCATCTACCTATACTGGATTGGTCCACAAAATTTGGCCTCCATAGCTACATGAACAGTCAAGTGGACCACGACATCAAAGAAGGACGGCAGAAAAAATCATTCCATCTTACAAAGGATAAATGGGATTGCCACCTCTAGTCTGTTAACCTTACATCAACTATTTTCACCCACAAGTCTCTGAAGAAAGCACAGAATACGTTTAACACCTTTGAAATGGGTTCCGATATTGACTTCCTCAAGGCTACTAAAAGAAGTTGTTTCATCAAAACATGATAATCATGACTCTCGAGCCCTACAATTTTTGTTTCAACACTTGTACATGACTCGAGATGTTTGATGAAAATCCTACTGGTAGTTTCAATTCTTTCAAAATACGTAAAAACCTGTATTTTTCTTCTTTTGACATGTCGTAGGAAGCATGTGGTATAACTATTTTACCAAGAACTTTATTTGAAGGCTTTTGGTGCAGAGATCTCCAAATCTTTAACATTTACAAATCTAGTTGTGACTTGATGTTATCCTTCGACTTTCCATCTTTCTGCAAAATAGTGTTCAATAAACTCTTGCAAACATTTTTCTCTATATGCATGACATCCAAATTGTGACGAATCAGAAGAGTCTTTCAGTATGGTAGTTAAAAGAATATGCTTTTTTTCTTCCACCTTTCTAATAATGGACGACATGCCACATTGCTGAGAGATTCACCTTTACCAAATTCAGCATTATCACTGTCTTCCCACATGTGTAAGATATCAGCTCCTGATAGTGCTCCAGCCGGACAACATGCTATATGCGGGGAAGTCTGATACAATCCACAACACTGTTGCGCGCTTATGAAAAAAATGAGTGTGTTTCAGCATCTAAATCTTTACCCCTTCTACCTATAACACTTTAAACTCATCAACTACTGGATGTAGATAAACATCAATATCATTACTTGGTAATTTCGGTCCATCGATAAGAAGTGTCATGAGAAAATAACATTCTTTCATTACCAACCAAGGAGGCAAGTTGTAAATGGTAATGATGACAGGCCATGTACTACGGCTCGAACCGGTTCCAATCTTAAAAGGACTAAAACCATCGTTATCCAATCCAAGTCTAACATTTCGTGAATCGGAGCTAAAAGATGGATGTTTTGCGTTAAAGTGTTTCCATGCCACAGAGTTCCTAGGATGGCTCATTTTCCCTTCTACATCTACTTGGAGCTGACCCATGCCATGTCATCAATGATATTGTCTTCTAGGACATAAACAACCTCTGTAGTTTTGGAACCAATTGAAAATGTCAGACAACCTTTGCTGGTATCGAACGTTTTCTCTTTCCACTACACTTTTTTTCAATCCATATTGATGTCTTACACCATGGGCAGCTATCAATCTTTATTTTCATTTCTGTATAGTATGCAATCATTAGGGCATGCATGAATTTTTTTTTGCAATCTAACCCTAAGTCTGCCATTAATTTTTTTGACTCATACTTATTTTTGGGAACTGTGTTATCCAGGTGAAGAGCGTCCTTGAAAAGTGCAACCACATCGGAAAAAGATTTGTTATTCCATTTGTTCAAATATTTAATCTGCAACAAGTGGACCACAAAAAAAATTTTTGAGTATTTTTCACAACCTTCATATAATGGCCGCTTCGCCTCATCTATTAATTGCTGGTACTGGTGAAGCTTGTTGGCATACTGGTACATCCAGTTCTTGTCATTGAGATAGTCCATCTTTGCGATAAAACACAAAGACAAACTATAAAAATTATTAAGGGATTTTTTCCTACTCTTCTGTCTCCCTCTCTCCCTCTCCCTTCCTCTCTCATACTTTGTTAAAGAGTAAGTGTGTGAAAGGGGGCCAAAAGATGGAAAACATACAAGTGCAAGGATCTGAAATCACCATCTACACCTAACATTATAATGTTGAATGCATGAGAAATTACACTAACTAATTGACATTCATACTCAACGCATTCACATTCTATAGAATCTAGAATCATTCCATGCATTCGTATATCAATTAAAAGAATCACATGAGGTTACAAGTCATTCATGAGCATACTATAATTTTGAAAATGATTAGCATACTATAATAATTAAATAACTATGAACAATAGTCCTAACAACAATACATAGTAATGGATATTTTACTTTGAGATGACGTAAATAGAATTTGGACAAAAACTCCACTAAATGCAAAACCAAAATGGATACTCTATCGAGCTACCAGAGTTTTCAAGCACTAAATAGCATTAGAAGACACTACATCAAATCAAAAAGTCATTAACCCATAAATCAGAGACATTGAAGGAGAGTAATCTGCTCTGGAATCTTTAAAACATTAAAAGTCAATCATCAACTCATACGTATATGACAATCTCCAATAGAATCTGAACAGGACTTCAAACCGTGAAGATCTATATATCAACTCCACATTTCATATGTACATACACATTTCATCTTCATAAATACTTAGATATTCAGTAGACAACAAATTACTGTATTTAGATGGACACAATACTTTGACAAGTCTTATTGCGCCTGCGAAGATCTCATTTATAGTACTATGGACTAGATGCTCGATCAGGAAATGGGGATCTGATTCTGGTTTGATCCTAAACTACAGCTAGTTGTCTTAGTGATCCTAAACTACAGCTAGTTGTCTTATAATTTCTAGAGAAAGCTAGTTATCTAATAACTAACTCATGATATTGTTTCATGCAGTAATATTATTTTCTTGGATTAGCTATTTGCCGATTGCTGAATCCTTCTGGTAAATCGCAGAAGCCAGTTTGAAACCACCTTGATCTGGTGATGACCTTTTGCTTCGGACCTTCAGATTAAAGTAGATTATGAGAAATTAATATATACGGAAACAAAAAGGAGAAATTGTTGACAATCTTTACCTTGTGTGGAAGAAACTACATTCAGCCAATTTCCATATATATTATCCAGCTGTTTTGAAACACAAATTATGGTATTCAGAGATGAAACACAAAACGTGGTATTCAGAGATGAAACACAAATTGTGGTATTCAGAGATGAAACACAAAACGTGGTATTCAGAGATGAAACACAAATTGTGGTATTCAGAGATGAAACACAAAACGTGGTATTCAGAGATGAAACACAAATTGTGGTATTCATAGATGAAACATAAAACGTGGTATTCAGAGATGAAACACAAATTGTGGTATTCAGAGATGAAACACAAAACGTGGTATTCAGAGATGAAACACAAATTGTGGTATTCAGAGATGAAACACAAAACGTGGTATTCAGAAATATTACCAGAATATAAAATATTGTAACCACTCAAGAATGCCAAAAGCAACTAAAACAAACTAACTCAACAAAAAAAGACTATGAAAATAGGAGTACAAATATTCTAAGAATTTAGTTTATCATTTCTAAAATACAAACAGAGATTAAAAGCTCAGTCAAACAGATATAATAATTGAACATAAAAAACTAAAAGTAGAGCTAATGAACTTAAATAAATAAAGGTCAACCACATAAAGAACAAAAAGTAGAGCTAATGAACTTAAATAAAGGCAATATAAGAATAAATAGGTCAACCATGTGGTATTCTGAAACAGTACCAAAATAAAAAACAGAAATATAAGAAGTTGGCCATCTAAAATAACATAAGAGTTTATACCTTTTCTGAAATGACAAAATATATAGGTATATAAAATACAAAAACCATATAAATGTACAAGAGAGTTTGTATGCAAAATAGTTCAAATATGGAACAGAATTAAAGAAGAAGAAACCGGTGTTATAACTCACCCAGCGGTATAACTCACCCGGGTTATTTACCATATGGAACAGAATTAAAGTTACCGGCGGTATAACTCACCCGGGTTATTTACCGGGGACTTTTTATTTTGTTCGCCCGGAAGGTTTGGCTTACTGGCGGTTATTTATAAATAACCCCCGCTGGAACCCTCTTTTCTAGCGGTGTTTTATGCTCCACAGTTTTAACGAGTGTGCTAGTTTAACTTTATACCAAAATAAATGCAGAGAATGATGACTAACCCTGATCATGTCAACCTTCAAAAACCGAAGAATTTGAGACCCTAGGAGAGATTCAGGAAGAAGATCGACCTCAATAATGTGATGGAAGACTTCTTTGCCATGTTAAGCGAGGAATAGCATTTCTCAGTCCTCTTCTTTGGCATCTAGTGTGCAATCTTGGAGGTTTGTCCAGCTGTGCGCGTCTTTGGACACTTGAAAGTGTTTTTATCTTACAATAAGTGATTGAACACATTCTTTTGTAACATATATTTGGGAGTGAGTAGTGTTAAAAGGTACAGTTTTGTGTGCGTTCTGCAATATCTGAATTGTCTCCTTTTACTCAGGTCCTGTATTAGCTCAACTGTGCCGTAATCTAAGGTCTCTTCTGAGGATTTATTTCATATAGAGAGCTAAAATAAACAACAGCTCAGGAAGGATAACAGTAAGTTTTGCACTAGCTAGAAATGGGATTAGCCCACACTTACATATTATGGATGAACGTAAAATTCTAAACAAAGGTGATGGTTGCTACCTACTCTCTCTCTCTCTCTCTCTCTCTCTCTCTCTCTCTCTCTTTGCGTCGCCCTCCAGCCATCCGGACATATATTAATTTAATTTCGCTGAATCTCAAGTTTTAAATATAAATTTTTTACAAGATAATTAATTTGTTCCGTCTGGCCAATTAATTGCACACCAAAACTTACATGAATGAAAATAAACAAATATTGCGTAAGGATTTTAACGTGGAACCCATGTTTGTCAAATAGCTGGGTTTAGAATTGGACATAAAAAGTGGCTTAAGTGGGCCCAACATCTTTAAGTGCAAAAGAAACTTCTCCTCAATGGTCTTCTTCTGGCTTAAGTGGGCAACCAACGGAGCCCTCTCTCTTGTGGCCCATAGACAACAAAAGCCGGCGCTCAGTGGAACAAGAGGACCTAATTAGCTGACAACTGCAAGGGCCCAGTGGCCCTATCATATGATTCATATCAGATTATCATTACAAAAGTTGAGAGAACAATCTAGTTGATGAATCATCGTTTATAAGAAAACAAAACAATAGAAATTTAAGCATTAGTCTCCCGTATACAATATTTGTATAAACTGAAAATCATACATTATAATTGACAGTCATTTAAATAAAATAATAATGAAAAGTACCTTGTAACTGCCTTTTAAATTTTGGTTGCTCTCTTTTAATTGTATATTATACCCATTAAAATTTTTTAATAATTCACGAAGAAATAAAAGAAACAAATAGGCAATCTTGAAACAAACATAATATATGTATAATCTAAACAAAACCAAACAACTTAAAATATGAACGTACAACTCATAATATCTCATTTAAATAATCCTTACGACTTCTTATATATTCTCCCAATTGATAAGTTTGTTTTATTATTTCTATAAGTTAAAGAATGATGCTTGGCACATACTATTTATTAATTTAATTAAATAAAAATTATAAAAAATTACAATTTTTTTCTTTTTTAAGTATTCTAGCAAGGTTTTTAATATATAATCTCAATTTAAAAGGGTACTTATTTGGAAGTCCAAAAAATAAATATATTTTTTTTTATTAAAAATGTCCTACGAAAAATATGTTTTGGGTCTTTGACATATGCCAATCTATCACTATGTAATTCCTTTTACTACATCTTCAGCAGCCAATCTAAAGGTTGTTGTGTGCTATTTTATCCCATTTGACAAACGGTAATCTATCACTATGAGTCGTTTCTTTAGAGGTTTAATTCATAAATAGAGCAAAAAGTGAGAAAAAAAAAACACAGAAGAATTTGTTTTTGAAAAAAAAAAAAGGAATTAACCAAGATAAAACCTTACACCTGCTGTAGGTTCTAATGAGACAGCACTCGAGTTCTAAAATCACATTGGCCTACAAAATCCTCATGTGAACCAACTGAACACACATGATCAAGTAGTGGTAGTTGTTCGTTTACTCAATTTCCTCTTAACTATTGCAGATTAATTAGAGAGTAATGCTAGGTGCACCTAGCCCATGTACATGCCCGACATACATGTTAATCTAAGCCTTTAAAAATATAAAAAAAATTATTTTATAAAATCCTATATTCTAAAGGATAAACCCTAGGCGTCAATACTTTAGATTAACATGTACATGGGATAGGTACTCTGCATAGTTGCAGCTAGTATTTTCCTTAATTAAGAGGGCTGATGCAATCTCGTCATTTTCTCCACCCTCTTACAGAACTCCTCCACTGATAACCCAATCGATTTGGAAATCACCAGCACAAGCAGAGGTCAAAGAATGACGCTATTAACCCATCAAGAACGATTAGCGTATCTGAGGTTTTCTTGGGATATGAGGATTCCCTCTTGTGGTAAAATGATCTTTAATGTACATGGCTATATACCCAACTCGTTCGATGACTTTCACCAAGTTAGCATGAAACTTCTTCAAAACACATACTAATCATGTGGGAGAGATGTAATGACCCATATCTTACTATTGACAGTACCAAAGATGACAGTGGGATTTTGACTAACCTCAGAATCGGGAATGTTAATGGCAAGGGACCTGTCAGAACCCTTTTACATCTTGACCAAGGTGATATTTGCCCAGGACATCATTGCTATTTTTGCACGATGTGAGGAGACTGGAGCTATGATCTATTCCAAGGCAGATGTGATCATCCAAGAATTTAATAGATGGCATTGTCTTAACATTATCAACCCTTTGAAGTTTTCAATTTGTCCATTCTCATACTAAAAAAGTAAAACAATTGGCCAAACCAAGAGTAAACAAATCAAAGCAGTATCTACTAACTACAAAGACAAAGTAACCAACGTGTCGTTGAGAAACACATAAATACATCATGAATCTAATGGATAAAAATGTTTTTCTATTTGACATAATATGACATCATTAGTGTTGTTCCCAATTAAAAATATGCATACCTAAAGAAAAACATTTCTCGCAAGAAACATTCAATTCTTACACAAAAGGAATAACTACAATGAAAATTAATTGAAAGATATATTTTATACATTAAGAGAGATGTTGTCTGTGTTGAAATTCCTACTAAGATGATCGAAGATTCCCTCCTACGGTAGATTGATCTCCAGTTTTGAAGGCTATATCCCCAAACTCCCTCGATGACCTTCACAAGTTAACAAGAAGTTTTTTTAAAAGAAAATATATTGATCATGCAAGAGAGATGAAATGGACCTTATCCTACCATTGACAGTACCAAAGATGACAGGGAATTTTACCAACGTGAAAATTAGGAAACGTATCGGATAGGGACCTGCCAGAACCCTTTTATATCTTCACTAAAGTCATATTTTCCCACGACATCATTGTTATTTTGACCGGCTTGCCATAGCGGAGGCTGACAAGCCTACTTACGATGTGGAATTTCGTCATTGTTATCCCAATTATGGAAAACGTTGTTATGTCTCGCGAGATGCACTTGCCTTCTCAATACATCTATACGTGGTTTACTTATCGTGACAATTTTGGAATTAGCAATCACAAGGTTACTAATTTATAAAATAATTTGAATCTATTTTTATCTTTAAATTAATGTTAATTATTTAGAAATATTTTCTATGACAATAGTGAGGTGCAACCAAGATAGTCCATTTGTTTTAAAAACCAGAATGGACCAATCTGTCTGACTCCATTGAACTAGAACTGGGAGGACAACCCATATTAAATTGGGATCAAAACTTTTTGCTCGTAAAAATTATGAGATCCGGCTGGGTTGTTTGGTTTAGTTACAAGTCCGCCCAATTCAACACTTTTGGTTTAGTATGTTTGGGAAGTGAATTAGAAGGCAAAACTGGATGACTGCTCAGATTTTTAAAAACATTCCAAACCCCAAGCATGCCTCTTAGAAAAATTATATAATTACTTGTTTTACTTAATTTTTGTTATTTTTATCTTTATTTGTCATATATATACTCATGATATTATAATAAAAAGATTATATTCTTTCTATTTTTATGTAAGAAATCAATTGTACTGGCATTGTGGACACTTGAGGATACATTCAGAAAATAGTTTAAAACTTATTCTCCTTGTTCATTGCATATTGTCGGAGTATTACTGTTGTCGCTGTACTCTTCGATATGTATAAAGGATACATGACAAAGTAATAAACTTGTCATGTCTAAACATATAAACACATCATAAATCTAATGGATTAAACATGAATTTTTTGTTTGACATTAAACGATGACATTATATAACCATGTTTCTGATTTCAAAAATTGTATACCTAGAGAAAAAAGAAAGTTTACCCAAATCCACAATTAGTTCTTATACAACATTAATAGCAAGAATCAAAGTTAATTGAAATATATAGTGATACATCAAGAGATATGTTTACTGTGTTGAGCCACCCACTAGGATGATAAAGGGTTCCATCTTGCAGAAGACCTCGCCACTGTTTATGGCTATATCACCCAACTCCATTGATGACTTTCACCAAGATAGTCAGAAGATTCTTCAACAAAACATATTAATCATGCGAGAGAGATACAATGACACATATCTTACCATTGACTATTCCAAAGATGACATAGGGAATTTTACGAACATCTGAATCAGAAATGCTCACGATGAAGAACCCACAAGAACACTTTCACATATTCACCAAAGTGATATTTTCCAACAACATCATTTCTATTCTGGTGAAATGTGAGGAAACTGAAGCTATGAATTGCTTTGAGACAGATATTATCATTTAAGAATTTAATAAATAAAATTGTCTCAACATTAAAACCCACTGAAGTTTCTCAATTTTTCCAGTTCTCATACTGAAAAGAAAAATGTGGGTCAAACCTAGAAAAACAAATCAAATCAATTTCTACCAAAAGCAAAACAGTAATAAACTTAACATGGCTAAACATATAAATACATCCTGAATCTAATAGATTAAACAAGAATTTTTTTATTTGACATTATACGTCAACATTAGCCATGTTCATGATTTTCAAAACAAAATGCATACCTAGAGCAAAAATAAAATTTCCGGAAAAACAACATTTAGTATCTGTACAACATGAATAACTAAAATGAAAGTTAATTGAAAATGTGACCATCACCCAAACCTACTTTTCTAGAAATGTGTTAGCTAATTAATTCAGAATTATACCTAATAATATTGATTCCACTAAATGAATAAAATATTTCAAATGTGCTTATCATATTTATGGTCTTCTATCCTCTTGCAAGACATCTAAAGAAAATATCACTACTAAAAAACAAGCTTCCGCCAGCAAGAGAAAAAAAATTTCGTCGGAAGACAATTCCGCCGGCAGTTGTGATCGACGCATCGGCAGAAGACAATTCCGCTAGCGGTTGTGATCGACACGTCAGCGGAATATCGCAGATCTGACCCAACCGCCGACGGAATGAAATCCGGCTATTGGTCCGGATTTGGATCAGGTTCATATGGGCCCTATAAGCCCATATGAAATTATTAGGTCCCAATTTAAATTGGGACCTAAGTTCCCACACACTGTTACGCGCATAACGGGCGACATCTCTCTATCAGTTTATTTCCTCTCCCGCCCTGGACTTCGACGAAGTTTGTTGAAGTCTTCTCCAGTGCGCTAACCACCTCCCTCCGGCCACCATCAGTCGAAGCATCTCCGGTGTTCTCTCCCCAGCGCACGTTCTCCTCTGGCCGAAGACCAAGCTTCCACAAAACCTTGGGGTTCGAAAACTCAGCTCATTCGAAGACTTTCCGGGTGATTTCCAACGGCCTCTTCTGCGTTCCAGCTGACTTCCTGACGTCGAATTTCTCCGACCACGTCGCCGTCGACGGAAGCCTCTTCCCCTCGCCGCAAGTAAGTTAGTTTCTTGAAATTTTAGAAAAGCTTGTCTTTTTAACCTTTTTTATTTTTTATTTTTTTGGTGTTTCGATTGCTTTTTTTTAGGTGTTTCGATTGTTTTTTGGTGTTTCGACGGACGTAAGTTAGTTTCTGGAAATTTTAGCCGATTGACGTTGGAGGAGATCAGTGTGATGGAGGAAGTGGAGGCAAAGGAAGTCTTTGCCGCTGCCTCTAGTTCTTCTATTTCCGAAAGCTGTGTTGAAGTTGTTGTTCCAAGGATGCACAATAGTAAGTACTTTGGAGGGGTTGCTCTCTAATTATTGAAGTAATTGTTCCCTCTGAACTTGGACATTTGAGGTTTGTAAGTCATGCATTGATGTTTGGAGCTAGTTGACTGGTTCCCTTGTGTTTTTGCATATTGTAGTTGAATTTTGTTTTTTGAACGAAAATTTGGTTGACAATTTCAGATTAACTATCTTTGGACTGGTCATTTTTTTGGTTTGTGTGTTATTTTTGAGGATTGTGAAAAAAATGTAATAATGCATCTACTACGCATCACTTAGATTACTTAAATTAAGATTACGGTTACTTAAAATGACATTTAGAATCTTTTCTTTAGTTAGTTTTTGTACCTTGCTTACATTATGGAAGATGTTGTTAATATTATTGGATATTCGTCCATGAAATATCTAAAAGTAGTTTTAGATATTGAAAGCTTTTACTACTGAACTAAACAAATCTACTAGTTGAAATTCTTGCTACTGATCTGGAATCAATTTCTTCTCCATTAATAGTGAGATCTCTAGTATTTTGGTGTTGCACGTATGCTGCTATGTTTTATAAAACCATAATTAGTAAACTTATTTATATGTAGTGGTAATTGGCAACTTAGGTCATGATTTTTTGCTGTTTTTGTCACCTTATTCCTAGGAGGATGACAGGTCCAGGAAAAGACAATCAAAAGGTTGTTGACAGAGGAGGAAGTATTTAGTTTTATGGTTCACTTTTCTTTTTGAGTTCTGGGTTGGTATCTTTTTGAGTTTTATGGTTCACTTTTCAGTGCTTGCATCATTGGCAGAAAGTTACTAATCTTTCTTCTTTAGTTCATATGATTCTCTGCTGATGTGTTAATCATACGTTACTAGACAAGGAGGAGCCTTGAGAGAGGTGGGTCTAGAAAGGTTCTCAATAATTCATTAGTAAAAATGTGCCCTCCGCCGACGTGTGCAACTCTACACGTCGGCGGAGAGACCTTCCGCCGACGGGTTTTAAGACACATCGGCGGAACAACACATAAACCATTACACCCGTTGGCGGGATAACTAAACACTTCCGCCGACGCCACTTCAGACGCGTCGGCGGAACCAATGATCGCTTCCGCCGACGCCTGTTAACGCGCGTCAGGCGATAACGAACTCAAACGCAGTATTGCTTGCACGCGTCGGTGGACTCTGTTGGGAAGCGCCGACGCATCTTTATTCGTCGACCCGTCGGGGGAGTCATCATTCTCTTCCGCCGACGGACATTGGCATGCGTCGGCGGTATTTCTTTTGGGAGTTTTGTCTCCGCCGACGGGTTGAAATATTCCATCCCTGCTTCCCGCCCAGCGTTACGCGCGTAACGGGAAGACAGGGTTACTGAAATTTAAACCCTTTCCTTCGACGGAAGCCGTCGAAACGCGTCGACGGAATAGAGCGCGCGAAGCCTTCCCCGGCGTTCCCCGGCGTTCCCCGGCGTTTCCCCGGCGTTCCTTGGCGTTCCCCCGGCGTTCCCCCAGCGTGCCCCCGGCATTCCGCTGGAAATTTCTCGTCTTTCTTCGTCTCGGCGTCTCGCGTAGTCCTCCGGCCGAAGGTCCTACTGTGCGTCTTTCTTCAAACCGCGTTCTTCCGAAGCCAAGCACCCCGTTTTGCGGTGGCGCGCGTGCTCGGCGTTCCGGCCAGCCACTGTGTGTATAACCAAGCTGTTAGTTCCTCTCCCACCGGCAAGAGTTTGTTTTTTTTTTTTTGCATACGTGTGCTTCTGTTTATGGTTTTCTTTTCATTATTGTAAAATTGTGTGTAGTGATGAAGAAAACAGGTCAAAAGAAAAAAAAAATAAAAATCAACATAAAAACAAAAACCTTCCCCCGACGCAAGAAGCACGCGTCGGCTGCTATTAGACGACGCGCAATGGCGCGTCGGGTGAATAGAGTTCGCCGACGACCTAGGACGCGTCGGCTGACCACCGGCAACGCGTCATGACGCCTCGGGTGAACTCCGACGATGCTCGGTAACGCGTCGGTAATAAGGCTTCGCCGACGCGTGGGAAGCGTCGTCCAAGGGAGTTCCACCGATGCTTCGTCATGCGCCGGTAGACTATTTCCACCGACGTACTTTCTACCCGTCGTGGGAATCATTTCGCCGACACGTTCACATCCGTCGTGGTAATCTTTCATCCGACGCGCCTTAGTCCATCGCCGGATGATTTCCTTCGCCGACGGCTTCACGCGTTGGCGCACAATATTCTGTTGCACGACGGGTGTTTTGGTTACGCGACGGGTAGATGCGTCGGGTGACGCATCCGGCGACGGGCTTTCGGGTTCTGCCGGTGCGTTGTGGCCCGTCGACGGATGTGTCATTTTTGCTAGTGATTAGTCAGACTTACTCATTCAAGTAGTCACTACTATTTCAATTCTTGTTTTACCTATCCATTTTTCTGAAATGAGGTAGATGTTATTCATATGGCAGTGGGACTGCAAAAGATTTTGTCCTAACTTGAACCAGAAGATGCTGATATTCGAATTCATGCGGTGAAAGTGATGGAAAATCTAGCTGCGGAAGGTAGCTTATCAGTTTGTTTATACATTAACTTTTTTTTTTTCAAAGTATGTGGTCTAACAGTATAAGAATTTTTCCAATCACACTGCATAATTTAGTGTAGCTCATATTTTCGTGTAAATACATGCAAACATAGTAGTGCAGAATCATGTGCTCTACCTGGCAGCAGTCTAAAGTAACCTATGTACTTCAATGGCATCAAGAGAAGATTATTTATTGCTGAAGCAAATCAAGAGAAGATTGTTGAAGTTGGTGGCTTGACTTCTCTATTGATGCTTCTTAGAAGCTCAGAAGATGAAACCATACGAAGAGTAGCTGCAGATGCTATTGCCAACCTGGCTATTAATGATGAGTACAAAGATTGATAATTACGAAATATATATTCTGTAGTTGTGATTTACATCTTTTTATGTGCAGTGTCCCATTAATTCCACAATTTTTATGTGCAGTCTCTCTCATCTCTCTCTCTCGTCTCTCTCTCTTCTCTCTTCTCTTTTCTCTCTTCTCTCCTCGTTCTTGCTCTCTCTCTCTCTCTCTCTCTCTCTCTCTCTCTCTCTCTCTCTCTCTCTCTCTCTCTCTCTCTCTCTCTCTCTCTCTCTCTCTCCTCTTCTCTCTTCTCTGCCGTAATCTAATTTTTTTTTTATTTTTCCAAACATTCTGCCTGCGGTTATTTGCACCTGGGGAAGCGGTGCCGCCGGCTGTCATTTTCGCCGGGGGAAGCGGTTCCGCCGGCGGTCATTTTCATCCGGGGAAGAGGTTCGGCCTAGTAGTCGGCGGAACCTCCTTCCGCCGATGAATGTCCAGTTCGCCGGGGGAAGGCCTTTCCGCTGACGAAATCGAGACTCGCCCGACGGCGGAATCAGTTAACTCCGACGGCAGTTGATTTCATCGGCGGACCATTCCGTTGATGCCTCCACCGCCGACTACGTCGCACCCACTGCCGGAGCTTCCGCTGGCGGGTTTTGGCTTCTCTGCCAACGAATTCGACCGCTGGCGGAGACTATATTTCTAGTAGTGTATAATGTAATATGTGAATATCGGCCATATCATGAATTGAAATAACCAATAAATAGTTAATGCTTGGATTTGAGACAAATTACCCAATAAGAGATCTTAGATCAGAAAGATTGGAGTTGTAAGTGAACAAAAGCCTTGGAGCGACTAGATTCCTTAAACTATTTTGCAAATGAGTGAAAGCATTTCTGCCTGTTTGATTCCACTGCCCATTTTTCGGGTTAATTGTTTCTCTACTTGTAATGCTCGCTGATCTGCTTCAGACACTAACAAAGGATCAAACATTTTAAGGACATTTTGCAATTGCAGATGAGACTGCTGATGTATCGAGAGACCAATTGAGTAGGTGGCTCAACCAATTGTATAGTTATCAACCGAAGGAGTCCCCTGACCAAGGTGTTGAAGACATTGATACAATTCATGTTCATAATTGAACGGTAATAATGCAGCCTTGAAGTGCTTTTTGGACCTCTCCCACGTTGTGAATTTCGCCTTATTAAAGCGTGCAAGACAATTTTTTGTCTGCTAACATCATGCCAGCGCTTGACTGTGCAGTCTCATGGTAACCAAAGGAATATGAAGGGGATCAGGAACCTCTCTTCGAATTCTAGAATTTCTTCCACTATGTGCAGCCAGCCCAAAAACTCAACCGCTTGGAGACCACCATGTAATTTTGGAATAGTGATTCGGGCAGTGCGGGACAATGCAGCTCTCCCATTGAATTTAAATAATATATTTTACAAAATCCAAAAAATACATTATTTTAATTCAATGTGAGAGGCGTTGTGCCCGACTCGGACACAGCGGCTATGGCTGAATCATTATTCATTTTGGAAGAGTAATGATTCGCGCACTGGTTCAGTGCGCGAGTCGGACACTGATCCGACGTGGATGTCATAGCGGTCATCCACGTCAAAGGACGAGTTGGATCGTGAACCGGGTTCGACAGTGAAAAATTTCAGAGAGCTTGTGTCTGTGAAAAAGTTCAGAGCTCGCGTCTGTGAAAAAATTCAGAGACACGCGGGAAACTCTTTTTCGTTGTTCCTTCTTCCTCTCCGGTCCAGAAAAAACCAGAGCTCGCGTCCGGAAGCGTGAAGTGCGAAATCGACATAAAGATAGCTCGCGTCTGTGAAAAAACTCAGAGATACACGGGAAACTCTTTTTTGTTGTTCCTTCTTCCTCTCCGGTCCAGAAAAACCAGAGCTCGCGTCCGAAAACCTGAAGTACGAAATCGACAGCAAATCTTTCCTTCGAAAACGCTAGGGAAGCCTGAACCGTGAAAGACAAAAAAACTTCTTTCGTCCGTGCTCATATCTACAGCTCCCGACATGAATGCGAGTCTTTTGGAACTCCTAATTTAAAAAAAAAATTGCTTCTTTGTTCGTTCTGCCTCTCCTGTCCAGAAAACTTCTTTCGTCGGTGCTCGTATCTTCCGTGGCTACTTGTTGATCATTCGAGGTAAGGCTCTTAAATTCGTAATTGTATTTTCCTGAAAACAGAGTTTTTTTTAAAGTAGGGAGTCTTTAATGATGGCATTTACTCTTATACATAGTTATTTTTCAACTTTATTTATGATGCTACCAAGTATTAAAATTGTTTTTGCGTCCAATTTATATGAGTAGAGGACCTGGATTGGTTGAATATCTTTCTAAAATTTACATGCTAAATTCTGGGACAGTTTTTTGCATATGGAGTTACCACAAACACTTGGTCTGTAGTTGCACAATTTAAAATTGTTATGTTTTTTTTACTGATCCAACGTAGCTCTCAATATGTTTCTATGCTGATCCAACCTAGCTCTTAATACATTTCTATGCTTTCAGCTGAGTCTACGAAGTCAATTAGGTAAATTAGGTTGCATTTCTTCTTGACATTGAAAAAAAATGACTTATCTATGTTTGTGTATATGTGTATATATATGTTATCATGATCTTTGGTTTTTTATGATTAATGTCTATTAGTACGGATTTATGTATTCTTCTTTATTCTTTTATTGCAAATTTTGTGTGTTCTACTTTAGGGAATGGCTAGTAGCTCTCTAAAGGAAGATACATTGGATGACTGTAAAGAAGTAGTGATTGTTGATGAACCGATTGTTGATGAACCGATTGTTGATGAGAAAAATTGCAAAGAAGTACCTCATCATCAACCCTTAATTGAGGGAGAAGATGGAACCCCTCGAATAGGGTTGGTTTTTAGTACTTGTGAAGAAGTAAGAAAATTCTACACTATATATGCTCAACAAGTTGGATTTGGCATAATGAAAAGGAGTTCTAGTCATGGAAAAGATGGAATATGTGACACATTTAAATTAGCATGTTTAAAAGAAGGGAAACCAAGATATAGGGCTGAAATTCCTTACCATTCAAGACCATCAGTAAAAACAGATTGCAAGGTCAGCATAGTTGCAAAGTTGCATAAAGATGTGTTGTATCATCTTACCAAAGTTCATCTCCATCATAACCATGCAGTAAGCCCATCAAAGTCTCGATTTTACAAATCGTATAGAAAGTTACCCAGTCATGTAAAGAAAAATCTTGAATTTAATTATGACGTAGGGGTGCGTTTAAACAAGTCTGTTCAAGTATGAGCAAAGAGAATGGGAGAGTTTGACAAGCTAAGTTTTTTCTGAAAGAGAATGTAGAAATTATGTTGACAAAATTAGACAACTTAAGCTTGGTGAGGGAGATGTTGAAGCCATTCATCAGTATTTTGTTCATATGCAAAGCAAGTATTGCAGGTTTTTTTATGCAATTGATTTAGACCTGAGGGTCGATTGAAAAATGTTTTTTGGGCTGATTCTAGATCAAGAAGTGCATATCAGTATTTTGGGGATGTGATATCTTTTGATACTACATATTTAACAAATAGGTATGACATGCCATTTGCTCCATTCGTTGGTGTTAACCATCATGGTCAGTCAATACTTTTAGGTTGTGCATTGTTTGCAAATGAAAGTATTGAGACATATATTTGGGTGTTTCGAACATGGCTAGTTTGTATGTCTGGAATTCCGCCTACAACGATAATTACTGATCAATGTAAGGCTATAAAAGTAGTCATTGCTAATGTATTTCCAGAGGCTCATCATCGTTTGTGTTTATGGCATATTATGAAAAAAATCCCTCAAAAGTTGGGCAGTCTCAAAGACTACAAATCCATTAAAAAGAAGTTAAAGTCAGTAGTGTATCAAGCATTGAGAATTGAGGAGTTTGCGCAAAATTGGTTGAAATTGATTGAAGAGTACAAACTTGAAGAAAATGAATGGTTGCGATCACTTTATGAAATCCGAAGTAATTGGATTCCTGTTTATGTGAAAGATATTTTTTGGGCAGGTATGTATACAACTCAACGTAGTGAAAGTATGAATGTTTTTTTTATGGGTATATACATTCAAAGACCTCTTTAAAGCAGTTTGTTGAAAAATATAAGTTTGCATTGCAAAGCAAATATGAGAAAGAAGCACATGCAGATTTTTACTCATTTAATGTGAGACCACCATTGATATCCAAATATCATATGGAGAAACAAGTGAGTGAGATTTACACATTTGAAATCTTTAAGAAGTTTCAAGAAGAGATAAAGGCCTTAATATATTGTCATGCTTCTTTAGTAAAAAAAGATGGATTTGTATCTACACTGGAAGTTTTTGAACATGTTATCAGAAAAGATGGAAAGAGTTTGGAGCGAATCAAGTATGAAGTTATTTATGATGAAAGAGAACAAAAGCTTTGGTGCATCTATTGTTCATTTGAATCTAGGGGGATTCTTTGTAGACATGTTTTATCTGTGTTATGTTTTTTCGAGGTGTTTGAAATTCCATCTTACTATATTTTGGCCTGTTGGAGGAAGGATTTTAAGCGTTTACATGCGTTGGCTTCTACTACTTCGGTAATTGATAATTCCATGAAATGGTCTGAAGCCATACACATACATTGCCAAGAGCTTGCAGACGTAGCTTTGGAATTTGGCAATCGACAAGACATTGCTTTGAAGTTAATCATTGAATGGAAGGAAAAAGTTTTGCAGGAAAGTCTCACTTGAAGAAGTAATCAAGAAAATCATAATCATACCCCAATTCTTGGAGGCTTAGGTGATGTGGCATGTGGAATAAAACTTGAGAATGATCAGATTGGAGACAACTCAAATATATCTAGGAAGATTCTTAATCCAATTTCAGTAAGAAGGAAAGGTAGACCACCTTCTAAGAGGAAACAGTCAATAGTGGAGAAAGTATGTACTAAACGGAAAAGAAAGGTACTTTACATTAAAAAAATTTTGAACCCTCTCATTACTTTATTTTTTGTAAATTTTTATTTAGTTAAGACCTTTAACTTTGTACCAGCAGGTTTCTCCAAGAAAAAATAAAACAAGTGATGATAAGAATGTGGAAAAACATGATACTCCTATAAGGGCAGAAGTGTCTATTGATTTGAACTTTGTACCAGCAGGTTTGCAAGGATGCTTTCTTTTTTGAAGTTCAGATTTTAATAGTTTCATTAATCTATGTATTTTTATTTAGATATCTTATATAGGTCAATTGCAAGACAGTTGAACTACATGCATCTTTTGAAATTTTGACACTAAAGACAATGGTCTTACAAGGTTAGTATACTTATACTTGAAAGCTTATTTTTAGCTCATAACTTCTCTAATGTATTCCTCAATTTACTGATTATACCACAAACTTTTTTACAGTGACTTTTGATTTCCTCAGGGAGAAAGTAGGGGTGATCAAAGTGATGGAATGGAATAGTTGTGCTCACCACTAAGATGTGTGATGTATATCCAAGTCTCCTACTTGGTGAATGTCATTGACCGACAAAAGAGGAATATTTATTCAATGTAAAAAAAATAGTGTAGTCAATATGCTAAATGTTTTGTTTTTTTTTTTTTGAAAGTTCAATGTTTTGTTTTTTTTAGCACTGCTATACTCTGAAATGTTTTGTTTTTTTGAGAGTACTGCAGTACTCTTAGGGAACTCTTAACTTTTATTCTCAATGGTAACTCTCGTTTTATGGAAGTATATGAAATTGATGCAAGTTTCATCTTTGGTTCTATCTTGTTTGATTGTTGTACTAGTTTGAATCATTTCAGTTCACTGATTGCATAGGCATTCGACTATGTTTAGCATAAACATATTCATTTGACTCAAAGACACATACTGGAAATAGATTGAAGATGGATCTTGGTGGATTCGAACCACCATCCCCTCAAAGATATTTTGAGTGCTATTTCCATTTTGAGCTTAAAGATCCACTAAAAGAATATTCACAAAAAAAAAAAGGAATAGAACCACCATCTCCAAGTATCAAGTTATTATATGAAACAACATTTGGCATCACACTCTTCGTCACCATCTTAAACCACAAGTCAGAAGCCTCTCTTACCATACCATCAATGCAATCTTATCCCACAAGGCAGAGCATATGAATGAAATTATTGTACGTCAAAACATCTGCAACACCAGAATCTACAGCCGCCTTGCACAACTTGTAAAACTGAGACCAACTTGTAAAACTGAGACCAACTTGTATTTCTCAAAAACCATTAATGTCATGTGCATTGGGTGTTATACCCTTCTGTTTCATTAATACATAAAGTTCATATGCCTTTTCAACATTCCCATTCCTACAATAGCCTTCAATCAGGACTGAGTATGCAAAATAATTCAGCTCAAGACCACATTTAATCATATTAGGGATCAATTCAAAAGCACTATTTAACTTTCCCTGTATGCAGTAAGCTTTCATGAGACAAGTCCCAACCATGAGATTGTCTGGCTGTCCACTTTTTAGCATGTCATCTCTTAATTCAAGAGCCTCTAACATATTACCCTAAGCAAGCTCCAATAACACTTGAATATGTCCTTCCACTTGGAGCCCACCCCAAATTTTTCATTTCATTTAACAACTCACATGCTCGTCTTGAATTAGGTGCCATACACATTGCCTGAATAACAGCATTATACTTGGCATCATTGAGATTCACTCCCCAAGATTTTATTTCTTCAAAGTACTTATCAGCTGCTGCTGCAGGTTCACCCTTCTTTATACAAACTTTTATCATCACCCTTCTTTACACAAGCTTTTATCATCACCCCAAGTGTATCGCAGTCATGCTCCATGCCTCTCACATGCATTTCACTATACAACTTCTCGGCCTGTGCTATATCATTTGATCTCACCAAAGCAGCTAAAAGAGAGTTTCTAGAACTCTGACCAGGAAAAATATCGTTTTGCACCATTATATTAAAGCACTCCACTGCCTCACGCGTCCAATAGACACTTATCTGTCTAGCACAAAATTGAATAAAAGTAACTCAACCTTGAAGTTCTTACCGCTACCCATTAAGCAGCTGATGAAAATGCTCCCTTGAGGACCACGACTGCTTAAGACAGCCTAACCCAGAAGCTGCTTAACAGCTGATAGTTTTCCAGACTGCATGAAAATGTGAAGCAGAATACATAAGGTTTTCATGACTTGGCCGCATCCCAGCTTTTCCTTTGGCCCCAGATAATATTTAAGAGCCAAGAGCGGATCATTTTGGCTCTGTAAAATAATTTCAGCAGTCTCATCTGGAGTAAAATTAACAGTATTGACTTCGCAAGGAGAAGATTCAGTTTCAATAACTGAAGCATACCTGGATTCTACTGAAGCATACCTAGATTTTTCCCGAGCGTTTTCGAAGGAAAGATTTGTTGTCGATTTCGCACTTCAGGCTTCTGGACGCGAGCTCTGGTTTTTTCTGGACCGGAGAGGAAGAAGGAACAACGAAAAAGAGTTTCCCGCGTCTCTCTGAGTTTTTTCACAAACGTGAGCTATCTTTCTGTCGATTTCGCACTTCAGGCTTCCGGGCGCGAGGTCTGGTTTATTTTGGACCGGAGAGGAAGAAGAACAACGAAAAAGAGTTTTCCGCGTCTCTCTGAATTTTTTCACGGACCCGAGCTCTCTAAACTTTTTCACGGACGCGAGCTCTCTGAACTTTTTCACTGTCGAACCCGGTTCACGATCCAACTTGTCCTTTGACGTGGATGCCAACTGTGACATCCAGGATCAGTGCCTGATTCGCGCACTGGTTCATTACTCATTTTGGAATATCCACATTGAAACTTCCTACTGTCGATCTACTTGTCAACAAACCTCCAGAGGAGCAGCGGTAGGGTTTTCTTCCAAGATCAGAATTATCAACTAAATCTGGGTCTATGCATGGTTGTGGCTGTTGCAGAGCGGCCAATTGCGTCAACTGATCTACCTGCTAGCTCAGCTGGGCAATTGGTCTCGCTGGAGCACGTCATCCATTATGGCTTTATTGGTATATCTTTGTGGCGCGCGGCATGGTGCAGGATTACAATACCGCTCTAATACCAATCTGATTCAACGTACGTGGAGAAACGATAATTGCATGTTGTTCAAAATCTCGTTGATTCCTTAGAATACCGAGATATTGAACAAAAAACTGAGAAAATTTTGAAGTTTTCGTTCATCAAGTCTGACGGCTGAAAGGCTATAAAAAACAGTGTTTTAGAAAACCGAACCAATCATTGAAATGGTGAGCTTCCCATTTTGGTTTAACCAGTTCAACGATTCGACCGGGCATGAGTTGTATATTATTAAAAAAATCATAATAATAATTCTTTATACAAAAAACAAGTTTAAAAGTAAAAAAAATATTCAAATACTAAAAAGGTAACTAGACTAGTTCAACCGGTCCATTACGATTCAGCGCTTGAACCACTAAAACCTACCAGTCAACCGATTTTTTAGCAAACTGAACCGTTAATAGCCCCATGGCCGGTTCCGATTGAACCCGGTCGTCCAGGTCGGTTTGGTTTTTTAAAACACTGATACAAATGCTAAAGTTAAAAAACTTCTGTATTATAGATATAAACAAAATTACCTAAAAAAAAACCTACAAAATTACCAAAATAGCCCTTCATTATGAAAACTGAAAAGTACCCTCATATTATGGTAAAAGTAGAATGTAAGGTTCCATTAAAAATGCTCTTAATTTGTTAGAAACAGACAATATTGATTTTCTTGTCAAACCTCAACCTTTTGGGTCCTTTTGGACCATTGTCTGGTACATCCTAATCATAATTTCCCAATCTTTTTATACAATACTATAAACTGAATCTCAGAAAACTAAGGAAATTTCATGTGCGGAATGAGTGTCTCCGACGTCTCGAAAGTTTCTAGTGTGCTTCAACGTTTTCCGGCATTGTTCACTGCTAGAAAACTTACATATAGAGGTAGTTTAAGCCAAAACCGCCTGTAAAAATTACATATAGCGGTAGTTTTTTTAATAACCGCTGCAAAAAAGAATCTTAGATAACAACCGCCTGTAATTCAGACAATTACAGGCGGTTTTTGTGAACCGCCTATAATTCAGACAATTACAGGCGGTTTTTGTGAATTGACTGTAATTCAGACAATTACAGGCGGTTTGTGTGAACCGCCTGTAAAAGTTATATTTAATGGGTTTTAGCGTCTGTTTTTTAAACCGCCTGTTTAGGTTTAATTACACACTGGACCGCCTGTATTTGTAACCCAATAATTCCCGAAACCTACCTCCAATTTCTCCCGCGCGCGCTCTTTTCCTTCTCCTCCAAATATCTATTCTCCTTCGTGCGACCTCTGTCCTTTCTCCCCCAAAACCTCTAATTATTCTAGTGGAGTTCACCGGACAGCATCCCATCAATGTAAGCCTTTTTGCTCTAATGTGTTCGTTTTTTTATTCCCTCTCTCTTTCTTTCTCTTTCTTTATCCCGCTCTATTTCTTTATCCCGCTCTCTTTCTTTATCGATCCCTCTCTCTTTCTTTATTCCTCCCCTTTGCTTTCAATTGATGAAATGGCATTGGTTCTGTGCCGACAGCCCTCCTCTGTCTAGTGTTGTTCAAACACCTGTGGCGTCGTCCCAATTTGGTTTTGTTCGTGAATCACTGAAAAAAATGTAAGTTTTCTAGTTCCTTTAATTTGTAAGGCTAGTGTCTTTCCTCTTCCGCCTCGCACTTCCCCCTATTTTACGTAATCCTTGATTTGATTCTTGTCTACCAGGTGCCCCAATCAGAAAACGGGGTTTGTAGAAAACAGATCAGAAAGCGGGGTTTGTAGAAAACAGATCAGAAAGCGGGGTTTGTAGAAAACAGATCAGAAAGCGGGGTTTGTAGAAAACAGATCAGAAAGCGGGGTTTGTAGAAGACAGATCATCGTTTTTTTTCTCATCCGATTGGGCTTTTTGAGGAGGTAGATAGGGTTTTGTGCTCAAATCTTATTCTCCAACGTAAGTTGTGCTTCTCCCCTATGTTCCCTCGTTGATTTCTAGATGTTTAGTGATTCCTTTTGTTTTCTTTTTTTTCCTTTTTAATTGCTAAATAGTGGATGTGTGTGATTTTTGGATTGATGGGTTTATTAGTGGATGAGATAACGGTGATAGGGATCCTATTGTGTGGTTTTTTTTGCTCTCATAGTACTCAATGAGATAACGTGGTAGTGTTAGAAAGCTGCCCTTTCCCACTAAAAAAGGTAATAGTGTCTTCAATATTCTAATTCAATCATGACAACGAGATAGGGATCATATAGTGGGTCTCTTTGGTTTGTTTTAGTCTTTGTCCATTTGGAATCTATGTTTTTTTAGCTTAGAAAGCTGCCCCTTCCCACTAAAAAAAGTAATAGTGTCTTCAATATTTTAATTCAATCATGACAACGTGATAGGGATCATATAGCCCTTTCCATTTAAAAATCCTTCAAATGAATTAATATTCAATTTAATCTTTGTATAAAACTAGCTCTTCTTGTCAAAAAATTAAGTTCAACATGCAGGAACAAAATTTTGATGGATTGCTTACAGTAGTATGAGAAATGTATGTATGTTTGTATGATATATAATTATTTTTGGAAGCAGACCCATTCTTTGCCATGTTTTTGCATCATATTCGAAACAAACAATACAATATCATTTCTTTCGGTGGCTAATTCCAAACATGGGGAAATTCTGGTTAACTTCAAGAGATACTTCTTAAATGGGAACACATCATAGTTGCATAGTAGTGGAAAGCTCGGTATTTCATTATCATCTCGAGTGTAGAACCATCTATTCTTTTGATGCAAACATCACAAGCCTAAAACAAAAAAATAGGGTTGACCCTTGAATTCAAATATTTGAACAATCAACACAATTCAAATTTTTCTAAGGTCCCATTAACTACAGTCAGACATCTAAAGCATACCACAAACAACTATGCATTCTTCAGCTTTAAATTAGTTTTGGCATACCCATGTAATGCCATTAATGTTGCACACATACAAAAAAAAAAGTAGAAACAGTCCTCTCTCTCTCTCTCTCTGTTTCTCACTCTCTCTCTCTCTCTCTCTCTCCCTCTCTCTCTCTCTCTGTTTCTCACTCTCTCTCTCTCTCTCTCTCTCTCTCTCTCTCTCTTTGAAATTTTTAATTAACTACGTCGTGATTTTCCCCACTTTTCTTGCAGTGTTTTTTTCTTCAAATTATATTGATTTGCTGCATTTGCTTCTACTGCAGTTTTTATTTCTTCAAATTATATTGATTTGCTGCATTTGCTTCTATTAGTTTTTATCCACAATTTCTTTATCCACCTTAAATATAATTTCTTGCATGGATAGCTGATAGCCTGTTAGAAGTTTACATTCCTATTAGTTGTGCCTAACATTCTCAAGGCTTTTGTGTGTTCAACTTAATATATCTATTAATTACTTTTGGTTATCTTAGACATAGTTGCTTTCTTAGACTGGTTCATATTTTTTATTTTAATCTTGAGAGTATATAGTAGCTGAATGGACAATAGTTTTGTAATTTGGTAGACTCCGGCTTGAAAAAAGCTGAAATTCAGGTGAGCAGTCTATTAAAAATCTTGGTTACAAGAAGAATATACAAAATGGAGCATAGTTGTGTAATAGAGTATAAGCTTAAAAAACGTAGGCTTCATTAGCGTAAAGCCCATAGCTTGTACCCCTTAGTTTAGAACTGTAAACCCATACCCTAAACCCCAAACCCAAAACTCTAAACTATTACATTGCTATAGTGTACTCATCATCCTTTTTTTGTTTTGTGTAGTTCGGCATTGATTACTGTAATTGAGATGGACTATTTCAATGACAGAAAATGGATGTATGAGTTCAACAACAAGGTTGATCGGTGTCATCCCGACTTTGTTCGTGGAGTTTATTTCTTCGTAGAGCAAGCAAAACAACATAAAGGGATTCAGGGGAATGGAGTTATGTTGTGTCCATGTGTTAGTTGTGAGAATAGACACTATAACAATTGTGAGACCATCAAGTATCACATAGTTAGAGAGGGTTTCGTCAGAGGGTATACCATATGGAGCTATCACGGGGACCTGCAGCCACGACAACAAGAAAATCCTCCAGTTGACATTGTTCGTGGGGAGGACATGGCTATGTTGCTTACCGATGCTTTTATGCGAGAAGCAGTGTTTGATAATATGGATGGAGAAGGTGAAGATCAGGAAATACGTAGATTTGAAGAGTTAATGGACGAGGCTAAGAGGCCACTCTATGGAGGATGCCAAAAATACTCCAAGTTGTCCTTTGTGGTGCATTTATTCCAGCTAAAGTGTTTGAATAGATGGAGTAACAAGTCATTCTCAGACGTGGTAGCACTTATCAAGGACTCCTCCCCCTGATAACACCCTTCCACACAATTGGTATGAGGCAAAAAAAATGATGGTTGACCTAGGGATGAACTACAATAAAATACATGCATGCCCTAACGACTGTGTTCTATTTAGGAATGAATACAAGGATTTAGACAATTGCCCAAGATACGGTTCAGCAAGATGGAAAGAAAAGCAGAGAGGGGGACAAGGAAAGTGTGTCAAACCAACAAAGGTCCTTAGACATTTCCCTTTGGTTCCCAGATTGCAGAGGATGTTCATGTCAAAGAAGACTTCATCACTTATGTCATGGCATGGGTCGTCTCCTGCAACTGAAGAAGGGAAAATGATCCACCCCAGACTCTCTATTGCATGGAAGCACTTGATACACGATATCCTGATTTTAGTAGTGATCTGAGGAGTGTGAGACTTGGTCTTGCCAGTGATGGGTTTAGTCCTTTTAAGATTGGAACTGGTTCTAGCCATAGTACATGGCCAGTGATTTTAACCATATATAATTTGCCTCCTTGGTTGGGTATGAAGCAAAATTACTTTATCATGAGTCTTCTAATTGATGGACCGAAATCCCGGCAACGACATAGATGTATATTTACAGCCGTTGATTGATGAGTTAAAGGTTTTATGGGAGGTGGGAGTCGGGACGTCGATGCCGAGACTCAATCTTTCTTCACGATGCGTGCTTGCTGTGTTGTGGACTATAAGTGACTTTCCTGCATATGGTATGTTATCGGGTTGGAGTACAAAGGGGTACAAAGCTTGTCCTTCATGTCAATTAAAGACTGGTTCAATAAAGATGATTGGATAGCACTGAAGAAGTATTGGAAATTACCACACGTGAAGGAAATGCCTGAAAAGAATGCAGCAAACAGAAAGAACCTCAAGACCACCCATACACTTGGGACCAAACCACTCGCTCGTTACTACGAGGAACAGGTATTTTATATACTACTTTCATTCATCGATTTTATGTTGTAGATAGTATGTAACTTGTTAAATGTTTCCAAAACAGCGATCAGCGAGATGACGAGTTCACCATGTGTCACTACTATGTGAGGGCCCATCGAAAAAAAAAGATGGGTCATTTCCAAATGAGCGAACAAAATCTTATTGTGTAAGTTATAAAGTTATTATTACTTTTATTCGTTTACTTAATAGTGGAAATATACTCTTACCTTTTGGTTTTTTTTTTTATGCGAGAAAGCGGTGGAGGATGCTGCAGCTCGCTTCGAACTAGCATTAAAAGCCAAAGGACCTAAAGAGTTCACTCCAGTCTTGGACGACATATTTGGAGGCCACCATGGTGGTTATGAGAGAGGTGTGGGGACAGGATATACTCGAGGTAGGAGTGGCAATTCTGCTGAAGTTGACAGGTTGAGATCACAGCTTGAAAGAACAGAGGAAAATAGGGACAAAGAGAGAAGGTTGAATCACTTACTGCTCGAATGCAGTCATTGGAGCAAGTGGTGCAACAATTGGTTGCAGAGCGCACTGGCAGCACAACATCAACTCTAGGTTTGAAATATTTAAAGAAACTACATTTTAACCTTGTATATTGGTTTGACTTGTTCTTTTTTTCTCTAAATAATAAGTGATTAGCCAGTGATGGGTTTATCTTTGTTCTTTATTTGTTAAAATAAAGTTAAATGTTTTGCAGGAACACAAGAGGGGAATGACCTTTTATCTCAATGAGGATTGGACAAGAAGTTGATTGGAGTTTGTCTTTTTTTATATGACCATTTATCTCAATGAGGAGTGAAAGTAAAATGTTAAATTGGTCGGTCTTTTTTAGATACAACTACTTCCAGTTGTAGTTGTAGTATCTTTTTTGGTATACTACTTTTTGGTGTATAGGAAATTGTATTTGTGCAGGGTAATTAAGTTTGACTCCTTTCTTTAATGGCAATTATGCATTATCACAGTTCTCTGTGTATGGATAGTGTACAGGTTGACTAAATTTTGAATGAGAAGGCATTCTCTTTTGGATGTATGTGTCTGAATTATTACAGGTTGACATAGTTTGAATGAAAGTAATTATGAATGAGATGGCATTCTTTTTGAATGTATGTTTGTGAATGGATACATGTTAACATAGTTTGAATGAATGAATGTAAAATTGAAAAGATGATATTGTTTTTGAACGTGTGTGTGAATTGATATTGCAGGTTGATATAGTTTGAATGAAAGTAATTATGAATGAGATGACCTTTTTTTAATGTATGTGTGAATGGATACAGGCAGGTTGACAGTCTGAATGAATGAAAATAAAATTGAAGGAGATGATATTCTTTTTCGAATGTGTGTGAATGCATATTACAGGTTGGCATTGTTTGAATAATTCAATGTAATTTTGAATGTATATATAGATTTGTATGAAAAGAATTTACCAACGGTTCAGATTTGAAAAAAAAAAAAAGGACAAGACATATAGAGGTGGTTGTCAAAACCGCCTGTAATAAGAGCACAATTTCATAGTGGTGGTTGGCAAAACCGCCTGTAATAAGAACGAAATTTTATAGTGGTGGTTGGCAAAACCGCCTGTAATAAGTCCTAAATTTTATAGTGGTGGTTTGCAAAACCGCCCGTAATAAACGAACGAATTTTAGTGGTGGTTGGCAAAACCACCACTAAACTAAGTTTTACAAGTTGTTTAACAAACCGCCACTAAAATCAAAGAAGTTAGTTTTACCGACGGTTCTTTAACCACCTCTAAAACATATGTATTTTTAGCGGTGGTTTATTATAGTGGCGGTTTTAAGATTACCGTCTGTTTTTTTTCCACCTCTATAACTAAAATATTACAGTGGTTTAAACCACCACTAAAAAGGCTTAATTAGCGTTGGTTGGTTTAAACCGCCTATATATACTTTTACCTACGCTGTCTATAGAGGCGCCAAAAAACCAACGCTATAGGTTTTAGAGGCGGTTATGGACATTATAGTGGCGGTTTCGAACCCACGCTAAAGGTGGTTTTTTTAGCAGTGGTTCTTCGGCTTCAACAGTTGGGGCGGGTAAAGGAAACGAGCTTGAGGCCAGACGGAACGAAATATTTCTGGTATAACATTAGTTGATGAGCGACGGTTAGACCGTCGCCTAATGACTTAACGATACACACGCGACGATCAATGCTTTACCAGTCTATACTGTTGACGGGTCCGCTAGGCCCGTTGCTCAATAGGTTTACCTGCCACAGGTTTGAGTGCATCGATCCGTCACACAAACATAATTTTCTAGAAGTGAGTGTTAGTTAATTACTTCAGAATTCTACCTCATAATACCGATTCCACTAAATGAACAAAATGTGCTTAATTATCATATTTATGGTCTTTCACTTTGATTTCTTTTGGGCTTGAGTTCTATTTTCTTCAGTTGATTGCTCGTTCTGCTTTTTAATCTATTATTTCCCTCTAAAGATATTCTTTGGGAAAAAAAAGTGTTTCGACTGATCTTAAATGCTTCTTTGCATTAGGTTGTAATACTATCGATTTATTGTGAAAGAAAGAACTGTTTAAAAGTTTTGTTGATTGTATTGCATTAGTCTTTTCAAGGCAATGTTTTTTATTACAGCTTAATGAAGAACGAGCAAGCAACTTAATTACTGGGTCCTCCAAGTGTATAAAAATCTGTAGAGGTTAGGGATATCGAAGATACACAAAGTATAGGAACTCAAGATACGGATCATGGATACCCATAGATACACAAAGAAATACATATAAAAGGTACAAACATCACGGAATCATATTAGAAATTTGAAAGAACACTAGCAGTCATCAATATGCAGTAATTACTTCCATCGAAAGAACGATAAACCCTATATATACCACCAATAAAATGAACTCAGCAATCAAAAAATATGCATTATTCAATACATGCAACAATTAATTGCTAAACATATTTTGTGAACACTGGTTGAAAACAAGTAATATTTCTAACTCAGCATAGTTTATGATAGATGTTTAAAGCATAAATAATAAGACACATGGTAGCCCCAAATTATGCCAAGGCCAAGATGCTTTGTTCATATGAAATTCTGAAATATCTATTGCCGGCAATAAGAATACTAAATCTACTAGCAATGGTAGTTTATGGAATCTATTTGGTAGACAAATTTCAGTAGTACACCATCTTCAAATATTAAGAAAAGTTTCAATATGAGGAGATCAATGCGAATTGCGAACCATAAATTCCACTGTAGATTCACGTAGTTGGAGAAAGCTAACAACTCTCAATTTTATTAATAGTTGCCTTATCAACAGTCAAAAATATATATAATAACTAGTACGTACTTCTAAAACAAGTTCATGAATGAACTGTGATGGGAAGGACAGCAAATCATGTGTCGTCAACAAAACATTTCTCAGCTTCTCTTTGCTGACCTTAAATCATGCCCACAAGGAGTTTGTCCATTTCTTTGCACTCCCTCTTAATGTATTGTCTCGCAAAACCCTGGTCGTTTGACAAAACGGCACCCTAGCTAGCTTGAATAAATCCAGCCACGACTTTCGTCGTCGTAGAATAAATCGCTTACCCAGTTCTCCCCACGGAATCTTCCCGTAGAATTTTATTTCTCACAGCTTTCTGTCTGTTCTTTTTCCCCGGTACTGCAGCTACTGCCTGCCCTTTCTGTAAGGGTAAATGCACCTGCATAGCAGAAGAAGTCAGACGCAACCTCTGAGAGCTTCCAAGGGCTGACTACACGAGTAAAGTGCAGCCTTCAGGCTTCAAAGTCATGAAAGTTCCAGAGAATCAGACTACATTGCAATTTGCAGAGTCAGACACCACCGGGAACCGAGAAGTGCAGTACCGGCATCAAAAGAGGTGAGCATATGAGCAACACTGGATTTTAACCCACTTTTGAAGCTGACCATGGCACCATGTGCATAGCATTTATTTCATATATTCCTTCTCTGTGAACCTTCGCTTTCGTCCTCACTTTTACAGTCTTGCACGCACATGCACCTCACCCACATTTGACACTACTAATCATATATCCTTAGTCAATTTTGATACCTTCTTTCGATTAAGGAAACATATATACGCTTACTCATCATATGATTGTTACAATAATACTACACAACCTACCGACAGAATCTTTCCTTGTTTCTAATTTCACATTTTTGATTTGAAAGCAGCTCGGCAACTAATTAAGGTCGATCGGGAACCTCTCCAATATTGTCTTCATTCATGAGAGTGATTCGTATCGTATGTGCCTTTTGCGGGCGTGCTGGCCGGCACATGGTTAGAGTTGTTTCGGAGCTTGATTCGTTAATGTCGAAAACGATTTGGCATGGAAGAATGAATGCTGGTCGATCGTCAGACTTTAAAGAAGAATTAAACTGATGAAGTGGCAGCTGCGAGTAATTCAGAGCAATGGCAAGGGCCCTTTGCAACTACTGCTCAGATTAATGCATCCTCATCGTCTTCTTCCGCGGTATCTTTTTGGGGGGGAAAAAAAAATCTGCATTCCGTTTTATATTTTTCCTTCACGGGACGCTCCATTGATAATATATTCAGGTGTATTTACTGATTGTAGACAGATAGAGAATGGTGGTGTAATAGTTTCCGTCCCATATCGGTGTTCTTTTGGTTTCTCCTCGACGGAGTTCCGCTGCTGCGAAAACATGTCGTTATTGCTTTTAGCCATATCAGTCTTCTTCTCTGTATTCTTCATCCTTGTGCCGTCCATGGAGTCATATTCGTTTTCGAACCTAACCAGCAAAGGCTACATTTCTGAGCTCGCCGTTGACTTTTACTCCGATAGTTGTCCGCAGCTCGAACAACTCGTTCTCTCCGTCACTTCCCAGCAACTGAAAGTCTCCCCTGTTTCCGGTCCTGCCACCATTCGCCTCTTCTTCCATGATTGTTTTGTTGAAGTACGCTCACACTTTCTCAAATTTCAGTTCTTAACCACGTTAATTAGGATCAAATTTTCATGGGTTTCTCCATATACATTTATATTGAATGAAATGGGGCAAACAACTTTTTCTCTTGCAATCTTATTCATTCTCTGTTTTTCTTTTTTTCATATTTATCCTCTGTTTTTTTTTTTTTCGATGCAGGGGTGCGATGCCTCGATCTTGATATCATCCAAACGAGGGAGTCCTTCGGCCGAGAGAGACGCGCGGTACAACAAGAACCTTCGGCCCGAGGCGTTTTCAACCGTTCAAAAAGCGAAAGATTTGGTCGAGAGTAAGTGTCCAGGCATCGTCTCCTGCGCAGACATACTCGCCATTGCAGCCAGAGACTTCGTTCACCTGGTATCGTATTCTGTTCTCTCTTTCCAATCTGTTACATAGTAAAACAAAACAATGACACATCAAGTGACAATAGAATAGCTCAGTGGGGTCCGTTTCCAACTGCGAGGCCTGAAACTGATCTTACTGGACGGAGAGATCGGGTTTAGTAGTACTGCTCGTGAAGTCTCCGTAAAAGGACATGTCTAATGATTTTACGGCTTGTTTTTATCGGAATGACGGGAAAATCGCCCATCAAGAGAATCAAATAATACATATATTTATCTGAGCACCTGTGGTTGGAAATTTTTTGATTGGACTCAGTTTGTCTTTTCCAACAGTGGTCAAACCCTTCTTGTACTCTTATCCGCTTCACCGAGTTTTTAAAGAGATATTCGTTATCACTGTTCCTAATCTCCTCCTTAGCCCAACCCGCATCGGTGTCTGGGAATTTTTCCAAGTTAGCAGTCCGCCGCCTTCCAATGTGTCCCACTTTATGAAGAGTTAAATTCTAGATATTGTAACGTTTTTTATAAATTAAAAATATTTTCATTAATAAAAAACGTTATAAAACATATTAAGTGATGCATAATATTGTATGGATTTAAATTTGTTTTCAGTGGAGGTAAAATCCCTTAGTGATAACGTTTTGGCATAAATTATTTAGAAAGGTTGAATGATACCTATAAATACCATTGGTCTCTGACTGGCTCAGATACCTACCCAATATACTAAAAGGTCACATTCTAGGTTAAAAGTAATCAAGAGCCTCGAAATACCAAAGCAGTGTTTCTGAGCTCAAATCCATAGTTGCAAGTAAATTTCGATTTACCAAGGATTTTATGAATTTCTTATATATATTTTTGAGTTGCAGACTGGAGGACCATTCTATGTGGTGAGTAAAGGAAGGAGAGACGGTAGAAAATCCATGGCATCCAAAGTAAAGGCCAACCTCCCAGCATCCAACTCCACGGTGGAGGAACTTATCAATCTTTTCAGGTCCAAAGGTCTGAGCCATGAGGACTTGGTGGTGCTCTCCGGCGCCCACACGATCGGCTTTGCACACTGCAACCAGTTCACCGGCCGACTATACAACTACCACCACACCAAGAAGCCTGACCCCTCCATCGATCCCAGGCTCCTGAAGGCGTTGAGGATGTCCTGCCCACACAAAGGTGGCAACAACGACGTTGTCTCACCATTCGACGTTAACACACCCTTTGCTTTTGACCATACCTACTATGCCAATTTAGTGGGCAGTTTGGGATTATTGGCCACGGATCAAGGGCTTTTCATTGATGGAAGGACTAAGCCGCTCGTTCAGGCTCTTGCAAAGGATAAGGCCAAGTTTTTTCAGGCCTTCTCCTTGGCCATGGAAAAGATGGGTTCCATCGGGGTGAAAGTTGGAAATCAAGGTGAAGTGAGGAAGGATTGCTCTCGCCTTACATGATGCAGTACCTATAAATTTATGCATCTTTTATTCATTTCTTTTAATTTGTTTTCATTTCTATTCATTCTTCCGGTAATAGTAGTAGACCTGTGAATTTCCAGCATTTGACTTTTGTGTGTAGGAGGAAAGGGCATTTTGATGGTAAATGAAGCCTTTAATTTAGTTTCCACTAGGGAGAAACTTACTAGAAGTCAAAAGCTGAGTGTTTGTAAAATAAATTATAAGAGGCATCTTTGTACAATAAGGGTTTAGGCAATGCAATCATCCTTTTCTGTATATAGAAGTTGCTCTTTCATATACTGGTTTAGACAATCCAGTCATCCTCCCAACCTAAAAATAACAATGCATGTCACAACATATCATTTGTAATTTTATACTGCATACGCTGGTGTGGGATTAAGTGTTGTTTACATAGTTACAACACTTCATTAAAAAACTTATAACACATGCAAAAACTGTAAAAGGTCACAAGGAATTGTTTACAGAGTCCGATCCAGTGACACTTACGTTTGTTTATCAATTTGTCCTAGTGATGAACAATATATATCCACTATCTCCAAAGAGTGGCAACTCAAGATGGTCTTATACATGCCAGACACTATCCAACATGGTTGCTTATATGATGAACTCAGCTTTAGTAATTGTTCCTCAGCTCTCCTTGATCATCTAGTCTTCCTCCCAAAGGCCCAGTAATACCTCCTAAGAAGACTACTTAATAACACCTCACCCCAAATGTGAAATGATGGCACCTATACCTTTCTATTTCTCAGCCGTAAACTTCTCTCTACACTCTTTGTGAATGAGGGACACCATTACCAAATGTTTTTCACCACTCACGTATGAAAATTGAAAACAATAACAAAATACGCTGCTACAAAAATGGATTCCATTGGCTGTTGTCAGTATAGTATAACCGCTGGGAGAAGTAAGTTCCACAAGCAGTTTTCAAACATCCATGAGCTTCTACAACCATGACCAACCACCAGTGAAGTGGGCTTGTTGAGTTTTGTATATGTGATGGCATGTCGTTTATGTCACAAAATTAGATCAATTCTTCACCCCCTAAAATAGTTAACAACAAAATACAGGGCAAGAAATATTCGATCCCACGAAGAGTTTTGTACATAAAATTTAAGATTTTATTCTAATAAAGAAGAGTACATCAATTATACACAGTTTTTGGGGGATTTTAATAAAACTTGAAAATAAAACAAGAAACTATTTATCTAAATCTACTATATACAATCTACCTGCCCTTTTTCACACCCAATTCCTTAGCTAAGCATGTGCTAACTCACATTTAGACCTGGTATTATACTTTTGACAGGTTGACAAGGAAAAGTTCATAAGATGGACTCCCCTTTTGATTCATACTATTAAAACCAATAGAAGTAATGGTTCCAATTAAATCAGATTTTAAGCTCAAATTCAATCGACCCAAACTATATTAAACATACCAGTGTGCTCAAAATAGATTGATTAAATCATATTTTAGTTGATATTAAGACATATGTGAGCTCTCTAAACCCAACTATTTACTTATTTCATTAGTTTTGTATACTAAATGCATACCAAAACGAAAAGATGTAAATTTAATCAACACACATGAAGTGATCAATTTCATGCAGAAAGATGAAAATTTTAAGCATTAATAATCAGCATGATTTAAATACAAAAAGTAACAACACTTGATTTATGAAATTGAAGTCCAGACAATCTAAATAGTTGCCAACCCATTACAAAAGCCAAGGTATAAGAAAAATTCAAAAGGCATATAGAGAATAAATCTAGAACATAACTTAAGGAGTTTGAAGTAAGATTAAGATCAAGAACTTTCTTCTTTTGAGAGCTTGATGTGACACATCTCCAAATAGAATCATTTCCCCTCCACCAAAAACAAACCAACTTGCTTCCAATGGGCTCTTCCATTCTTACAACATATTCTGGCCTTGTCTTTGTTGCCTTTCTAACTCTCTTTCTCTGGTCTCCAAAGAAAATTTTGTGCACCATGTCTTTCCTCCAACAGATCACAAAACCTTTATTTATACACGTTAATTGCCTCATCCTAATAATTTTGAAAACCATCCTAATCTTCAACCTAACAATACTTATTAAAATTTGACCACTTAATTAAAAAGTATAACGAGATAAAGTCTGGAAAATGGTGATCACAGTTGGGATTTTCGTGCACCTGATCTTGAAACTTTTAAAATTAAATCAGCAAATCTTCATTTTGAATTTCAGGTTAAGGATTCTTTTTAGAATGCTAATTGTGCAGGTTGAGCTACTTCAAGCCCAATTACAGCCTTGATGCATCCCGTATCTCTTGGAACATAAAAACAATGACGTTGTAGATTCCTTTGTTAGCTTTCCAATGCATCTTGTAGCATTTCAATATGAGCATAGACGAAGACGTAATGCTCACAATACCGAAGATTGTCAAACTTGTCAAAAAAAGACTAAATTAACCTCTTTATCAATTAAAAATTTCAAACTTAGCCATTCAAAACACAAAATTGATAAATGTTTACTAATGAGCCCAATAACTCGCGAAATTTAACCAAAGTAATAAATATTAAGGGGTTAAAAATATGAGACTATATGCACATATCAATCTGGGTCGGTGTCACCTGTCATTAATAATTTTAAACCGCCGGTGAAGGAGTGTATCTTATATTGCCAATTCATTTTCCTCAAAGCTAAACCATAATCTCCTTCCCCCGCACGATTTTGCCTTGAAAAATGATATCAGTACTTCCTGATTTTACTTCTAGGATTTACATCGTGATGTGGTTGCATAGTTGGCAGTTTAGGTAAGAGAAAATTTAGGGTTTAAGATTTACCCATAAAATAGGTTGATAATATTTTATTAAAAAACTAAAATCTTACTGATTTTATCTCCGAGTTTGTCTCTTACTAAACTGCAAGGTGGACGCCGCGTCAAGATGTAAAGTCTAGGAAGTAAAAACCCACAGTACTTATATCACTGCTCTTTTGCCTCACACATCCTTTTTTTCTCAGACTCGATTCCCGTGTATCCGTTGTTGGAACCGCCAAAGAGCACCACAGGAGTTTGGAAACAGCTGCACGACACCAGAAACTTCATCTTTCCTGCATCCTAAACTTCTGCGAGGTAAGAGATTTGGTCCTTTTTCGAGCTTGTGTACATATATTTTTTATAGTCGATGTTATTTCAGTTCGTTGCCCAATGTTATTTTAGTTTGTTATTTAGTATGATCACTCATCTTTCTTTGCTCCATGTTCTCTCTCAGTGTCCCCTGCTCCCTCCCTGCTTTTGTTCTCTCCCTGCTCTCTCCCTGCTCTCTCAGCTCTCTACTCTTTGCTCAGCTGTCTCTCAGCTCGCTACTCTCTGCTCAGCTCTGTCAGCTCTCTCTCTCTCTCTCTCTCTCTCTCTCCTCTCTCGAAGCTCATCAGCTCTCTCTCTCCTTTCTCTAGCTCAGCTCAGCTCTCTCTCTCCTTTCCTTAGCTCAGCTCAGCTCTCTCTCCTCTCTCTAAGCTTAGCTCAGCTCTCTCTCCACTCTCTAAGTTCAGCTGTTCTTAGCACTGCTCTGCTATGCTCAACTCTGCTATGCTATGCTCCGCTCCGCTCCTCTTTTCTCAGCTCAGCTCAGCTCAGCTCTCTCTCACCTCTCTCTAAGATCAACTCAGCTCTCTCTCCACTCTCTAAGTTCAGCTCTGCTCAGTTCTGCTTAGCACTGCTCTGCTCAGTTCTGCTCTGCTCCTCTTTGGTCAGCTCAGCTCAGCGCAGCTGTGCTCTGCTCAGCTTTGCTCATCTCTGCTCAGCTCTACTCAGCTCTGCTCAGCTCTCACCTCAGCTCTGCACAGCTCAGCTCAGCTCAGCTCAGCTCCTCTTTTTTCAGCTCAGCTCAGCTCAGCTCAGCTCCTCTTTTTTCATCTCGGCTCCTCTTTTTTCAGCTCAGCTCCACTTTTTTTCAGCTCAGCTCAGCTCTGCTCTGCTCTGCTCAGCTCAGCTCCTCTTTTTTTCAGCTCAGCTCAGCTCAGCTCCTCTTTTTTCAGCTCTGCTCCTCTTTCTTCAGCTCAGCTCCTCTTTTTTCAGCTCAGCTGCTCTTTTTTTCAGCTCAGCTCCTCTTTTTCAGCTCAACTCTTCTTTTTTCAGCTCAGGTCAGCTCACCTCGGCTCACCTCAGCTCACCTCAGCTCGCCTCAGCTCACCCCAGCTCGCCTCAGCTCACCCCAGCTCGCCTCTGCTCACCCCAGCTCGCCTCTGCTCACCGCAGCTCACCTCAGCTCACCTCAGCTCACCTCAGCTCACCTCAGCTCACCTCAGCTCACCTCAGCTCACCTCAGATCACCTCAGCTCACCTCAGCTCACCTCAGCTCCTCAGCTCCTCAGCTCAGCTCAGCTCTGCTCAGCTCCTCAGCTCAGTGATCAGCTCAGCTCAGCTCAGCTCATCTCAGCTCATCTCAGCTCGGCTCGGCTCAGCTCAGCTCGGCTCAGCTCGGCTCAGCTCGGCTCAGCTCGGCTCAGCTCGGCTCGGCTCGGCTCAGCTGTACTTTTCACGCCTCTGCTCTGCTGATCCTCTTCACCCTCCATTAGCATCCTCTTTACCCCGATCCTCATCCTTTCCTTATTCTCCATCTCCCAACTCAAAAGGTTCTTAAACAAATCTAAAATTAAAGAGCAGTGATAAGTACTGCGGGTTTTTACTTCCAAGACTTTACATCCTGAGGTGGCGTCCATGTGGCAGCTGAGTAAGAGATAAACTTAAAAATAAAATCTGCAAGATTTTAGTTTTTTAATAAGATATTATCAACCTATTCTATGGGTAAACCCTAGATTTTCTCCTAGCTAGACTAACAACTATGCAGCTACGTCAGGATGTAAAACCTCGAAGTAAAATCATGAAGTACTGATATCATGTTTTAAAAGTAAAATGGACATATACCAGGTCATTAAGCTTTTTGTGCTCTAATCTATTCCTTTTTCTGTATGAATGAGTTAGAAAACACTCCAATTGTGCTCAAAAATGTGGAACACTAAACATTCCCCACCATTTAGCTGTTAAGTAAAAAAAGGTGGGTAACGATTATCTGATTAAAAATCAATTATAGTAATGAAAATGAATATTCAAAAAGTAGTAACAAGTATACTTAGCTGGAAGTGTCTTGTCACACGCCTTGATAGCCATCTCTCGTTCGTAGTCTCCTTGGGAATCTCTATATATTTGAAGTTCATTGATAGTTGCCACTTGCATTTCGTGATTGCTTAAAATTTCTTAATAACACCTAATAAATATTCTTTTACCCAAGTATACTCTGCTATTGTTGTTTGGCTAAAAAAAAATTTTATGTTTAACCAATAACCATAAGAATGGAGGGGTTGATGGAGCGGACTATCGCAACGACAATCTATAATTTTTTATAAGATTGAGCCCGGTTCCTTCCAAAAATGATTTGCCAATTTAGATCCCTATTGCCCAACCTTATAATTCAATATCGTTGCTTAAACTTTTCTAATGTGAGATTTATTTTCCCATTTTAACACTCCCCCTCATGTCCACGCAAGACTTAAACATTACATGCCTGAGACATGAACAAATTGGGTCTTATCTTCTGAACCACACAAACAAATTGGTCTTATCTTTTGTATCCCACAAACAAATTGGGTGTTGCCCACAAACAAATAATGGAGATAACTGGTTCTGGCCTATGCACACAACTTGACTCTAGTACCATATTAATTTTGACAAAATCTGAGAAAAAACAACAAAAATACCTCTGAAGAGCAAATACAAAAAATGTATAATGTATATAATATAACATCCCACTCAAACTCAAGAAAAATCAAAAGGGCACCTTTGAAGCTCGGAACATAAGTACCAAAATTGTGATGAAGTGAGCAACTTCGTAAACAAATTAGCTAGTGTGGTGTTCTGAGGGTATATATAGTAGCGTGAGAATACCACAAACACAATGATGTTGAACAAAATGACAATCAATCTTAATATGTCTAGTCCTCTCATTAAATACAACATTGTGAGCAAATTGAAGAGCACTTTTACTGTCGCAATGAAGTAGAGTAGCAGAATCTAGAGACACCCTCCTATCTTGGAGACTGGAGTAAACAACAAAGCCAAACAAGCCCAGAAAATTGTGTCAGCAAGTTTCCAATATTCAGCCTCAATACTAGAATGAGAAACAATAGACTACTTTTTGCTACACTAGGAAATCAAAGAATAACCTAAGAAAATAAAATAGACTAGTTGATTGTCAATATGTAACATCATATGCTCAATCAACATCAGAATAAGTAGACAGAGTAAGAGGCGAGGCAAACAAGAATACCAAACCCCTATAAAAAATTTCCTCGAACATAAGGTATTATATGCAACACTGCTGCATAGTGAACAAAATGAGGAGTAAACATGAATTGGTTGACTACATGAACTGCACAACTGATAGCTGGATGAGTAAATGTCAAATAAATTAAACCACCCACTAACTTTTGAAAAGAGTAGGATCAGAAAATAACTCGCCAGTTGTGCCCTAAAGCAAATAACACAAATGACCAAGATCTTTTATCTTAAAACAAGAATTCAAGTGGGCTTTAAGATCAAAGATGTCATCAAATAATCACTAGTAATAACCATATCATCATCATAAAGCAAAAACAACACAATACCCCGAGAAATATATTGAATGAACAAGGCTGAATCATGAGAACCCTGACTATAACCATACTCGAAAATCTTCGAACAAAAGGTGGAAACCAAGCACGTGGCACCTGCTTTAAACCATATAATGCACAATGAAGCTTACACACTTGCCTTAATAGTGGAGAAATCCTAGTGGGCAACCTATAAACTTCCCCAAAAAAGTTACCATTCAAAAAATATTTTTTTACATCCATCTAAAATAAGTTCCAAGGTTGAACTAAGGCAATGGTAATTAACAAACGAACAGAGAACAATCGAGCAACATGAGCAAAATGTCTCCTCGCACTCAATACCATACCCCTATGTATAACCCTTTGACACTTGACGTGCTTTATATCTATCCACAGAACTATCAACTTTAGTCTTTATTTTATAAACCCATTTACAACCAATTGGAGATTTATAAGACAAGAAGAGTAACAAGATCCCAAGTACCAGCCTTAGTTAGAGTCTATAACTCCTCCAACATTGCTTACTGCCCAAGTGGATGAGAGGAAGCTTCCTTATAGGAATAGAGTTAATGAAGACATATAAGAGCAGAAGAATAACAATGATAATCTAGTAGTTGTACCAGAGGCTGATGATGATGACGACATGGATAACGAGATGGACTTGCAAGATCCTCTTGGGAGGAATCGACAGAGGAGCTAGGAGAGAAATCCGAAGAAGACACAAGATCATCAGTTGGAGAGGCCGTAGGGGACAAGGAGTTGTCATTCGATGAACCTATAACAAAGTCAGACATAGAAGATATAGAAGATAAAGAAGACAAGTCCTCTGGAAACAAATAAAAAACAACAGTGGGTTAAATATTAGACTGGTTTATAAGAAGGTGAAAAGTATATTTTTTATCTCAGAAAGTAACATCTCAGAAAGTCAATATCAGCTCCAGTGACAATGGCATATAGTAAGTAAACTGGCTTGAGAGTCACCTCTGAAGTATTCATTGATGGCAGCAGACGCATGCTGACGAAATATAGCCATACCTTGGCTGTCACAGAGAACCCTGATCTTGGAAAGTGTAAACATGACCCATCTGCTTCTCTGGTCCTCTCTGCCCTGCGGTCACACAGCATCTCCAACAGCTGCTCCACTGAAGTGTCTCTGATAATTCTGCTCATCTGACAATTAACTCCTTGGGTGCCATAGTATTCATTTATCACCACACTACTGAACGGCACCCAAGTGTGACGCACCAGACATAACATGTGTGGTGCTCCATTGACTATCTCGAGTTGTGCTCCTACCATGTTTGTGTAGAACTTGAGAACCATTCCCATGACTGCATGCCCAGGTAATTGCGTGTAAAATCTATTCAAGCCTCTAGCAAAAACTGCCAGAGTAAACTCTCCATCTCCTCCTGGATCAAATCACTTCTCTAAAATTAAAGGTCACTTCTCAATATTTTCGGCCTTCTTCCGTGCATCCATTGATTACCTGCTGTAATCCACAGCGGGTGTATTTTTCGCTCCAGCTCTTTTTACAGCCAACTTCTTCACTCTAGGCATTTTTCAAAATCAAATTGAATCAAGTGGAAGTTAGAAGTGAAGCACTAACCTCTAAATTTACTCCAAGTGGCTGAAATCTGGATGCAGTGATGCTCTGAGGGATTCCTGAAATAAAATCCGAAAGAACGAGTGTGAAATCAGCAAGATTTCACCTTGAAGTAGATAGGAGATTCAAAAATCTCCTTCTGTGCTCTCCTTCTCTTCCCCTCGGTGCCCAAGCTCTTTTTCTGGTGCCTTGCAGCGTCAAAATGTACAAATGTATAGAGTTCAGGTATGTGGAATGGCGACGCGATGTCATGACAAATTTTGAGGCGCCGGGCTGCTTACGGCTCTGTGCTTTTTGCACGTGACACTTTCGAGTCGGTTCAATGCTTTGTTTCAATGCTTTGTGGCGTCGAGTGGGCTAAGAGTTATATACTTTTCGCTTGAGTCACTCGGCGCCAAGTGGCATCAAACTCTTTCTCGCACGGCACCAAGTCACTTAAAATTTTCTTCCGAAAATTGGCGGCGTGCGGTATGGTGTCTCTCTGATGCTGTGTGGCACCAAATTGGCTGCCACAGTGTCACCCTCTTGGAGATGCAAAGTTTCATAGGAAGCGAGATGTGACTTCATGGCTTGCTCCTTTCATGCTGAACTTTATTCTATCTCCAAAAGTGACTACCTAACCTTAAAACTACTTGAGCAATCTCTGATTCTTGTTGACTATTTGAAATATCAACTCACAAATGCTTCATACAAGTTGTGATTTACAATTTTAAGCATGCAACTTAAAAAATTGAGTCTTTCCTAACATAACTATATCTAACATTCAAATTTTTGCAAAACTGGTATATACAAAACATGGGTTACCTCCCATGAAGGACCAAATTTAAAATTCATTGGCAAGACTTTCCAAGATTTTTTCCGAACCTATCTTGGATCCAAAATTGAGTTTGAAGGAACATTGTTATTTACAACTTGTTCCCTTTTACTCAAGCTCTACCCATTGGCATTCTCTACAGGCTTGCATAAATTCTTTGAAGGTGAAGACTCCATATTCAATGGGGTACTTAATTTTTTTTCCACCAGCCTTCTCTGCTCCTTGAGCTTCTCTTACTTGAGCTTACCATGCTCGACTAAGTATGGGTCCACAACTGATCTATTTTTGACCACTTATTTTCCTCATATGGGGAATTTCCTTTGACCAAGCATGGGTCCAATCCTTTAAATGAAGGTCTGCCTTTAAAGATCTCTGTAGACAATTCCAAGGGGTGCTTCACCCGTTGTCTTCCCTTCCTACTTTCCTCGTGGCTTGAGGCATAAAGAAGCAGACTTCTTCGCCACTAGCCCATCTCGTGGTGATGTTCCCCTCTTGTGTATATCGATAATTGCTTGAGTTGTAGCAAGGGTCTTCCCATGATGAGAGGCATTTTTTTTTTTTTTTTGCCTTCTTCCACATCAATCACTAGAAAATCAGCTGCAAAGAAGAGTCCATTCACTTTCACCATTACATTCTCCAAAATTCCCCTTGGGTGGTTGATGGAGTCCTTAGCTAACATGATTTTCACTTCAGTGGGGGGAGGTTCGCTGAGCCCCAGCTCCTTGAATATGCCAAAAGGCATAATATTTACACTAGCTCCCAAGTCACACAGAGTGTCTTTGATAGTGTGGCTCCCAATGGAGCATTGTATGGCAAAGCTCCCAGGATCTTTTACCTTTGGGGAGCACCTCTCTCTCTAATTGCAGTATTCTGCTTCTTTTCACATCTTCCAATCCGAATTGCCCAACTTATACTCCTCAGATTCTTCACAGGAGGGAATTTCAACTTGAAGCTTTTTGAAACCTTCTTCTCATCTACTTCCCCAATCTCTCTTCCTTCATCATAGGGTGGTGGCCAAACCTTCTTCTCTCCTCATTCATCTTCCCTTGACCAATTCAGATAGTCTTCTTCTTCAGCTTCTAGAGTGGGAAAAATTGTGTTTAACTCTTCCAGCTACAAATTTCTTAGGAGCTTGTCTACAAGACTCCACATTGGTGTTGGTTGGGACTCATAACCCAATTCTTCCTCTTTTCCTTATTCTTCATATAATTCAATTTTCGATCTCAACCCATTCAAAGGGAGATGCTTGAGACTGACTTGCCTCATTCACTTCATAGAAAAGGGGAGTTTGGCTGTGTTCAATAGAGAGGGAATCATACTCATTTTCTTCTTCCGGAGTGAATTCTTGATTCACTTCTTCCATCTCCATTTGAGCGAGTCTCCCTAGCGAGCACTGCATTGCAGCACTCTACTTCTACCTTATCTTCTTTTTTTTTGGATTCTCCACCCTGTCACTAGGGAGAGGTTCTTTCAATCTTTCATTAATGGCCTTTGCCAATTGTCCCATCTGGACTTCTATGTTCCTCAAAGATGCATCATGACTTTGCACCAACTTAAGCATCAACTCGTGGTTAGAGTTTGGTCTCTAAGATGCATCATGATTTTGAAACCTTGCTTGTTGTCCAAAATTTTGGTAATATCCTTTAATTGGTGCTAGTGTATTTCCTTGCTCATTTCTCTATCCAAAGTTTGGATGGCTTCTCCAACCGGGATTGTAGGTGTTGGAGTACAGGTAGTTTCTGTTTTGAGTATATTACACACTTTCTACAGTGGATGTGCACACCTCAACTCTGTGTCCTACACCACCACATAATTCACAGCATATAAATGAACTTTGTGCAGGCTTTGCTTCCAAGGCCGGTATCTTCTTTTTCAAGGCATCCATCAGAATTCTTATCACCATGTCGATGTCTACAACGTAAACTCCAAATGCCTTTCTTGAACTTTGACCTTGCTCAGGCAAGCTTCTTAGTCTTTTAGTGTTCCATTGGTAGCTGTTGGCTGCCATATTTTCCAACAGCTCATATGCCTCATCAATGGATATGTTCATTAGTGTTCTTCCGGCCACCGCATCAATGATGGTTCTAGTTTGGTTTTGCAGACCGTTATAGGAGGTGTGCACTTGTGACCATTTTGATATTGAATGGTGAAGGCACTTCCTTAGCAACTCTTTAAAATGATCCCAAACCACAAACAAAGATTCCTGATCCATTTGAGTGAAAAGATTGATATCATTCTGCAACTTTAAAATGATCCCAATTCATCAATGGATTTGTAGCAGAATTGTTCAAGATCCATCCACGTGGTGATAGACCCTGAAGGCAAAGAATTCAACAGCGCTTCGCCTTATCCCTCAGGGAGAATGGGCACAATCTCAATCTTTTAGCATCCTCTGAAACACCATAGTGCTTGAAAGTATCATAGATTTCCAGGAAATTTGCTAGATGAGAAATTGGATCATCATTTGGCAATCCACTAAATTGCATTGAAGCTTGGATCATTTGGATAGTTGTCAGCTTGATCTTGAAATTGTTAGCCAAAATTGCTGGTCTTCTTATACTAGAGTGTGTGCCGCCAACTTAAGGTACAACAAACTCTCTCAGACTTTTTGACTCTTCTTCAGCTATATCTTCCTCTCTCCATGAGAACTTTTTCTGCCTTATTATGGATAAAAAGGAAGAAATGCTAGACATAAGAGAGCAAGTATAAGATTCCTTAATAGCAATCTTCAAGTAATTCATTCTCAGTGTCTACAACTTCCATAAGAGCAATAGTGACATTATAAGATTCCTCTTTAAGTGTGTTTTCATCAAAACATTCCAATGCAAAGGTAGAAGCAATGTGACATTTCACACGACAATGATAACACTATTATTAATCGAGATGCAGGTAGAGTGGTTTGGATAACCATATGCTCACCATTATGAGGTACAAGAGTAGGTGACGTGGTAGCTCAAAAGATGGTTGGTTGTGTCCCACTGTGGTCCCTAGTAAATGGAGCAAGTTCTCTTTGACTATGATCACTATAAGGGATAAGTGACTGTCATGGTTAAGAAAATTGAAGGCACTTCTCAAATTCTAAAGCCTTATGAAAGGCATCCTCTAAAGATTCTGGTGAATGGCCAATTACTTCTCTCTTGATATCAGCTCTTAATCCATTAATAAACCTTGAAACAGTCAACCTAGGTTCTTCATTGATATCGCTCCTCAATAATAGTTCTTCAAACTTCACAATGTATTGAGCTACACTAGATGTTCCTTTTCAATGGTTCAAAAGCTGGGTTTAGCAATTTGTTCTTGTAGGAAGGTGGCATATACACTTTTTCAACTTCTCGGTCACCTCCACCCAAAAGGGGGTGGATGTCCCACTCGCTCATTATTGAACTGAATAGTTTCCAAATAACATTTGGCAGAATGCATCAATTTCATCCTAGTGAAATGAATGGGTTAAGCATTGTTCATTTTATGCCACTCACAGTAGTCCTCCATGTTGTATAGCAAATCTATAAAAGCACTGGTATCTTGTCTTCCGTCAAGTATAGGGGCATCTACTTTAACCCTCCTCGACATGTCAAACCTTAAGTATGAATATACCTAAGATGATCCAAGGGGTAAAGATGTTGTAAGTTGTGGTGTGTATCTATGGCTATATGGGCCTACCAAGTAAGTGGGGGCTGAGAACATTCTTCGTCAGAGAAGACATCATCATCTGCAGAAAGTCAGGTAGTCACCCATTGGACCTATTCTAGGTAGTGGCAATATATTGGTCCAATTGGTTTGGTCATTCTTATAGGAAGGTGACACAACAAAGCTTTAACCCCTATAAGTTTCACAACTACTGTCTCTCTGAGGTTGTTTTTCAGGACTCTTATGAGTCGCATGATGATCATTGCAAAGTTAATATACCAAGTCGGCAATTTTTTCAATTGTGGTACATGTTGGTCAAACCTAGTTTCTAGGTCAGTCATTTTACCCTCGGTGGTGGTCAAGTTTTGTTTGTTTCTCCCCAAGCTTATGAAGGCAAGTTCAATTTCTTTAATGGCCATGAAAGAAGAAAATAAATGAACGAAGATGCTGAGATAAGACTAAAATAACATTAAGTAATAAAATTTAAAAATTCTACCAAGAAGCGCCTTAGGGAAAGAAACCACCCCTCAATGCAATTGTTTTGCTCTTTTTTACTTTATTTTCATTAAATATATCTGGCTCAAAATAAAACTATGAAATCAGTCCCACTGTAAGTGTTTAATCTCTTATTAAATTCTTACTGAACATACAAAGTGTACATATACTTACAAAGGAGTTAGAGTCTGGGCTAGATTAGGTCAATGACACAGAGACTTAAGGAAAAAAAAGAATAATACAGAGATAATTACAAATAATAATAGTACTTGGCTAAAATACAAAGATTAATATTTGAAAGTGTTTCAAGATGGCAGCATTCTATGATTCAGATCAAAATCTGAATACTACTTCTCTAACATTCCCCTGCCAGTTGAGTGTCCTAGGAATGACACGAAGCTTGATTATGAAACAAGAGAACCCCACTATGAACTCCTACACGAATGAAGTGATAGTTAAGTTCATCATGCTTGACAAGACCATGAAAGACTGGATTGGCCGCAATAAACCTGGCTTAGAGGTTATCAAACAAAATAATAGAAGGGCTTCTGAGAAAGATTCAAAGTTATTAAAGATAACTGCAGCAACCAAATAACCTCTGCAGCGGCTAAAGCAAAGCCTTTATATTCAACCTCAACGCTGGGACGAGCCACAATTGGCTGTTTCTTAGAACACCAACAGATTAAAAATCCGCCAAAGTGAATAAACAAACCTGTGACTAGCCGACGGCTGTCTGGACAGCCACCCTAGTCTGCATCACAAAACACATCTATACAAAAATCTGTCGTCGGCTGAATGAAAAAGCAATGAAGCAATGTTCCTTTTAAGTAGTGTAAAATACATTTGACCGTGAGCAGTGAAAATTTCTGGGAGCTTGCTGAAACTAGCAAGCTTGATTTTCTGCATACTGAATATCCGAGGGTGTGAGTATTAAGTATTGCAGTGCATCCACCATTTGCTGATATTCGGATGCATCACTAAGGGGAGTGCCCTCAAACTTGGAGAGCTTTATACACGCAGCCACCAGCGTGGACAACAGCTTTACATTTGTGAGGTCAAGACAACTTAGAAGATTCAATTTATATTTGGATTGAGAGAGATGACTACCTACTCGACTGTGATCTACCTATATCCCAATAAAATAATGAAACACACCCAAATCTTTGAGTGAGAATTCTTTCTATAAACTTGAGATAATATGCTGAATTTCATGAGAGGAGCTGCCACTAATTATAATGCCACCACATACAAAAGAATAAAAATTGTTGAGTGTGTGTTGTACCGGTATAGTGGAGAAGAATCTTCCTTTGACAAAACAAATATTATATCAATAAGAGAAGAAGTGAACAGATGATACCATGCCTGAAGACTCTACTTTAAACTCTACCATGATTTATGAAGGCGACAGACTGCTTGAGGCTGACTTCCATCAATGAAACTAGGCAGTTAGACCATATAAACCGCCTCTGCCTAAATGTCATTCAAAAAGACCTGGACCTGAATTGTGACTGGTTTGACCATAGGACTGAAAGTCTCAAAGTAGTTTTGACCTTCCAGTTGGTTTAACCCCTTGGTGGCCAATTGACCCTTGTACTTGTATATGCTGCCATTCGACTTTGTTTTAAGTCAGAGTAACTATTTGCAAATGATTCCATGCACCCCGGTGGTAAAGAAACAAGAGTCCCAATATTGTTATCCAATAGTGCATTAAATTCCACTTCCTTAGCCTCATGTCATTTCGACTGCTTCAAAACTTGACTAGAGGAGGTTGGTTCAACAGGTGTGGGAGGAACGACAGACGGATGATGAGTGGATGTGAAGGCACTTGATTTAAGATTACCAGTCATGGATCTGGTGGTCTTAAGATGAGTGGTAAGTGACGTATTGGGACATGCCAAAGACAGAGGATCAGAAATTTGGGATTGACTAGAGGTGGAGATAGTGTGGCATGACAACCTTGTGAAGGGAAGAAGTGGAGGGGACAGGCTTGGTGAGAGAAGGGGGAGTTGTGGGGGAAATGGATTGTTGTAGGAAAGAAGATGGGTCTAGCAGAGAGGTTGCACTACTGGGAAGCGGAAGGGGCAAAAGTTGCACTGGACTGGCTGGTGGAGTCAGTGAGACGTGTAGGGAGCAAGGGCACTTTGGAGAGGAGAGAGAACGCCTCGTAGAAGACCACTCTGCAACTTATATAAACTCAGCATATTTGAGGATCAAGAAATTTATACCCCTTGGAATTTTGGTGATAATCAATGAAAACACAAGCAGTGGACCTGTTCAGGAGCTTATTACCAAAGTAAGGACACCAATGTGGATAGCAAAGACAACCCAAAACATGCATGTAAGAGTAGTTTGGGTTGCAGTTAGAGAGGCATTCGTAAGAAATTTTAAACGACAATAGAGGTGTGGAAAGCCTATTTATAATATAAGAGATTGTAGAAAAGGCAGAGTCCTAGTGCAGTTTAGGCATAGAGGCTTGTGCAAGGAACATTAAACTCATCTCAACGATGTGTCTATGGTTGTGTTCAGCCAAATCATTCTGCTAAGAGGAATATGGAAACAAAATCTTATGATGAATGACTGAAGTGAGAAAAAGGTGTTTAAATTGACTATTTATGAATTTAGTGTCCCTGAAAATACTTTATTTTAGAAGAAAGAAGATTTTCAACCAGATTTTTTAAATGAACAAAAGAGAAGAAGACCTCCGATTTCCCATGGAGAAAATAAACCCAAGTAAAAAGATTGTTTTGATCAATGAAAGAAACATAGTACTTGATTCCATTAAAAGACTTAATTAGGTACGGATCCCACAAGTCAGCCAGAATGGTGTGCTGTGGGGCCAAAGTGCTAGACGATTCAGTAGGGAAAGACAAACGAGTACGTGACAAGCATTGCAAATATCACTTTTATTGAACTTTGAAGTTTCAATATTCAATGAACGAAATACTTTGCGAAGTACTTGACTACTCGAATGACCTAATATTTGATGCCGAAAAGAAAAGGGAGACACATTAGAAAGCAACAAGAAGAAGCAGCATGGTCAACAATGCACATTCCATTTTAATTCCGTCCATTGAACAACGTTCTGTCCATATTGGCGTATTGTATAGAAATGCCATTAGAAGTAAAGGAAACAGAGGAGTTTAGAGTGAAAAAAGAAATTATAAACCGTCAAAAGTTTTTTGAGGGAGGAAGGACCAAATAAAATGTCTCGAAGAGACAAGGACGGGTGTCTGTAACATTACCAAGAGCAGATACGGGCAAACCTGATTCAGTCCCACAGAGAACCTGGTCGGACCCTGTGCAAGGGACTTGGTCAATCATGTGTGAAGCATCGAAGGTGATGTGGAGGATGAGCGGGAATCTGCTTACTAAGAAGAATCTTGAGATGCGACAATCTAAGCTGAATACACCTGAGAAGAGGTGGAAGGTGAATAAGCTATGTTGAAACGATTGTTGCACTGGAGAACAGAATGTCTAAATTTCTGACAAATCTGATTGACAGGGCGATTATAGTTGTCGCCCCGGTAGGTCTGGCCACGACCAGAACTATTTGCATGGTTTTGATTGGATTGCCCACGACCCCTGCCAAAAAAATAGCCGTAGCTGCCACTTGAAGCCATGCTAGCTTTTGGATGAGAACAAAGTGTGGCATTGCTATGGCGATGAGCTGATGCAATACACACACACACACACAGAGAAAGAGAAAGAGAGAGAGAGAGAGAGAGAGATAAGGAGGGAAAGACAGATATAGGGAGAGAGGGAGGGAGAGAGGGAGAGGGAGAGGGAGAGGGAGGGAGAGAGGGAGAGAGAGAGAGAGAGAGGAAAAACAAAAGAGAGTAGGGAAGAAAATGAGAAAGATTGAAATTTCAATATTAATTTTTTAGGACACTCCATGCGACAAGGATTGTAAAAGATGCTAGGAAAATGACTCCTATGAGTTGGGTCTGGGTTCAGGTCCGGATTGGGGTCCGAATCCGATAGTTGGATCCGACTCGTGTCTTGTTCACTTCTTGGGTCTCCCAACAGAATTTGGGGAAAATGGTTAGGGTTAGAGCAGACAGGGAGAGAGAGAAGGATAATCCGTTCGGCAACGGCTCTTCAGTGAGGTGTTTCTTTGGTAAGATATGATTCTTTGGAAGAGGCTGCGACCGTTCAAGCATTGGGAATAAAGAGGGTTCTCCCAGAAATTAGAGTTACAAAATACATATACAACTCTCTCTCTCACTTCTCTATCGATCCTCTATCTCTATGCTCAAAACCTCTCTGAATCTCAGTCTCAGTCTCTTTCTCTTAATGTCTATTGTTCCTATTCGGTTTCCTTTGTGCTGATTCTCTGTTCTGGGTTCTCTCGATGATTCCACTCTTCCGGCGACGAGTGCACCTCACCGGAAGAGAGCTGCACTACCTTGGGAGACTATCGAAATATCGATTGTGCATCTGAGATCGCCAATTAAGTCTTTAAGGCAGTTGGTTCTCCATGCCGCAGCTTTGGTCTTCAAATTGATAAGTTTTCTTTGTTTTCCAATTTGATTTCATACTTGATTAGAATCATTTAAGCAATTTAGTAGTTCCCCTTGTTTATTATTTTGTAATGAGCATGCTATAATTTATGTTAATGAGAAATTAAGTTGTAGGTGGATTCTGATTTTTTTTAAAAAGTGTAAAATAGATAGTTTTTCTTGTTGTAAAAGATTATTAAAGGTTCTGATTTAAGACTCAGAGGTCATGTAAACTTCATTTCATCTTCCTGATTCATTATCTCAATTGCATGCTGTAATTCAAATTAAGAATTTAATATACAGTTCATCTTCCGTTTAAATTTTACTAAAGTAATTCGAATTTGTTGAATTATATAGGTGTTTGGTTAAATACTTGATTTTACATCAGGAGTTCTCTTTGCTTGTTAGAGTATCATGAGCATGCTAGAATTACAGATTGATTATGATTTAATCATTATAAACATTCTAATTTAAATACTGTGATTTTTTATTGTCATTGTTTGTTATTCTGAAATTTGGTCTTCCGATTTATCGTGATTATTGGAGTTGCATAAATAAACAGGGTTCATTCATTAATTATCTTAGAGAATTTGGTTGTAGTTTTGGGAAATATTGTTTGGAGAATCAGATTGTATTTGCCAAATTATTAATGTTTCTATGAACTTTTGAAAATTGTAGTGATTCAGCAATTATCTTTTAGTGATCTACTTCAAATTGTGTCTATAATCACTGTTTCATGCTTCATCACTTCTATCAAAAGATATAGAATTGATTGTTGTAAATATTTAGATTTATTGTTTCTTGTGTGAATTGATTGTACTTTACATACTTAGGTTGACACGGATTGGGAAGAATATGCATACATATATGGGTTGTACTCGTCGAGAGGAATAAAAAGGAATTCCTTAACTTTTCAGTCGACTCTCGGTTCCTTTTCTTCATGGTATCGGAGCCGTAAGCTCTATTCCTATGTGCATCATTATTTTTGAAGTTTTTTTCCATTTTTCTTTTCTCTTGGTCAGTGTCAAAGCTTGCACCATGACTGGAAACGGGAGCAGCACTTCTTCTAGTAATGACACACAAGGAATGAACAAAAACTATGTAATTCATTCTGAGCCAAACGATAATAGTTTCTCGATGGGACGATTCCAAAGCCAGCAGACACGGACGATGGGATTCAAGATTGGAGGAGTGTTAACCCCATGCTCGTGGCTTGGATATTCCAGTCCATAGAGGAGAACTTGCGATCGATAATTACTTACTGTAATTCGGTTATGGACGAGGACGTGGGAATACCTCTTCAGAACGTGATCGCAATAATATTGGAGTTGCCAATGCGGTTCAGAATCTTGGCGTGAGTAATGGCTCCTCATTGGGACCTCCCAAAATTTCAGATTGTGCAAATTTAGTTGCTGCTCTTACTGAGAAGAAATGGGAGATAGTTTGTTCTGCAATTCAATCACACAAAGCTCCAAAGAAAAACTTTCAGGTTAGTGGATTCTCGACTCCGATGCCTCTCATCATTTGACTGGCATCAAGGAGTTACTAATGGACATATCTGACATTGCCCCTCTACCCATTGGTCTTCTAAATGGGTCCTATACAGATGCTATCCAAGAAAGAACTGTGACTTTGAGAGAAAATTTGAAACTTGAGCATGTCTTTATGTTCCAGGATTGAGTTGAAATTTTATATCATTGGCTCGTGTAACTGTTGATTTGCATTATTTCGTCACATTAACTAATCAACTCTTCTTGATATAGGACCACACTTCTAGGATTCTGATTGGTGTGGGTGAGTAAAAGGTTGGGGTTTTATCTTTCAGACTGACACCAAAGGCAGCAAATCATATTTCGGCAACACAAAGGATATTTGTTATTGCATCGGCGTCTCAGTCATGCTTCTAGTCAAATGATTTCTCTTCTTCCTACTTCGAATAAAAGTTCTTTGACTAAAGTTGATCATGGACCTTGTGATAATTGTTTCAAAGAAAAGCAAACTAGAGAAGTATTTCCTGTTAGTACAAATAATTCAGATGAATTATTTGTTTTAGTACATTGTGATGTTTGGGGTGTTAATTACACCATCTTCTTGTGGTACTCACTATTTTTTGACTCTAGTGGATGATTTTTCACATAGCATATGAGTTTATTTGATGACTGAGAAAATAGAGGTTGCAAAGATATATACAAATTTCTATGTTATGGTTACGTGACAGTTTATTAAACTTGTCAAGGAAGTTAGGAGTGACAACGGAACTGAATTTAAACCTTCGGAGTCTTTTTTTATAGACAATGGAATTGAATTTCAAACTTCTTTTGTTGGAACACCTAAATAGAATGGGCATGTTGATAGGAGACAAAGACATACCTTGAATGTGGGTCAAGCTTTGCGTTTTCAAGCACCAGTACCCATAGATTTTTGGCATGAATGCATATTGACTGATGTCTATCTTATAAATTGTACTCCTAGTGCTTTAGTAGATGGAAAGATACCTTATGAACTTTTGCATGGGAAGCTTTTGCCTTATAATCATCTTCGTATATTTGGGTGCATGTGTTACGCTCATCATGTTTCACGAGATAAAAATAAATTTGGCCCTAGAAGCATAAAGTGTATCTTTGTTGGTTATCCTCTTGGAAAGAAAGGATGGTGTGTGTATGATTTAGAAACTCATGATTTTTTCCGTCTCTCAGGATGTAGTGTTTTTTTAGGATAAGTTTCCTTTTCACGAATCTACTATAAATAGTTCCTCACCTTTGGTTGACACACCTCATCCTGCTACTTATGATGATCCTTTTAGTCCCTCTATGACCCCTTCACTCCCATTACTCAATCTTCCTGCTTCTCATGATGCCACTAGTGATTCTCTGCCATCCATTGATCTTCCAATTACATTTGTCACTTCAAATTCCAATGATACTTCTGTAACTTCTCAAATTGCTCATGGCGGGGGGAGTTCTTCATCTATAGTAGAGTCATCTTCTACTACTTTAAATAATGACTCCCTTCATCATAGTGAGTGGGTCCGCCAACCAAATTTCCAGCTGAAAGATTACATTTGTCTGACTTCTCGCAGCAAAGATTCCCTCGACCGGCTCATCCCACCATCGCAATCGTCAGGAACGTATTAGTCCATAGCAAATTATGTGACTTGCGATAAATTTTCTGCAAATCATACTCCTTTATTAGCAGCTGTCAGTGCTTTAAATGAACCTACTCAGTTTTCTACAACTGTGAAAGATCTTTGTTGGAGTGAGGCAATGGCTAAAGAAATTGATGCTCTTGAAAGAAATGGTACTTGGACTATCAAAGATCTTCCTCCTAGCAAGAAAGCCATTGGATGCAAATGGATCTATAAAATTAAATATAACTCTGATGGAACTGTTGAGGGTTTCAAGGCTCGTTTGGTGATTCTACTTAACAGTCAAGTGGAAGGCATCGATTATACTGAGACATTAGCTCCGGTTGCCAAAATGGTTTATGTACGCACCTTCCTAGCAATTGTTGTTATTCGTGGTTGAACTACACCAGATGGACGTTCATAATGCCTTTCTTCATAGTGATCTTCATGAAGAAGGCAAAAGTTTGGTTTTGTGCAATGCCTTCTTGATTACTCATTATTCACCTATGAATAACATGGATATTCCTCTCATGTTTTGGTAAAAGTTGATAATCTAATTATCGTAGGAAATGACTCAGCCACTATTTATCATTTCAAAGATTACTTAAGTCGTTGTTTTCATATGAAAGACTTAGGTGTCTTGGAATATTTATTGGGTATTGAGATAGCTCGTGGTGCTGATGGTCTGTTTCTCTCTCAGCGCAAATACAGTCGTGATATATTGGCTGAATCAAGTTTATTGGGTGCCAAACCTGCTAAATCTCCTATCGAGCAAAACCATCAATTTGTTCTTGACACAGGACCCATACAAACTGATCCATCCACGTATCGACGACTGATTGATCGTCTCATCTATTTGACGATTACCAGGCTAGAGCTATGTTATGTTGTCCATATTTTGTCTCAGATATGCAAAATATTTGAGAAGTTCATTGGCATGCTGCTCTTCGTGTCCTTTGTTATTTAAAAGGTCATCCAGGTCAAGGAATTCTTCTTCTTTGTGATAGTACTTTGCATCTTAATGCTTATTGTGACTCTGATTGGGGGCGTTGTCCAATTACTCGATGTTCTATTACCGGCTACTTTATTTTACTTGGCAACACTCCAATATCATGGAAAACAAAGAAATAGCATACTATCTCTAGCTCCTCGGCTGAAGCTGAATATTGCTCCATGGCAGCAACTTCTTGTGAATTGATTGTTGTACATATTCATATCATTACTCCATTCCCTTGGTGTCGATCATTCCCAACCAATGTCTCTTACATATTGCTGCTAATTCAACCTGGTTTTTTTACCATTTTCGGGTTTTTGAACCCGGTCGAACCGGCCAGGTCAGTTTGATTTTTAAAACACTGATCAGATCTGTCACATCAAGCCGGTTCAATTCGTTTCAACTCGTTTCAACTCTTTTCAACTCGTTTCAACTCGTTCAACTCATTTCAACTCGTTTCAACTTGTTTCAACTCGGTTTAAACTGGTTCAACCTTGTCCAGACCGGTTTTAAGGTTTTAGGGTGGGTTCTAAATTTTTCGATTTTCTGCACCTTTTCGTATTCTGCTATAAGGCATACATAACTGTTTCCCTGGTTCTGGTTGAACCCGGTCAAACCGGCCTGGTCGGTTCGATTTTTAAAATTGATCAGATCTGTCACATTAACTCGTTTCAACTCGTTTCAACTCGCTTCAACTCCCATCGACTCCCATCGACTCTCACCGACTCTCACCGACTCGCATCAACTCACATCAACTCGCATCAACTCGGTTGAACTCGGTTGAACTTGGTTCAACTCGGTTCAGCTCGGTTCTAATTCGGTTCAACTCGGTTCAGCTCGGTTCAGCTCGGTTCAACTCGGTTCAGCTCGGCTCAGCTCGGCTCAGCTCGGCTCAGCTCGATCCAACTCGGTCCAGCTCGGCTCAGCTCGGTCCAACTCGGTTTAACTCGGTTCAACTCGGTTCAACTCGGTTCAACTCGGTTCAACTCGGTTCAACTCGGTTCAACTCAGATCAACTCGGTTCAACTCGGATCATCTCGGTTCAACTCTGTTCTACTTGGTCCAGACCGGTTTTGAGGTTTTAGGGTCGGTTCAACATTTTACGACTTTCTGCACCTTTTCGTATTCCGCTATAACGCATACATAACTTCTTATTAACTTCTTATTAACTTCTTATTAATAGGTTGATTCTGGTGGAGTTTAATTCGCCTAATTACAAAATTGCCCTTTTGCACTCTCATTATTTCATAACAGCTTCGGACTTACAAAATCATCAGAACAGCCCTAAACGATGCAACGCGTAAAAACATTTCTTTCCAAAGGTCGTTCTTTTCTTCCCGAACTCGTCAATGACTATCGTGTTTCTTCATCCCTTTCAGATTCATTTTACATTCAGAAGTTATCATTCAGTATATTGTCCCGACGAGCTTCTCTGCAACTACAGAGTGGACAAGGGCAATTGCAGTCTCTTCCGAGCAAGTTCATCAGATGGTCTTCTCTGGGGATGTGCAGAGGATCGAGATTTGCGACGGGTTTCACTCCTCTCCAACGCAAGCCCTTGGATTCAATCATAGACATGGAGAGGGCTAAACTTTGCTCGCCGGAAGATCTCATTTCTGTATGGGATGATGTAAGTCTTTAGAACCAATTCGGCAAAATGATACGGTTTTCTTGTATAATTTTTTTTTTCATTTTATATATGTTGTTTAATGGATTATTCTCATATGCTTTTGTCTTCCCAAGTAAACAGTCATATTTCAATAAAGCTGAAAGTATCTTCTGCATATATACGATTTAGGCAGTTTTTAATATGGATGAAAAGGGAGGACAAGTGCTATCAGCCTAAAATTGTGAAAAAGGATGCCCTTTTCAAAGAGTTAATGCCAAATATTGCTGTAATGTGTTTCTGTGAATTCATTTATTTTGCGTAATACAATCACTGGCTTTATTCTTATATCTGCATTTTCAGTTACGTCATATATTTCCTATTTCGATAATTTCTCATTGTTAAAGTGTTCGTGCTTCTTTATTATCAGTTGTGAATTGTGAACTTGAGCATAGCTCAGTGGTCACATGGGGGGGTTTGTAGCGGGAGGTCTTGGGTTCGAGACACCCTAGGGGCATGGAATTAGATTGAGAAATACCAACTTTCAAAAAAAAAAAAAAAAAAAATTATCAGTTGTGAATTGGATGTTTTGGTCCTTCTGAGTTTGTTTTCTTATTGTAACAGTACCACTTGGGTAGAGGACATATAGGAATGTCTATGACAAGAAAGTTGTACGGTCTGTTGGAGGAAAGGTCAGCCTCTTGGTAAGCTACTTTCATGATTCTTACCTTTTACTCTTCTTTCTCTCTTGTTTTTTTTTCTTTTACTATTTTTCTGATGATACTTACATATTTTATTGAAAGATAGTTTATTGAGCTTAGCTGATATTTTTGCAGCCGATACTTTGTTATTCCTTTGTGGAGAGGGTCTGGTTTCACAACAATTTTTCTTCAAGGTATTATTCTTGTTACTTTCATGTTTTTTATGTGCAATACTAGGGATCAGTAAGAGGTGAGGTTTCAAATGAAAGGTTTATCCCATTTGAATTGCTTCATATAATCTTTTACCTTAATTTGACATTTAATTCTCTTTTTACTGCTTGGAACACATAGCTGCATTTCAGACTGCTTCCACGAAAGCTTGTGTTGTAAGCGGGGTTCTATGGCATTTAAAAATTTTGGATTTTGTGATGCCCCTTCAGTATCTAATGATGTCTAAGTGCACATCTGAATTTTTTTTTTTCTTGCTTTAGCCAGCTGTTTCTATGAGCACATATAGGAAATCTGGATGATGTTAGAGACCAGAAGGGGAGGTCTGCTATCTTACGTGTCTATACAAGGAGGCCAAGGAGGGCAAGTCAGTAAAAGGCAAGTCTAATGTTGCACCCACTAGGAGGGTGACATGTAGAGAGTTGTAAAAGGGGAATGTAAATAAAGCTGGAAAAAAATGTTCGGGAGACAGAGAATGAGTTAGTTATGGTTGTATGCTAATGTGAACTTGAACATAGCTTAGTGGTCACATGGGGGGATTTGTAATGAGAGGTCTTTGGTTCAAGTCTCCTTAGGGGCATGGGGGCAAAAATAACAACTTTCAAAGAAAAAAAATGGTTGTATGCTAATCGGAGCACTGTTGCTCTGGGTATCTTCTCCTTCATTATGTTGGGGAGATATTTTTTAGTCTCTATTCTGTACTGTTCTACTACCCTAAGAAAGATGCAGTGGTCTATCAGATACTCTTGGATGTAAATTGTTGTCTCGATTTTGAGTTTTTTTTTCAAGCTGTTTTTGGTTGAATTTTTTTTTCACTTGTTGCTACATTTGCCCCATTTCAAACTCTGAAAGAGAATGAGATCATGCTCCAGTGGAAATACCTTAACCATCCATGTTTTGGAGTTGAAAGGAAAACTCATAAGGTTATGCCTTCAAAGGTAATGTAGAGAAGTCCAGCTATATTATATTCTTAGGTATTGAGTCTTGAATGTAAATTATACCTGAAGACTATAGTTGGTAGAAGCTCACAAAACAAGTAAGGCTTCCAAGATGATTTTTTTTTTCTACATCAAAATCAATATTGATAGATTTTGTTGGTTGACCAAGGGTGAAGAAGTCATATCAAGGAGTCTAAGTAGGTCCCGTATCCCAAATTTAAAATATTGTCAGTGCATTTAATGGAAGACAAGTCTTACACGAAGAACAAACTCAAAGGAAAATGTTGGAATGTAAATTGCTTCCTATTTTATTTATTTTTCTTTGTTTTCAATTTTGCAAGCTTTTGTCAATTGGGACATAGTTAGTTTTATTTCAGGTGTGATTCTGAGTGTCAATCTATATAAAGACATGATATAAGATAGCTAAAAAATTCTCCTTTTTTTCAGTGGATTGGTGCTTATTTCTTCCTTATACCTCTCAATTATGCCTCCATTCACTCTGGCTCTCCCTCCTCCCTTCTCTCATCCTCCTCTTTTCCAAAAAGCCACCTTAAGGAAAATTAACATGGTATTAGAGTAGACAAGGTGTTGAGATGGAGTAGGACAAGAAGTTGTTCAAGAAGGGAAAGAAGAAATAATGCAGGCATCCATTTCGTTAGTTTTGTTCACGTCCCAACACTAGTTCTGTTCTTCGACTTTATCACCCTTCTCAAGAATTATGTACCTCGAAGAAGCTCTTTGAATCTAGCTGCCATGAAAAGAATTGTTTTTTGAGGAAAGCAATTTTTATTATTCCCAAACAAAATACAGCCAAAATGCATGAGAAGGAGGGCCCCTAACGACAACAGATTGTGTGTTGACGCCTTTGCAAAACTATCTACTAGAGAATATGCAGCTTTAGGAATACAAACTGAATTTCAGCTAAAACCTGTTATATATATATATATATATATTAAATATCTATAAAGGATAGTCTGATGTGCCGAGGACAAGATTTTCCCTTGACCACCTAAATATACTATCCTTTATTGTATCCGCCACTTGCTTCCAACATCTTTCATTGTCTTGGAAAACCATGAGGTTTCACTCCTCCCACAAACATCAGGGTATGAAAATGAGACACAACCATAATGTGCCTACCTTCATCAGCCACTAATCCTATCATGGAAAGAGGTATACAAAGGGAAAGGCCAACAAATTATAACAAAGTATTAGGGGACGAGACGAAGCGAGGAGCAATGGGCACACCCAACTGCACCAACCGCGAGCAACACAGAGACCATATGTGCAACATACATATCCAAAGGCGGACCGTTTTGTTTGGGTTTCTGTCCGACCCTAACCAACCCCAAGTCGTGCAGCCGACGAACCGATCAAAGGATAAACAGACTGTGACGAACTGGACCAAAGGATGAACAACCATTTGAATTTAATAGAGTTTTAAATTTGAATGGGAGATAGGATGTTTGAATTCAAAAGGACTTGATTTCAAATTGAAAATAAGATATCTATGTATTTATTCTAAGAGAAGATATATCTTATCTTCTTAGGGGATTTGATGTCTTTATGTTTACAAGCTGGACACCTATAAATAGGAGTACTTTCTTATTTATTATCTGGATCTTGTAGCTCAGAGGAGCCAATTTTTGTTGAAATAATAGAATTAGACTTTTCTCCTAGCTGTCTTGTTGTTATTTTCATCAATATCTCGGGTAGATTTAGGCTGACTAGCCCTCAGACGGACTTGGGAGCTAGGTCGCACGCCGGAGGATTAAAGAAGGTTCATTCAGGTGTCTTGTTCGTAGTAATCGTGTGGCACTGAGGCTCATACTTCCCACCTGCATTGGTTGTGTACCAGGACATGATTAGTTGTCTCAAGATCAGCACCACAAAGGGGGCAACAGGAATCTGAGAGCACCATTCCACCCCTTTGAAGGTTATCTTTGGACCTCATAAATAAGGCTATCCAAATGAAGAATTTTGCTTTGAGAGGCCTGGATGGAGGTCAAGCATTGGCGCTATATGTTTGTCAGACATGTGAGGGACAATGCATCCATAGGAGGATGCCATGCAGAATGAACCCTTAGCAACCTAGAGTAACTCGTTAGCCAGGTTAGATGAGAAAATGTAGCCTTGCAGAATAGTATTAAGCTGAATGAGGTCCTCAGCTTCATCATCTTTCAGCTTTTGCCTGAGAACCAACCTCCAGTTTATTCCTGAGGCTAGTTCTCCATCAGAATATCAGTGATGGGAATTGGTGATGCCTGTCCAGTGTTGTACAGCATTGGGAAGGCCACTGTCAGGGCTGAACTTGCCACGCACTCGTCATTCCAGAATTTAATATTATGACCACCCCTATAAGGAATTGAATATGGGCTCTGGAGATACAAAACAGCTCATACATGAACCGCTAAATAACTGAGAGATCCCTAGGGAAGTCCAATCCTAGTTTCCATTTAAGTATTTCAGCATTCTTCTTTGCAACTAGCATTACCCAAGAAGACTCACAATTAGCATTCAGATTCCAACATCATTTAAGAAGAACTTTCAAAAAAAAAGAAAAAACACATCATTTAAGAAGAAGAGCCTTATTGAAATACTGATTCTCCTAATCCTGAGCCTTGGAACAAAAATCTAGGTCCAGGTCACATGAAAAGCCACTACTTTTAAAAGTTCATGCATTGAGTAAATGTTATGTACAACAACTATCTTCCTTATGCCAGCAAGTGGCTTTTATGAGCATGAATCATTTTTTTCTGTCATCACTTGTTATTTGCATCAACAGTTTCACCTGTAAATATGATGTTATCTTCCCAAATTTGTTTTGCAGCACAGGTACCCCACATATTATTTACTGGTCTTGAAGATTATAAGGCAAGAGGAACTCAAGCAGCTCCTTATTTCACTGTCACTTATTACACTGAATTTGCAGACAGCAAGGATTTAGTTCTCATTCGTGGGGATGTTGTGTTCACCAGTAAGCTTAGTGACGAAGAAGCACGGTGGCTTTTGGAGACTGCCCACTCATTTTATTTGAATGATACTTGGTACAAACTGGTCGAGCGATTTAACAAACAGACTCATGATTTTGAATTTAAAGATGTCTTAAGGACCTTGAACATGTCAATGGGCTGATTACTTTGCCGAGAGGAGGATTTTAACCACTTGTATCTCTGGTTAACAAGTGAAGAGTAGCTTTCGTAGTTGAAACAAGATTGAAATTTACCGTGGAAGTTAATAGTAGATGCAGTGAAGATGCTGGCAAGTGCCATTGTTGTTAACATCCACAAGCTCTTAGTCATTTCTATTGTCAAAAAATGTGTCATTGTGTTAACAGTTGATGCAGTGAAGATGCTGGCAAAAGCAATTGAAGTCGCCAGGAGATGCAGGGATGATGCAGAACATGGTTTGCAGTGTTCTAAATAACTATCATTAACGATTTCTTTTTTGTCAGCAATTGAGTCGCCAGGAGATGCAGGGATGACAGCCTCTTTGGCAAAAGCAATTGAAGTCGCCAGGAGATGCAAGGTTTTGTCCATTAGTGATTTTGCTGCGATGGTGATGGAATTATGGAATTACATGTTTTGTAGTTTTTTGCTATCTGGCAGTACAAGTAGCATCTGATTCCAAAACAAGTTTGCCCATTTAGTCACTAGCAGGAAGACCGCAGAAGTTTTGTTGCAAGTAATGAGCATTATATGATTTAAATTAATTAAATATGGTTGTTTGAGATTTTGATTTCCTAACTCGATAGTGAAAGTTATCCCATGCATTTCCATTTCGTGCCTGCAATATTGTCATCTCAGACAGGCAGATATCAGCTTGTTTATTTTTAAAGATAATGTTATTTTATATTTGAAGACAGTAGGATCTTCCTATTTTATGGTTGTACTGATATCATATTTCTTATCTTAAAGGTTCCTTAGTCCCGTGAAAAGAAGTAAAGAGTAGGATCTATCTTTTATTTTATGGCTGCTATCATATTTTTTACCTCAAAGGTTCCTTAGAGACCATTTAGTCCCTTAAAAAGAAGTGTTGTTCCTGAAACTTATAACCCATTTATCTAATTGCACGAGTTCTCTTTAGAGAGAGACCAAAGCTTCCGGTTGAAAATACTTCTTATGTGTTCTTTAACTGACCAATTTAATGGTATGAAGCCAACAAATCAAATATGAAGGCTTATATAAAAATTAAAATGGTATTATAACTCTTAAGATAGTAGCAGATTTTGGTTACTACGGTTGAGCCGAAACCAAATGACACCTCCAGTTTCCATGGCTGATTCAGTTTTAACAAAGAGTGGTTTCAACCTTTCTCAGGAAAAAAGAAGCAAAATCTAATTGCGGGTTTATTGTGTCAGATCAAATTGAGAAAATGCAATAAGCATTTCCAAGAATAGACGATGCCTTTCAATCCAAATAAAAAAGAAAAAAAACCTTGATTTGGCTTGATTGGTTGTTGCTCTCATCTAAAAGTGCCTTTGCTTGCCCAGAGTAATTGAAGCACAAAACCCGGATTACTTGTGATGGCAATCAGCTTGGCTAAAAGGGTACTCTTATCATACAATGGAGCATCATATGGTTCCCTTCGAATGGGAGTTCATAATATTCTATAACTGCTACTTAACGCAGAACTATTTGATATCTTATAACAGGTTCACTTCTTATTAAAAAAAAAATAGAGCATCATACATGTAAAGAGGCATCTTTATGCTTACTTATATAATTTGTATACGCACACTGTACAAGCCTAGTGTGGCATGTTGCAGGAGAAGCAACATGGGTTGTCAATTCTACCCGTTTTTCTACCTGCTCTTGTTTTGATTAAACTATTGTTCACTGGAAACTGGCTAATAGTAACAAAGTCCCAATTTACAGCCATTAAAGGATATAAGCAGATTATATATTAACCTGGTATGAAAGCAGCTTAATGCGGTACTATATATACCTGTCTCTGACTCACTTTATGCTTACCATGTTTATTTATATCATGAACTCCATATGATGATACCTAAAAATTGTCTATTCTATTAGGGTTTGTGGTCATATCTATGCCCATAATTAGTTTGAGCAAAAGAGTTTTGAGTGGGGCAAATTTTTGTACTGAAAACTTCATGGGGTTATACGATTATGCAGGACTTATTAAATAGTTAATCATTTTAGTGTAGAATCGGACTTAATAATTAACGATTTTATTGTATAAGTTACTTTTTATAGAGAAGTCAATGGTATTCTAGCAATTCCCTCTCATCTCGGGGTTTTTACTTGTAATGTTGGAAGTTTCAGTTTTGAACAATATTCTCTCGACTCGATTGGTACTATATCTTATTTACTAGCAATTCGTCAGCAATCGCCTTAAATAATTTTCAAAGAGTAGAATTGCAAATTCTTGTGCGAAAGATTTCTGATCTTACAATTACACTACTATAAAAGACTATTCCACTGGCGGTCAAATTCGCCGGTGGAGAAGCCAAAACCCGTCGGCGGACGCTCCAGCGGCGGGTGAGGCGTCGTCAGCGGGTGAGGCGTCGTCGGCGGGTGAGGCATCGGTGGAATGATTCCACCGATGAGGTTGAAAGCTGCCTTCGTCGGTGGAGTTGGTGCCTTCATTGGCGGAAGCCACTCCGCCGAGGGATGGCGTCTCCACCGACGACTATATCTCCGCGAAAGGGAGCTCTGCCCACGAAATCAAACACCGGCAGAATCCTCTTCAACCGTCGAAATCAACCGCCGGCATAAGCCTCTTCCACCGGTGAAAACTACTGCCAGTGGAATGTTTAAAAAAAAAAATGGACTGCAGAGGGAGGGAGGGAGGGAGCACCTGTCACCACACCAAGATGTATAGATATAAGTTTATCTTCATTTGTAGCTCTAGTTTATCTTCATTTATTGGCGGATATCTGCACTGACTCTTTTGAAGCATTTAGAGCCACTGGATGCTTCTTCTTCAAATGGAGGTTCTAGAACAGATACATGACTTGGCTACTCAGCTCCTTTAGAGCTTGTTGGAGACTCTGATTCTTTAACATATGAACAAGATATGAACGGAGAGCGCTCTGCAGTTAGAAGACCTGAAGGAGTAAATAAAAACTTAACACATAGCTCTTGGCAGAGAAGAATAAAAACAGTACCAACTTCTAAGACTAACAGATTGGTAAAGAAAGAATGAAACTTAAAAAAAAGGAGTACACAACAGGTATCAAAGTCTTACTTATGTACAATAGAAAAAGAAGCACCAAAATGCAGCCACATCCAATTATGGTAAAGAAATTAAGTATATAACAAGTCAATTAGACCATAAATGTTTTGCAAGTCATAACAGGGCACAACTACTTCGCATTAAGTGGCAGAAGGCATCAAATTTTTCTTCAACTGGTTTAATTGACATGGTCCTGACACTCACTTTGGAAACTCGGTTTGGAAAGTCAGACGACTAAAAAAGAACCATAAGTTTCATGTATAGCTAAGTTCACTCCATAAAGAATAGTTAACTCGTCATGACAACAAGGCTCACATACACAAGAAAGATGAGTTGTTAGAGAACATAAAAGGATACGTATACATCAGGATCCAATGACTTGCTATATCTAGGGCAAGTGATGACAAGAAAACCAACGCAGGCCTGCAAAGCAGCCCATAATAAGGATTTCAATGCTACAGTTAAAGACATAGAAGAGGAAAGATACCATATACATATAGACAAAAAGTACTTCAGAGAAGCGTTTTACCTGTATATTTATGAGAGAACCACTAATAGACATGCAATGCTGACCATGATAAGAAATGAAGCAAAAGACTGAATTTATTTGCTCATATATCATACAACTGCTCTTTTCTTAAGAATAATAAAGCTGCTCTATGAATCATGAAGAACATGAAATATAATGAAGATTGTTTAATATATGAAGGACCAAGAAGGAACATGAAACTTATGGTTCTTTTTTAGTCATGACAACAAGGCTCACATACACAAGAAATATGAGTTGTTAGAGAACATAAAAGGATACGTATACATCAGGATCCAATGACTTGCAATATCTAGGGCAAGTGATGACAAGAAAACCAATGCAGGCCTGCAAAGCAGCCCATAATAAGGATTTCAATGCTACATTTAAAGACATATAAGAGGAAAGATACCATATACATATAGACACAAAGTACTTCAGAGAAGCATTTTACCTGTATATTTATGAGAGAACCACTAATAGACATGCAGTGCTGACCATGATAGAAAATGAAGCAAAAGACTGAATTTATTTGCTCATATATCATACAACTGCTCTTTTCTTAAGAATAATAAAGCTGCCCTATGAATCATGAAGAACATGAAATATAATGAAGATTGTTTCATATATGAAGGACCAAGAAGGAAAGAAAGAAGCAAAGAAAGAAGCAAAGAAACAAGTTAGGACAGGTTAAACAATTTAATGATTGGATCATGAAACATTAGCAAAAGGTTTTACCAACTGAAAAAACAGTTGGATCTAAACATAACTGATCCTTATCCTTTTTCCATCTTGTAAAAACTAGTTTATTTCAAAATTGACCGGGACAAAGTTAACTTGTCCGTGACCATGTCTAAAACAACTCCAAAAGTTGATACTAAATCATCAAATACATCAGTTAAAGGAAGTATAATCATCGTTACTTGAGAATGGGGAGATGGGCACTCCCCATGACTTACTTGAGAATGGGGAGATGCACACTCATCATTTGGTGCTGACATGCTTACAAGAGTCTATCTGACAATGTGTCACACCGCTGGATTGACCAAGGCCTAAACTTAGTCTTTTACAGCGTGCGGCCTAGCCTCCAAGTCCGTCTGGTTGCTAGTCAGCCTCCCCAACCAGATTAGTGCAATGTCGCTTTGTTATAAGTGCTAGAACACCTTCAAGTCTCCAAGGCAAGAGCTAATTCGGGATTAGGAGGAAAGAATCTTCTATGGAAAAGATGAAGTGATTACAAGCTTTTCTACACAGTTATTTATAGTATACACATATATGCCCTATATGTAGGGAGATCTAACCAAAACCTCCTATTCTCTAGCTAACTGATTCAAACAAGTTTGAATGAGTTTATTTGAATTCAAACCTCAACTAACTCATGCCAGCTATTAAGCAAATACTCCATGTACTTTGTCAACTCATGCATGCCACGTCACAAGCCTAATCAAGTGCCACCTCGTGCACCATGTCATGTGGATGCCATGTCAGCTGCCATGTCATCTACCATGTCATCTACCATGTCATCATATGCTACTGGACCCACTGTAGGTATGTTCCTCCTTCTCTAAGTTGCACCATGTGGTCTGGCTTGCATCTTGATGCCTCTATGCGTGTCGGTGCTTAAGCCGTGTGTGGCTGCTCCCTTGCGGTTGCATGAGTTAGGTTACCGAATCGCAACCCTGCTCTTAGGCGCAACCCCAAGCGCGCGTCTTGATCTGTTGGATGCGCTTGTGCAGCCCCGCATGCACATGCTGGTCGGTTGTCCACACGCATGAATGTGTGCATCTGCCCTTGCTGTGCCGTCTTGCTCAAGTCCGTACTCTAAAGACGTTGTGCATGTGTGCATAGGCATGTCACTCCTCGTATCACAATACCTGGTTTTTCCTTCAAAAATAAAAAAGAAGTAAATGCATGTACTGGAAGTGTATAATTAAACATTGATATGGCATCTATATGAGTAATTAGTTCTACTAACAAATAATGGAAACATGAAACGATCAGGTTGAAAGTCAGAATTCAGAAAAAAAAACAGAAAAAAAGAAACATAACTTGAACTGATGGTACTGAAACCTTCCTAAAAAAGACATGGAGAAACTGTATTTGTTCCCTACAGTCACCTATTCCTCAAAAAGAGTGCTTGGTCATCCTCAGTGATGTCACTTACAGAAGTTAAACAGTTAAGGTGTAGAAGATGAGAAGGGGAAGCATGGTAACTAGAAATTCCATAGGCTCACTTCACATTCTAACCCTGGGAGGCATCTCATACATAGACACAGAGAATGCAAATAGATCTGCCAATATCATGTAAATAGATCTGCCAATATCATGCAAATAGATCTGCCAATATCATGCAAATAGATCTGCCAATATCATGCAAATAGATCTGCCAATATCATGCAAATAGATCTGCCAATATCATGAATTCACATTATAACAGTTCACAACTGCACAAATAAAGCAAAGTTGCAACTCCACCTACAACATAATAAATACAGCAAAATTCGCCGCTTAAATCATATATTGTCTGAAAATTCTACGAAATGATAAGAGATAGAGCCAACTAAGAACAGAGACAAGTCGTATCTCTGAAAAGAAATCACATTCAATTAAACTTAGTTAATCAGAACAATTATATAAATGCATGAAACGAGAAGTAAAAACAAAAAAGAAAGAAAAAGCATATCAGGTAAAACAATAGGAGCCTTTCAAAACCATTTGACAAATGATTTAAATCAACAAAAGGAGGAAATCTAATTAGCAGACTGATTGCAAAAGTCCAACAGAAGGAGAACCGAATTAAAAATCACCTCTTGATAACCAGTTGTTAGCAAATATTCACTCGCGAGAAAAATGCCTAACCTTGGGAGCGGGAATGCCTCAACGCTTGTTGCTGAAGAAGCTCGTCACCGGAGAAACTCATTGCCGGAGAAGCTCGTCGCCAGCGAAACTCATAATCGGAGAGCTCGTCGCCTGGAAATACGGAGAAGCTAGAGAAGGTCGTCATCTGAAAACCAGAGGGATGGGAGGTCGTGGGAAACCAAAGTGATGGGACAGCCACAGGAATGATCGAGCTCGGTCCCGGGAACGCCGGAACTCGGTCCAGGGAACGCCGGTGCTGGGTCCCGGGAACGCCTGCGCGAGGTAGCGGGAAGCTAGCAGAACGGCGGGGGAATTTTTATGATTGACGGTCGTAACAGGAGGGATTTTGGAAAAATTTTTAGATTAAATTGCAATTCGGTTATAATAAACGCAGATGGGCTTCACGGAGGCATGTGTAGGTGGATGATACTTGTCCGCCGATGGTTGGGCCACATAGTAGTGTATATGACGATTACTTTTTCGCCGGCTGATCAATAATCCTCCACCGGCGCAATGCACATTTCTAGTAGTGTTAATTCACAAGTATTTATGTATTTTTTATTAGATCTTCAATATCAAATAGACGTTGAATAGCAAATTGATCCACAAACAGCTTAATCAAGTCCGATCTCATCCTTTGGAATAAGGCATCAATCACACGCATGCATCCTCCAGTATGAATGCTGGTTGGCGGTCAGTGGTCATACCTAATTGTTAAGTTTGAACATGACAACCAAGTGAAGGCTACCGCATATATTATTATAACTTATACAAAATATAATATTAACTTGGATTAAAAATGTTTCCATTGACTTGTGAAGAAAAAAGTTCATGAGTCAACTATGTATTAGGACCCATGTTCCCCAAATTCATCAATAAAGAAACAAGAACGCAAGCCCCATGTATGCATCTTCGTGCTATTCGGAACCGATCTGGTAACCGTTGTCCTTCTTTGGATTTTCACTAAAGTAGCAATCATGAGAATAGCTTTCCAAATTGGGGATCTTATTTCTCTTGTTTTCTCCATGTTTGGCAGCACAAGATCAAGCAGATCCTTGTTACTATGGAGAGACGGCTTAGCTTCTCATTCATTACAGTCATGGTCTCTCAGCAATGGAACGTCCAGTCTTTGCTATTGGAGTGGGATAAAATACGACTCTGTTGGAATAGTTTCAAAAATCAACCTCCCATTACCAGGTCTGGATGGTACTCACATATTTAACTTCTCTACCTTCACCTGGAGTCTCACGAGCTTAGTTCTACTACTACAAAACTTATATTTACATGCGGTTGACACCAGAACCGTCTGTAAAATACTCTATAGCGGTGGTTCTGCAAATAACTGCTTGCAATACGACCGTGGTTAAACAACTGCCTGTAATTCTGAGAATTATTTATATAAACCACATGTAAAAATCTGTAATACCGGCTAGGGATAAGTTTTTGAATAATGTTAGGCGTACAAAAGTGTGTGCACAAGCCGTGCACCCACCACTTTCAATGAATAAAAGAGACATGCTATGTCCACATTGGTCATGTTCATTTATTGCGTACGAACCTTTATAGAGTATTATTTTAATATTCGTAATTTTTATATTAAAATAATATTGGTAAAGAGCCGTACACAATATTATCCCGAGTCGTGCTATGGCACGGAAGAGTATTTGTGCACGCTCCACGTAGATGACTTAGGCGCAAGATGGAGGGAGCCGGAGGGAGTTGACTCAGCATCTTACGTGGATGATTATGTAAGCCATCTACTTCAGATTCCGTACTCCGGCCGATTACCGTACATAGCATTACTCTTTTCTTCCTTTTTGAGTAATGTTAGGCGCACGGTTCCCGTGCAAGTATTTGTGCACGGGATCTACGTGGATGGGTTAGGTGGACATCCACGTAGACCCGTCCTGCGGCCACCCGTCCCGCGGCCTCCGTCCCTCGGCCTCCGTCTTGCGGCCTCCGTCCCTCGGCCTCCGTCCCTCGGCCTCCGTCTTGCGGCCTCCCATCCCGGCCTCTTGGCCTCTCGTCCCGGCCTCTTGGCCTCCCGTCCCGGCCACTTGGCCTCCCATCCCGGCCTCTTGGCCTCCCGTCCCACGTCCTCCCGGCCTCCTCTCGGCCTCCTGTAGTTGCGGCCTCCCGTCCCGCGGCCTCCCGACCTCCTTTGAGGCCTCCTGTCCAGCGTCCTCCCGGCCTCCCGGCCTCCCGCCGCGGTCGCGGCCTCCCGCCGAGGTCGCGACTGTTGGGTAAATGACTCATACGAGTCGGATCCGGATTCGGGTCCGGATCCGATAATTGGATCCGGCTCGTATTATTTTTCCCCTAAGTTCTCCCGACAGAATTCGGGAGAGACGTTAGGGTTTTGCGGCGACAATATGACAGAAAAAAGAGGGAAGAAGAAAAGAGGAAAAGAGGGAAAGAGGGAAAGAGGAAAAGAGAAAAGTAGATCAATCTCTTTTCTCGCCTCTATAGATCGGCAACGGCTCTAAGCCTAGGCGACGGATCTCTGATGACCGTTGATGCGTTGGGTATAAAGACGGTTTGTTCCCGAAAATCAGAGGTATGAAAAATCAAGTTCTTCTCTCATCTAATCTCTCTCTCAATCGTCCTAATCTTCTCATATTCTAATCATTCCTTCTCCGTTACTCATTTTCCGAACTTGATTTCTGTTTCTGGGTAATCTCCAGCGACTCCACTTCTCCGGCGACGAGTGCACCTCACCGGAGGAGAGCTGCGTTACCTTGGGAGACTATCGGAACGTCGATTGTGCATCCGAGATCGCCGATTAAGTCTTTAAGGCAGTGGGTCCTCCACGCCGCAGCTTTGGTCTTCAACCGATAAGTTTTTTCTTTGTTTTATTTTTTCAATTTGATTTACTTGATTAGAATGATTAAGTTTTATTTGTAGTTCTCCTTGTTTATTAGTTTATGTCATTGAGAATGCAAATGGCTCAATTCTGATTTTTAAGAAGTCATAGTTGAGTTATCTACTTTTTATGCATTAATTAGGAACAATTGTATTGCTGCATTATCTTCTAAATTGATAAGGTTTTTTTTTTCTAGTTCTAGATTGATTTCATTAGGTTCTCTGAATTGTAGAGTACTTGCATTTATTAATTTTTATAAATTGAAATCAGATTGTTTGTAATTCTGAAATTGATTTCTGGTTAGTCCTTTATTTAGTTTATAGTTGAAATAGGATTGTTGTCATTAATTAATTACGTTCTGAAATTAGTTGTTCTTTTCTGGTTAAATTTTATTATAGTCCAGTTGGCTTTATTAAGAAAGGACCAGACCAAGATTAGTGATTCTGAATTGTTTGATAGATGCTCTGCTGTTATATGCTTTTATAGGTCCATCAATTTTAAAGACTTAAACTTTTCACTGTTTAGGAGCAGGGTACTTTGAATTTATTGTTAATCCAAGTTGAATCTAGGATTTGTTTGAGTTTGAGTTTTAAGTTACTCAAACTAGTTGTTTGAGTGTCTATATGAAAATCAGACACTCAATCTATTCTGAATTTATTCTCATTAACATGCTGATCATTGCTATCCTATGACAATATAATCTGTTATTGTTTTCAATCTTCTAATAGTTCTCTATATTTGAAGAACAAACTTGTTTTACTACATTGATAAGTGCTGAAATTAAATTATTGTTTTTCATATAGAAATCAGAAAGTGTTGTTGTATTATTGTCATCTTTGTGATTGATTGAATTATAGACTAAATTTGTAGTTTATAGCCCGATCTGTATATTTCTTTATTTTTGATAAATTAGACTTAGAATCAGATTGTAGATTTAGTGTTATCACTTCTGAATTCTAAAGTCTTTTACTAGAACTTTTGAATTTGTAATGAAACAATTGATTAGGTGAAACTTCTAAAACTGAAACCCGTATTGCTTAGGAGGACTAATTTTTCAGATAACATTTAGGTGCAAAAAGTTTAAAAAACCTTTGGTTGTATAAACGAATAATGTAATGAATATTACTGCCCTTAACAAGGCACTTTTAGACCTATCTAAATTAGACCCGTTTGACGGGACAAATTATAAAAGATGGTCCCAAAAACTTCTTATATTTTTTGAACAACTCGAAGTGGACTATGTGTTGTTCAATGACTCTCCTCCTGAGGTAGACGTGATTGGAATGTCTACTGATACCCCAGCTACTGATCAATTAACACCACCGTTGATTAGTATAAAAACATCAGATCTGGAGGCAAAAACCAAATTTGAAAGGGACAATAAAATTGTGAGAGGACATTTAATAAACCACATGACAGATGACTATTTTGACTTATTTGTTGATCTCAAATCAGCTAAGGAAATTTGGGAAATTTTGGAGTTAAAATATGGAGGAGATGAAGTTGCAAAGAAAAAATATATAGTTGGAGAATTCATGCGATATGATATGGTTGATGACAAACCCATAATGGAACAAGTGCATGAATTTGAGAATATCACTATAAAAATGCTTAGTGAAGGGTATAAAGTCTGTGACATGTTCCTAGCTGATGCCTTGTTAGACAAATTCCCACCGTCCTGGACTGAATATAGAAATACTCTAAAACACAAAAAGAAAACAATGTCACTTAAAGAGCTTATAGGCCATATAAGAACTGAAGAGGCAATCGCCTCAAAGACAAACAAAAATTCTTGTCGATCAAGTGGCCATAGAGCTAACCTCATTGAATCTGGTGACTCCTCAGGTAAATCCAAGTTTAAGAAGGGTTTCAAAATTGGACAAAACAAAGGGGAGTATAAGAAGCAAATCGACAAAGGAAAAGCTGTGAAGAAGATTGAGAAAAATGCTAAGGTGAAGTGCTACACCTGTGGGAAAATTGGACACAAAGCTTATCAATGTTATAAACGTCAGGACAAGCAGCAAGGGACAAAGCCTTCGAACCAGGCCCATATAGTCGAAATTGATGATGCCACAGCTGCAGTGGTCGTTGAAGCTTACCTGGTCGAAAACAAGACAGACTGGGTGCTGGATACTGGAGCCTCTAGACACTTATGTGCTAACAGAGAAGTCTTTCATACTTTTGTGAACGCTGCAGAAGGTGAAAGTGTCTACATGGGAAATGAAAGTGTGGCTGGAGTGCTTGGCAAAGGAAAAGTTAATCTTGAACTGACCTCTGGGAAAACCTTAGCCTTGCACAATGTTCTTTATGTACCTTCCTTACGAAGGAATTTAGTATCAGGTGCCTTATTGAATAAATCTGGTCTAAAACTTGTATTTGAGGCTGATAAAGTTGTGATGACCAGAAAAGGGGAGTTTGTAGGAAAGGGTTATCTCAGTGAGGGTTTATTTATCCTAAACATTGTATCAAAAGTTATCAATGAAAGTTCTTCCTCTGGTTTGGCTTATATTACTGAGTCATTTAATTTATGGCATGGGAGACTCGGTCATGTGAACATGGCTTCTATTAAAAGACTTAGAAAACTTAACCTAATTCCCTCAGTGGATATAAAAGATTTTTCTAAATGTCCTGTGTGTGTAGAAGCCAAATACACCAAGAAGCTATTTAAACCAGTTGAGAACAGAAAAACCGAAGTGCTAGAGTTAATCCATTCAGATTTAGTAGACTTCAAGAATACTCTTAGTAAAGGAGGTAAAAGGTATTATGTGACCTTTATAGATGACTTCTCTAGGTACACTAGAGTTTACCTTCTAAAAACTAAGGATGAAGCTGAAATAATGTTTCTGAAGTATAAGACAGAAGTTGAAAATCAGCTGAATAAGAAAATTAAAAGAGTTAGGTCCGATAGAGGAGGAGAATATGGAACTCTCTTCCTTAAAGAATTCTGTGAAAAGAATGGAATTATACATGAGTTTAGTGCTCCTAATACTCCACAACAGAACGGCATAGCTGAGAGGAAAAACAGAACTCTCAAAGACATGATGAATGCCATGCTTGTAAGTTCTGGGTTACCTGACCACATGTGGGGGGAAGCCATTCTTTCAGCTTGTTATATTCTTAACAGAGTTCCTCATAAGAAATTAGATAAAACTCCATATGAGTTATGGAAAGGATTCGCCCCTAACATGAAATATTTTAAAGTGTGGGGGTGCCTTGCCAAGGTGAGCTTACCAGCTCCTAAGAGGACTAACATAGGACCTAAAACCTATGATACGGTGTTCATAGGTTATGCAAAAAATTCAGCTGCCTATAGATTCATGCCATTAAAGGACAACTCAATTTCTGAATCTAGAGATGCAGAATTCTTTGAACACATATTTCCTTGGAAGAAACAAAACACTAGCATAGATCCTGGTTCATCTAGTGCATCTTCCTCCTTGCCCAGTTCTTCTACTAAAATGAATGAATATGTAGATGAACCAAGGAGAAGTAAAAGAAAGAGGACTGAGACTAGTTTTGGATCAGATTTTGTTACTGCTTTCTTAATTGAGAACCCTGACAAAATAAATGAACATGTAGCTTCAGTGTTCCTAATAGGAGATGATCCTAGGAATTATACAGAAGCAGTAACCTCGATAGACGCTAGTTTTTGGAAAGAGGCTATTAATAGTGAGCTGGACTCAATTATGTCCAACCATACATGGGACTTAGTGGACTTGCCTAAGGGGTGTAAACCTATTAAGTGTAAATGGATTTCTAGAAAGAAATTAAGGCCTGACGGTTCCATAGATAAATTCAAGGCCAGATTAGTCGTTGTAGGTTATACACAAAAGAAGGGCATTGATTATTTTGACACCTATTCACCTGTGACTAAAATAGCAACTATACGAACTTTAGTTGCGTTAGCAGCTATACATAGCTTAGTTGTGCATCAGATGGATGTTAAAACCGCATTCCTAAATGGAGATTTGGAAGAGGAGATCTATATACAACAACCCGAGGGGTTTGTTGTTAAAGGTCAAGATGATAAGGTGTGCAAATTGAAGAAGTCCCTCTATGGTTTGAAACAAGCTCCAAAGCAGTGGTATGAAAAATTTCACCACACTTTGATCACGAACAGTTATGTGGTAAATGCCTCAGACACATGTCTGTATTCAAAGGTGTGTGGTACAGACTGTGTAATAATATGTCTATATGTGGATGACATGTTAATATTTGGAACCAAAGAGAATGTGGTGATTGAGACCAAAACATTCTTGTCGTCCCAATTTGATATGAAAGACATAGGAGAAGCCGATATAATTCTTGGTATGAAATTAATAAAAACCGAACAAGGTTTCTCAATGAGCCAATCTCATTTTGTTGAGAGAATGTTGAAGAAATTCAACTGCTATGATTTTCTGCCTATGAAAACTCCTTATGATCCAATAGTCCACCTTAAGAAGAATGAAGGCGAGAGTGTGTCTCAAACTGAGTATGCAAAAATCATAGGAAGTGTGATGTTCCTTATGAACTACACTCACCCAGACATAGCCTATGCAATTAGTAGACTGAGTCGCTACACGCATAACCCTAGTAGCGAACACTGGACTGCACTTTATCGTTTAATGAAATATTTGAGAGGCACCATGGATTGGGGACTGCACTTTGGTAAGTTTCCCGCAGTGTTAGAAGGCTATTGTGATGCCAACTGGGTGTCTGATAATGATGAAGTGAGTTCCACGAGTGGTTATGTTTTTACTTTAGGTGGAGAAGCAGACTTGTATTGCTCGCTCGACTATGGAATCGGAGTTTATTGCACTTGAGCTAGCAGGTCAAGAGGCAGAATGGTTGAGAAATCTCACTGGCGGATGCGCCAATTTGTGGGGAGATCCAGTGCTCTGTCTCCCTTCACCGTGATTCTCAAGCAGCAATCGGAGTTGCTAAGAATAGTGTGTATAATGGCAAGAGGAGGCACATACGCATTAGACATAGTGCGGTTAAACAACTTCTGAAAAATGGAGTGATTTCTTTGGATTATGTGAAATCCGAAAGAAATTTGGCTGACCCTTTCACTAAGGGTTTACCCAGAAAATTAGTTCTGGATACGTCGAGGGGGATGGGCATTAAGCCCTGTAATTAAGAAGAAAATGGTGGATACCCCTCTTGAGGTCAAACGAAACCACTTTCTTTCTTGATATTGTTTATCCATCCCTATGGCGTGATACTGAGCTTTGGCTCTATGAGAAACTGTAGCCCATTTTTTGGGTGGTCCTATAGAGACGTACTTGACGGTTTCACGATGAGTTTTAGGCTCTTAAATGAGAAACTGTAGCCCTTTCTTTGGGTGGTCCTATAGAGATGAACTTGACGGTTTCTTGATAAATATTGAGGCTTTAACTCTTATATGAAAACCTGTAGCCCTTTCTTTGGGTGGTCCTATAAAAGGACTTGATGGGTTCTTCATATTTTTTCCAGGGTTGAGCATTTTATTGCTCTTAATGGGTCCATAGCCCTATGTGTGGTGGTGCTAGTGATACGCACTTGATGGCTCCACCTACGTGAGTGTGGGGGTGTGGCCGCCTCCTATGAATGACTTGGGCTTGTCTTTCTAGAGCGCTCATGAGAAATCCTAAGGTTAGCGCATGGCCTTATAAAAGCGCAACGCCATATCGCGGAGTTCACCTGAGAGTAAGAGTTCGATGCGTGTTGTGAGGGTCTCAAACATGGTTCACTAAGTTCAAGAGTACTTCACTTGGTGGATATGTTTGTTGCCTCATTTCACTACGTATCAATTCAAATCGAAAGATATTGATACTTAAGTATTCGGCCCTTGTTGTACCCAGAACAGAAATCATTCTTGTGTGTCATTCATGTGTGTCATTCATGTGTGTCATCTCCCGGCCTCCCGCCGAGGTCGCGGCCTCCCGGCCTCCCGGCCTCCCGCAGAGGCCGCATAGTGGCCGCGGCCTCCTGGCCTCCCGCAGAGGCTGCACAGTGGCCGCGGCCTCCTGGCCTCCTGCAGAGGCCGCGGCCTCCTGGCATCCCGTCCCGTGCTGGTCGGCAAACGCGAAAGGGGCCGGGAGGCCAGGAGGACGCGGGACGAGAGGCTGCAGCCACAGGAGGCCGAGAGGAGGCTGGGCGGGAGGCCGCAGCCATAGGAGGCCGTGAGACGGGAGGCCACGAGACGGAGGCCACAGGAGGGTGGCCGCGGCCACGTGCGCACTATGTGGATGGCCACCTAAGCCATCCATGTAGATCCCGTGCATAAATACTTGCACGGGAGCCGTGCGCCTAGCATTACTCTTCAAGGGAAATGCTATGGGCACGGGAGCCGTGCTAGTATTTGTGCACTGCTCCACGTGGATGGCTTAGGTGGCTATCACGTCATGACTTAGTCGGCAAAAAAAAAAAAAAAAAAAAAACCGAGCCAAAAAAGACTGAGCGGCCGGACCCTCCCTCTCCTTCCTCGCGTTGTCTGGAAGATGTCACAGAGTTCCAGTCAAGCATCTCCTCAAACGTGCTTTCCTTTATCGCCTTCTCCACAAGGTGGGCCAGCCCCACGGGCTCCTTCGCCGTGATCAGCTGCAGGAGCAGGACCCCAAGAGAGTACACGTCCGATTTGACGCCGGGTATCCCCCTCTGATGGTACTCCGTTGCTGATTTTGCTCACGAAGTTCTGGTTGAGCATTACGGTACCTCTAACTGTTTATTTGTGTGAAGTTGATTCTAGGAGCAGTCCTAGTGCTTTGATTTGATGTGATGAGAGAGTTGAAAACAATTAGCTGAACTCTTTCTCCTTCAAAAATGATCTTTCTTTTCTTGCACAAAAAAGTTCGCAAGAGCTGTAAGAGAGCTTTGAGAACACAATGATACTTTCCAATGAAGCTTATACTCTGCTTGTACAATGTGTTGGAAATGCTAAAGGCCAAAACAATCCATTTGAAGTCACACCAAATCAGCGTTTAATTGCTCTAATATTTTTTTCTTTTTTTTTGGTGAGGGTTTTTAAGTGATTGAGGCTCTTCATGATCACATTTTTTCATACCTAGAGTAAGTTCAATCTATTGAGGTGCCATAGAAGGCTCAACTGATTGAGTTTCACTCGGCCTACTAGTATCTATATTCTATTGATTGAGGGTTTTATTTAGACAGTAGAATACAAATGTTGTTGAACATGTTAGTACCTTTGGATATGTTTGGAAAATAGTTTTTAGGAAAGCATGCTAATCATGCCCAAGCTGTCATTAATTTGTTATGAAAAATGACTCGTTATCTCTACCCTGGCTAGAGTTCTTCAGTTTGACACATAAAAAAAAAAACTTGCTTTAGTGTTGAAATCCTCATTGCTTTATAGATTTTTTTTTCTTTCTTCGTCATTCTCATTTTAGGTTTTAGTCTAAAATTTTGACCTGATTTTCAACCTAATTAGTTCTTTGATCTCTTAGACTTTTGTGGAGTACTTTCACTTGAAGGAAATGGAAACGAAAGCATTCTTTATACACTAATTCATTGCTTAGGTTTTCTTTTGTTACCCTCACAAATATAGAAAGGTTAACCTTGGTTAACAGTCTACTCCTTTTTATGATGATAAAGCTTATCTAAACAATAAATATTAACTCTAGATCACTTCATTTATATCCTTAAATTGATGAAAATCCATATTTAACTTTCCTTATAAACTTGTAGTATTTTGAATCTTTAAAAATTTGAGGCTCTTTTTTGTCTTTAATCGTAAGTTTTCTTTCTTAGGCACTTCATGTTTAAAAATCTCAAAATAGAATGCAACTTTTCTGTGTTCTATGCCCTCCCTTAATTTCCTGTCCTTCAATATTACCACAGACACATTTTTTTATTTGCAGGGTACCCTCATAGGAGGGCAAGTTATAGCTGTTAAGCGGCTTTCTCAAAGCTCAGGCCAAGGGTTGGAGGAGTTCATTAATGAAGTTATATTAATTGCGAAACTTCAACATAAGAATCTTGTTAGACTTCTTGCATATTGTATTGAAGGAAACGAGAAGATTTTAATCTATGAATTCCTTCCCAACAAAAGCCTCGACCATATTATATTTGGTTTGACCCTGTAATTCTAAAGTACTTTTTGAGTTCCGTATTTGAATTTCTTGCAAGCTCATATAGCAGTTGTTGGTGTAATTCTACAACAGATGAAGATCAACGAAATATTTTAGATTGGGATTGGCGCTTTCAAATTATAATGGGGGTGGCAAGGGGACTTCTTTATCTTCATGAAGATTCGAGGTTGAGAATCATTCACAGAGATCTAAAAACTAGCAATATACTCTTGGATGAGAATATGGTTCCAAAAATTTCAGATTTTGGAATGGCAAGGATATTTGGAGGTGATCAAGCTCAAGGAAGCACAAATAGGGTGGTTGGTACATAGTAAGTAGTTGGACTATAATTTTTGTTTATATGGTTGTTATTTGTTAGTGTTCACTTGGGTCATTGTAAGTACAAACTTTCTATCTTTTACTTTTTTTATTTTTTTTATTTATTGGACAGTGGCTATATGTCCCCTGAATATGCTTCTCATGGATTATTGTCAACAAAGTCGGATGTCTTCAGTTTTGGAGTTGTCTTATTAGAGATTATTACAGGAAAGAAAAATGCAGGGTTTTACGATTCACAGAAATGTTTGACATTCCTTGGATATGTGAGTTTTATGTCTTAATTTTTATGATTATGTTTTACTGAAAGGCACAACTGTAGAAATGACAATAGGATTTGAAACCTATGTATGAGTAGCATAGATGATAGACATGATTTTATCAACTTGGAAACCTCTTATTGCAGTTCTATAATTTATGTTACTTACTTTGAGTTTTATGCTTAACACAGTCCTGGCTCTCATGGAAGGATAGCAAAGGTCTTGATTTGATTGATCCATTTCTCAAGGAGAATTGCAGCATAAATCAAGTTCTTAGATGCATCCATGTTGCGCTTTTGTGTGTGCAAGATGATGCAAAAGATCGACCGTCTATGGCTTCTATCATGGCCATGCTCTCTAGTGAGTCTGAAAGTTTACCTACTTGCAAAGAACCAGCATTCTTCATAAGAAGAATTTCTGATTCGGATTCTGCTCTTCCAAGATCTGCTTTGTACTCTGTAAACGAGGTAACACTTTCAACAATAGAAGCTCGATAGGAGCACATGGATGTATAGTAATGGCTTGTTTGTTTCAGATTTGCTTGGTCTTCAGTAACAAGGGGTTTGTTTCACTAACTCCTAGTAAATATTCATTGTAATTAAGTCACAATTTCTAAAAATTCCCCCAAATATTATATTACGATTTTATGGTTTTACTAAAAATCCGGATACTTACAAACGCCAGCCGAATCAACACCCTCTTGCAACATCTCAGCTGTCCTTGCTCTACACGACGAAAACAATACTTATTAAATTGACTTTCGAAGACCAATAATGAAACCACGGTAGGGGAGAGAAAGAGTTCCCCCTCTTGGCTCCCACACATGAAAATGTTGTGAGCTTTCAAAAACCTCGTGGCTCTGCCTCACGTCTCTTCTTCACATGGGATTAGACTTATGTATAATAAAATGAAATATCCAAATGTAAGTATGATGAAAATAGTTTCTTGAATTACACCATGTAATGAAGATAATATAGTTTGTGAATTTGAAATGGTTAGCATAATAGTTGCAAACGTATGTCACCTCACTTCTTAAGATCATTGATGAAGTTATTGGTTCTCTTAGAGAACATTACGGTGTAATCGGTTTTAAACTGAAACAGAATAGGTTATCCAATTTACGGTTTTGAATTATTGTAACTAGTTCCATTTTATTTTTGAATTGTTTCGTTTTCAATTATTTTCCGATCTACGATGAGTGAACAGGTACTAAACGGTAAAAAAACAAAATAATAAAAAAACTCAAAATATTTTGAAAAACGAAAACGTTACAAGAAAATATAATAACAATAAATGAAAGAGATTTTTGAAGTGGGGAATGGCCTTGAAGGAAAAGGAAAATAGGAATTTTACAGGAGGTAAACTTACTATTGCAAAAAAATGCTATATTGCCCAGTGTTTTAAAAACCGAACCGGTGGAGCTTTTGATTCTGGTTCGACCGGTTCAATCGTTTCAATCGTTATGAGTTGCATCTCATTAGAAAGTTTCTTAAAAAGATTTTTATATACAAAAAATAAGTTTAAAAATATAAAATGTATTAAAATGCTAAAAAGGGTAACTAGACCGGTTCAACCGGTCTGATCCAATTCACGGTTCAGCAGTTGAACCGCTAAAACTGGCCAGTCAACCGGTTTTTGACCATTTCTGGGTTTTGGAGCAAGTTGAACCGTTTAAAGTTTCGGTTCTAATTGAACCTGGTCGAACCGGCTGGGTCGGTTCGGTTTTTAAAACACAGATATTTCCCTTAACCAACCATATCCATTTTTGTTCTATTTATTAAATGGTAAATAGTAAACAAAATTTATTTTTTATTGTTGTTTAAGAATCACGCGAATGGTAGAGCCGGTAATCAGGTAAATCTTAAAGGCCTAAGCAACATTAATTGACTCTGTAAGTAAAGAATTATCATCCATAAGAATATTATATCCTCCAAACACTCTTTTTATATGAAAAACTGCTTGTTCCTTTTAGACGTACATCTCCAATGGTGGCAATAGCTCAAAGTCAACGTACCCAATAAACCACTTCTATTGGAGAACTGCTAGTAATTCTTTTATTTTTTATTTTTTATTTTTAGTCTGACAAAGCATGAAGAAGTCTTCCTCTCAACCCTAAATTCATAAAATAATATCTTGTTTAAGATTATTTAATGAAACCATATTGTGCTTGGTCTCAATATATAAAAAAAAGAGTAATACTTGGCGCACATAGCGTGTGCCTGAGTCGTGCACACAAATAACATTTTTGTGTGCACAACAACCAAGGTGCATTATTTTATTCCATGTGAGTGTGTGTGTGCACGACTCAGGCAGACGCTGTGTGCCCCAAGCATTATTCATAAAGAAAATGATTTCTTGGAACGTGATTTTTCACCGCATGGTCCATCAAACTAAACCATAACTATAGCATTTTTTTTGGGAGGAAAGACTTCTTTTGACCCTAGCCCCATGCCAGGAAGGAGAATTGAACCCAAGACCTCCCATTATTAATTTCCGCATGTGACTACTGAGATTTACTCAATTTCACACACCAAAAACTATGGGAACTACCTCAAAACAAACATCTAAAAATCACAAATTCGGATCTGATACCAAATTTAAAAAATTCCTAAGTTAATTCATGAAGTTCTAACAATAACGTGTTTCTAATCTACATAAAACATCAACAATATATATAAATTATAGAAAAATTTATAAATACCTTGTTCCATCTTCGAAATTGCAGCGGAATATCTGGTTCTTCTAAGCTCTAATTTTTCAGGTAATTGAGCTTAGGGACCAAGTGTGGTATTTATAGGAAAAATACCAAAATTGTTACCACAAATATTTTATATCTAATTAATAATTAATTAGAACCAAAAGCCGTTATGCATCATAAATTCATTTTCTTAATATTTTTCATTATGAAAAATGTTTTTTATTATAAAGAAATTGTTTTATAGCATTAAACACAATGTTTTAAAAACCAAATCGGTAATCGAACCGGTGGAGCTTCCGATTTTGGTTTAACCGGATCAATCGGGTTCAACCGGTATGAGTTGTTTATCATAAAAAAAATACATAATAATATTTTTATATACAAAAAAAGATTAAAAATACAAAAAAACTATTAAAATACTAAAAAGATAAACAAACCGGTTCAACCGGTCCGGTCCGATTTCGGGTTTAGCGGTTGAACCGCTCAAAACCGGCCTATTAACCGGTTTTTTATTATTTCCGGGTCTTTGAGTAAACCGAACCATTTAAAGTCCTGGTTCAGGTTGAACGCGGTCGAACCGGCCAGTTCGGTTCGGTTTTTAAAACACTGATTAAACATTTTCAAAAATATTTTCCATTAATAAAAAATGTTTCTTTAATTAAAGAAAAATGTTACATTTACGACTCAGCTGAGGCGAAGGCAACTAGATAAAATTCAATTTACATTTTGATGCGATCGAGCAATCCAATCCAAGATGGAACCACCTTAGTTATCTGACCAACACTAGTCTTTTAGGCTTAAAAAGGTCAAATTGGCAGCATTTGTCTACGCACTTTGGTAAAGGACTCTCCAAGATACTCTCTTTGAAATAGTCCTCTTTGAGAAAACTTTGCCTTGGAGCTCTTTTGATGCACAAAAATCTCCTCTTTCAAGGAGAGATTTATATTAAAGGAAGTATATTTAAACACATCACCTCACTGTCCCACAGCTACAACAGCTACAGTGAAGTGATGTGGTCCACGGTTTTTGTGAGCTAATCATTACTGTTACTTTAATGAGTAGTGATTTGCGCACAAGAGTTGTGCACGAGTTATGTACAACTCCTCTCACACAAATTAAAATAACATATTTCACGGAATCCAAGAAATATGTTATTTAATCTAGTGTGAGAGGAGTTGTGCTACACTCAGCGCACAACTCATGTGCAAAATCATTATTTTATTTTAATTCCCTCGGATTTTGTATTAAAATAATGCCTGTGAAGTTGTACGCAAAAAAGTGTGCACGGCCGTCGTGGGCATAGTATTATTTTTATTTTAATGCTCTCAATTTTCGCATTAAAATAATGTCAATGAGGGGCCATGCGCACCCCCACAGTGGGCATAGTATTATTCTTATTCTTTAATGTATCACATTAGTGGATTTAATATTCATTTGTATTATCAGTGGTTTAGCGTGTAGGGACCACAAACACTTCTTAGAGACTATTAATGACCAATACTTGCCAAATATCTGTTGTAATAAGGGATTAACAAAATTTTTACATAATGAACTTTGTTTATCATATGCAACAAAATAAGAGATGCATGCATAAGAGATTTATATGGTTGATAATAAAATATATATTAATTAAAATAATTAATCTTTATAAGGTTTTCAATAAATTAATATTATATAGTAATTCAATTGTATGTTTATAACTGAAGCAATTGTCATACTTTTTTTAAAAATTTCATTTTTTCAATTCCTTGTCACTTAATTTTTTTAAAATTTACTCATTTTGAATGAAACTGAGATATTAATATTATTCAAAGTTTGGATATAACCAACTTGGCTCAGCCTAACCTCCTTTTGCTCTTATTGTAATTATTAATTTTAGGTATTTTACCCTCTAGTTTTCTTATAAAAATTAGATTCCGCCACACTCTCAATAAACGTGTTTAATTTGTGACTTTTTATATGATGAAGTTATATATTACATATTGTTACATTATTGTTTAATAATGTCTACACTTTATATAGCTTTAGGTTTAAAAAGTAGTTTTTTTTCTAATATTTTTCGAAGCATTATATGGCCAATTAGGTTCACATGCATGTCCTTTATGTGGAGTTTGTAAGGGGATCACATGGTGTGGGTTTTCCAGACCAAGTCACCGAACTACGCTCCTTGTCTTGACCGAGTCGGAAGTGAGAACTTGATAACACTAGATACCAGATGTTCTTCAACTCAACTGTGTCTTCTTTCTGTTCGCGTTTAATTGGTTTTACTTCGAAACAATTCAATTATAATTTCTAATTGACGCTGCAGTTTGTTATCATCTGTTAAAGCGCAATTCGTGAAGAAAAAATTGAAATGGAGGAGAGCATGAGATCCCAAATTTCAGGTTCTGAATCTCTGATATATTATTAAATTATGATATATCAATGATTAAAAATCGTTTTAGACAAAAAAAAAATGTTATTTCTTAAAATAAAATTTGAAGCATATTTATGGCAAGTTAGGTTCACAGCCCACAGGTCCCTTATTCTAGTTACTACTTAATAGAAAGATCGCAACCCGTGGGTTATCCCGACCAAGTCACTAAACTACCCTCCTTGTCTTGTGCGACTTGGAAGCAAGAACTTGATAGCACTAGATTGCAGATGTTCTTTAATTCGACAATCGAAGGTGCGTCATTTTCATCTTCGGTGTAGTTTGTTATATTCGTTACCAAATTTTGCAGTTGGTTCTATCGTCTGTTACTCATGGATCGCTCATGCCTCGAGAATCAAGCTAGGGGTCTCTTTGTCAGTGAATTCAACCAGGCTACTAGTAGTTCTACTCTGACTCAATTACGATGGAAGCCGATGCAGGCCCCTGATCAGCGTCCAACTGATTTTGTTGATGGGCGCGTTGCTCACAATTTGTGGAGCTGGAAGTTCTTTCCTTCGACATGCATGGTTATGCTATACTCATGTGAAACCGGCAGTTGCTTTTGTAAGCCATGCGTCTTTTTATTTTGCCTTGAGCTTGAATGAGCGAAATGCTTATCTTGTGGTCTATTTGCATTAATGACTAATAAGTTTTGAGCCCGGTTGTGAGTCACGGTACGTTGGACCAATTTCCCTGGCATAATTAGGTAGACTTTAGTAATTTCCAACTCTGGTACGAAATGCTCTGAAGCCTGCTTGTGGTAATTAAAATTCCCTCCCTCTTTATTCTAAAAGGTTACAAACAGGTATCGCTCTTTAGACGCCCACCGCAAAGGCAACTTCAAAACCGAATCTTCCATTACTTAACGGCAACGTTACGTACAGCAAGCGGCGACAAAAGACAAGATAGCATGAAAGAAGGGCGGTCCACTTTAATTATACCTTAATTTGGAATCAGGTTCCACCACGAGGAAGAACCATGGATAATAAAGTGAAACTCTGTTTGTTCTTGCAGCTTAATTTCCTTGTGAGTTTTTTTTTCTGATGAAAAAAAAAACTGAGAAATAATTGTTTGAATCGGTTGACAGTTCGCTCGTCCACTCTTTCGTCTTCTTTTTCGTCTGTGATTTGGGTACGTAAGTGTTTGCAACAGAGGCGAAGATGGGAATGGCGATATATATCTCGCATGGTGAGGAGGTGGTTTAGGTAAGGAAGTTCTAACAAAAACGAAAGATCTTATATACCTGTTGCTGGTTTATTCTTTCTCAGAGGATCAAGTGCTTAGTGACTGTTAACTCTGAAATATCCTTTCAAATCTGGACTTGCGATTATATACTATATAACACATTTTTTTTAAATGAAGATTGTTTGATGTGGTGCAAGAAGATTATTGAGTTCGCATGACTCTCTCTCTCTCTCTCTCTCTCTCTCTCTCTCGAGAGAGAGAGAGAGAGAGAGAGAGAGAGAGAGAGAGAAAGGGAGAGAGAGAGAGAGAGAGAGAGAGAGAGAGAGAGAAGGGCAGGGAGAGAGAGAAAGGGCAGGGAGAGAGAGAGAGCAGTAATTAGCTATGGAAAGTCAAATGATTGCATCATAATGTTGTTTAAGCAGATGATCTGGAACTCTAGTTGATTAGCTATTAAATAAGTCAAATGCTTGGGTCTCAATGTGTTTTAAGCAGATGATCAGGAAATTCCACTATTAGAATCCCCCGGCAGTGACGCCGGATGGATATATGAACACCCCGGCAGTGACGCGGGTCGGATGAACCCCCCCGGCAGCGTCGACGCGGGTCGGATTAAACCCCCGGAATACAAAAAATAAGCCGGCGGTTTCATAAAAACCCGTGGCAAATGTCTGTTTTACCCCGAGGTTTCCCTTAAACCATCGTTGAGTTAACTAATCCAGTCAAACAAGGAGCACGACCAGGTCTGATAATTCATTAATCTGAGCTGCCAAGAGTTGCAGTACCGTGCGTGTATAAATTAACAGGTGGAAGCTCCTGTTTCTCACAAAGGTGTAACACATGATGAAAGCTTGATACATAGAAGGAACTGCGCTAGCTTCATCAAAGTCTCAATGGGGAAATTGCTGCTTCCTAGGGCGATATTGCTTCTGGCAGGGCTGATCTTTCTCGGGTATTTGATGATTTGGATCGTCGTGCCATCGAGTATCTGGTTGAAGACATGGCTCCCTACGATGTTGATAAAACCAATACAAAGGAGTTTGGAACCCAAGGTGAGACAAGTATATATACTAGCTAATAGTAGCATTAGTTATACACTACTTTCTAAATTTTCTTCAACGACATTTGACACATTAAATTAGTACTGTACTCATTAATTTCAGTTTGTTGTCGATTTAGTAGTATACTAATATTTCATTAATTTGTCGGGGCATATACATTGCAGGGGCTTTCTTGTTGATTTTCACACTTCCAATTCTCATCATTGCTGTGTTAGGCTCTGTTTATCTTCATCTTACGAGGAATATCCGCAACTATTCAGACAAGTACTAATTAAGACTACGTACCAACCATATTGTTTTCCATTTTAATTTGTAACAATATTAATATACGTTTAAAGCCACTCGAGTACGTAGTTATAAATAATGTCGTCCGTTAATAAAATGTTTTGGTTATGGATGTAACAGAATCAAACGAGGTGGCCCGATAGCAGAACTGAGAAAGCCGATGCTAGTGAGAGGACCCCTCGGAGTAGTTTCGGCCATGGAGCTCATCTTGTTCTTCTTGTTCATAGCACTTATTGCATGGACCTTCATCTATTTGCACATCGTAGTTCCGGTCGTAACCAACATGAACGATCGTCAAAACAGCAGACACGTCAACGATAAATTGTACGTAACTTATCTTGACCTATAATATTATGCTATATCATATCTACACAACTCATGCATGCATATTGTGTCAATAATATATGTTTTTCATATCATGAACTGTGCTGATTAATTAGTTATTTAATTTACTGTACCATCGTCGATCTTCTCAACCTAATTACGTAATAAATTAATGATGTACATGTTTCTTCACTGCAGGTGGCTTAAGAAGTTTCGTAGTACGTCTTTCTACTACGCCATTGCAGGGAACATCTGCACTGCGCTCCTCTTCTTCCCAGTCACAAGAGGGTCATCGATTCTTCCGCTTTTGGGGCTTACTTCAGAAGGGAGCATCAAGTACCATATGTGGATGGGGAATTTAGCATTGTTCTGCTTCACAATCCATGGTCTAATGTTTGTCGTCTATTGGGCTGTCACAGACGATCTGGGGGAGGTATAATTTAATTTGTTGAAACCATATATAATTTTCATGATATATATGCCGCTCTCCTGTACATATTTCACTAGTATACTAAACATATATGAATCTATCTATCAAGGATAATTTGGCTTTGTTATTAATTTCAGATGCTGAAGTGGGATCAGCATTCGGTCTCAAACGTACCAGGGAGCTTGCCCTGCTCTTTGGACTCGCCTTGTGGGTCACGACTTATCCTGGAATAAGGCGCAAAATGTTTGAGCTCTTCTACTACACGCATCACCTCTACATTCCTTTTATGTTCTTCTACATGTTGCACACAGGCTTCTATTTCTTCAGCATAATTCTTCCTGGCTTCTACCTCTTTTTGATCGATCGGTACTTGAGGATCTTACAATCTCGTCAAAAGGTCCAACTAGTTTCTGCCCGCGTGTTGCCCTGTGAAGCCGTTGAGCTCAACTTCTCAAAAAGCCTGGGTAAGCATGCGTTTGAAAATTATATAGTGACCGAGGAAATTCATTAATTTAAATCTGAATCATACAAATCCTGCAAATTAAGCTCAAAAGAATTAATGCGGCAGCTGACTGGGTAAGACTTCTTTTTCTTTTGAATATGGCAGCATTAGAGTACACTTCCTCAAGTTTCATTAGCATCAACGTGCCTTCCATTTCTTCCATGCAATGGCACCCTTTCACCATTTGCTCCAATAGCAGCTTGGAGCCTGATAGGATTAGTGTTATCATCAAGAAGAACGGAAATTGGACACAAAAGCTATATGAAAAACTTGCCTCTTCCGCTCCCCTTGATCGTTTGGAGGTTTCAATTGAAGGGCCCTATGGACCCGCTTCAGCTGATTTCTTAAGGTCCGTATACACATACAATATAATTACACAATATCTAAGTTAATTGGCGCAGTATATATAATATCAATTGATCAGTACCAATTATTAACCCAATATTTGTTCATGTGATGAGTGCAGGTATCAAACACTTGTGTTGCTGGCCGGAGGCAGTGGTATTACACCCATGGTCTCCATCATCCGGGAACTCATTTTCAGGAAAGCCAACATTGGTTGCCCAACACCACGTGTCGTTCTAATTTGTGCCTTCAAGCACTCAGTCGATCTCTCCCTGCTCAATCTCATCCTCCCCCTTAATGGAACCTCACTGGAACATGTCTCCCAGCTCCAGATTGAGATTGAAGCTTATGTCACAAGAGATGAATGCCCCATCCCTAGTGATCACGACAACCGTAACACGATGACCAAGACGATTCGATTCAGACCACACCCGTCAGATGAGCCCTTCTCGGCCGTTTTGGGTTCCTACGCTTGGCTCTGGCTTGGAGCAATAATCATGAGCTCCTTCGTCTTGTTTATCCTCTTAACGGGCTTTCTTGGTCGTTTCTACATATCCCCTAAAGACAAGAACACCAACAAGGTCTACTCGTGGAGCTCAAGGGCTTCTATGAACATCCTATTCCTCTGTGCCTCCATAATCACAACTTCCACCTTTGCCGTTCTCTGGAACAAGAGATCAAAACATGGTGGACATGTTTTAAGTAGCCTCCATACCGAACTGGAAAGCCTCCCTGAACAATCCATCGTCCCCAACAAGGTTCACTTCGGTGCAAGACCAAACCTAAGAAGTAAGTTTCTCGTCGACCCCTCGATCCATATTAATTTAATTTATTTTAGATACTCCTGATCAAACATAAATTTATAATAATTTATTGCTCATTTACATTTATATGTATAATACAGAGATTCTACTCAACTACGAAGGATCCAGCACTGGAGTCCTGGTCTGTGGTCCAGCAACGATGCGTCATAAGGTCGCAAAAAATTTGCGCCTCCTTCTTCTACAATCTCCACTGCGAGTCGGTCAGCTACAGTTCTTAGTTAGAAGCAAATCAGTACTCTCAGTGCAACAATATGACAGAGCAAGAAAACGATTGCCAATTGTACATTATTCAATAATTTTGATCAGTACAGTATCATCTAAATAACAGCGCTTGCATGCATTAATATAATAAGCTAATCACGAAGGTATTGGATCTATAAGTATAATTATTCAGAATTGACCCATGGCTGCCTGATATGTTTCTGGTTTTTCTCTGAAATCAGATTCAATTATTGTGCAATAAGAAACAAATGTATTTTTTCTCCACAGCTAATAAGAAATACATCTCGCTAGTACATTATACAGAGGAATAGCCAACGGTTTCAACGGTCAATTATTGTGCTATAAGAATCATATGTATTTTTATCCACAGCTAATACGAAATACATCTCACTAGTACATTATACAGAGGAATAGCCAACGGTTTCAACGGTTCCAGCCATCGGCCAAAATTTATAGCGGATGATTGCAACCATCAGCGAAAACATATAGCTGTCCGCGTCGGCTAAAATGCTTTGGCAGTTGGAATCCCGGCCATGTGATGGTCATAGTCCCCACTCTTGATTGGCGCTGCTTGTTTATGACTAGCCTAGTCATTGATGGTTTTCAACTTGGATTTGTAGATTAGTGAGCTGGTGCAGAGGGGTTGTCTCTCAGTTCCCTACCGAAGCCGATGGTCGGACTAGATTTATGGCGGTCTCTGTTGTACCCGAGTCACATAGGGGAGCAGCCGAGTCAATTCCACCTGGATTTTTGGGTCTCCGAGTCGGGTTCTGTAAAACCATAGCTACGTCTAGGGCTTTAACTAAGGATGAAAATAGGTAATAAACGGTACAGGTAAGGATTTTCCGTTTACCGTTTGCCGTTTGCCATTTACTGTTTAGAGGCCTTTACCTGTTTACCGGTATACCGTTTAATTCCGACTATTCCATTTCCGTTTATTACCTGTCGAAAAAAGGGTAATCGGGTAAAAACGGGTAATAAACGGATAAATTACAAAAAAATATAAATTATCAAAAATTTCAAAAAACCTAAAAAAGAAAAATTAAGGAAAATTAATTCTAAAATTGTATCAAACGAAATATAATAAAATAGTAGGTACACCACTTTTTCTTCAAAGTTCCAACACTTACAACCTTTAATAACATATGAAAATTAAAAATTTATTTTAAAGCTAATTGAAGATATAAACTTTTGAGTTTGATTTCTCACATAATTAATAAATTATTGACATTTTTATAAAATTTGACTATTGTATGTTGATTGTTGTCATTTATTTATCAATACACACCCTCCCTCCCCCCCCCACCCACCCACCCACCCACCCACCCACACACACACACACATATAATGACAATTGATAAATACATGATACATGTGTTTTGTTTATCATTATGTTTATCTTTGTAATTATTTAATTATGAAAAATAATTATTTTATTTATTTTTTATGATTTTTTATATTTATATAAAATTTTTGACATCTTTATAAAATTTGACATTTGCAAGAAAAAAATGAAATATTTGTTTATCTTATATTAAGAGGTACTATCCTAATTATGATGTATGATCTATAAGACCATGAGTTAATAATTACAAAAAATGTTAAAAAATTTTAAAATTATATCTAAACTTTGAACTCTAATATTTTTTTATCATAAGAGTTAAAAAACATATTGGAAATAATATAAGGTTATACGTATGAAAAATTAAAATACTTATGTTAAAGCTAATTGAATATATAAATTTACCATATTACCTTGAAACGATAAATGGGTAAATCGGATTCGGAAGAGTTCTTTCTAGTTTTGTTCCATTTATTTAACAGTAGAACGGTAAATGCTAGAACAGTAAACGGAATTTAATATTTTATTTCCTTATAGTTCTGTTTAGTAATCGATCGGGCAGTAGAGTAGGTAATCGGCTCCCGTTTTCATCTCTAGCTTTAACATACAGTACTAAATAACTATGCTTTAATGTAGGTATACATGTCAATAACCTTTTGACGAAAATAATGAGTTATTTTCCTTTTCTAACAACATTCATCTACTTCCCTAGACAATGATGATAGTTCATAAAAGTTGGGATGTTGTCACTACCTAGGGAAATACCTAGTTAAATTAACATTAAAGATCATTTGATGGCACTTGTAATTTTAAATAGACTATGAAGAATATATCTTTTATCTTAGAATAACTTCAAAATTAATCATAACAAGCATTGACTGTATGTGACACTTCTATAAGTTAGGGTGACGCTAAACATGGTAACCTGATAAACAAAACATTGAAAAGAGAACTACAGTACATAAGTCTTAGAGTGGTAATATAAGTATTGTGAAGTATTATTGCCAGGGTTTACATCCTGACGTGGCATCCACATTGCCTAGGTAAGAAATAAACTAGGAGATAAAATCTGTAAGATTTTATTTTTTTATAAGATATTATCTTCCTATTCAATGATTAAACCCTAAATCCTAAATTTTCTCTTATTTGGACCACCAACTATGTTGCCATGTCAAGATGTAAAACCCCAAAGTAAAATGACGTAGTACTGATATCATTTTTCTAAGGCTTAAATACATTGGTGTCTTTGGAGACAGTCATTGAGGGAGTGATAAACAATTTACTATGTAGATAAATTCTGAAATAAACTAGAATAACATGTCAGCTGCACCTTTTGTGCTTCAGCATGTAGAACACATAGTACCACGGCTCCGTCCTGCTCTCACCCATCATGTATGGCTTTGAATTTCAAGAAATGACTAGAAAATAATAAACACGAAATAAAATAAAGAAGAACAATTTTCTCTAGTAAACAATAGTTCTCTTTAAAACACATCTTTGGGCGGCTGAATTTTGTTTTTTTATCGGAACAAGAACAAGATTTTCTTTATCACGTAGCTAAGGTAAGCGAGGGGATGCCATCCAGAGAGTTAATACGTTTACAGTCATCCAAAATATGGTATTCTGGGCATGAGGAGGCCCTTAAACAATCATCCATAAAAGTTTGTTTCAAAAAACCAGGAATTCGGTAAATCCAAACAGTCCGCTAGCTGGTTCACTTCCCAGTAGTGATGCTGCATTTGGGCTAGTGGTAGCGTTGTCATGGTCTCGCGACATTCTCTAATTAACCTCTGCAGTCTCCAGTGGACAATTTTTGGTCTTGCATCATGTGCAACACCAACAATGAATCACCTTTAATTATTACACGGTGAGAGCGGTAAAAATGTTTGGGACAGTGAAGTAACGTGGTTAATTCTGTTTTATTGTTTGTTTTGTTTAATAAGGAGGTTAAGTATTAACAGTATTCTAAGTGAGTCACTACAAGAAGAAAAGTGGTTTTGGCCAAACTTTAGGTGACCCAACAGCTTGAAGCTTTGTCGCAAATTTTTTTCTCCAAAAATGCTTCCGGAGATGGTTTAAACCGTCACCATTTTCAAAGGTTGGAAACCGGCTGTTGACTTTGGGCGATGGAACTCGACCGACGCCCAAAATTGACCATTAAATTTTGTACTACGGTACAAACTGTCGTGGAATCGGTTTTACGGTTGCCCAAACGAGTCAAAATTTTTTTTCATACATTGTCCGACGGTTTCAACTGTTGCCCAAACGTGTCAAATGTTTTTAACTTATTGGGCGTCGGTCACAATCGTTGCCCAAAGTCCAGATTTTTGTTTTTAAAAAACAAGTGTTCCGATCTGTCGTCGATTAATATTTTTCCCCTATTTAAATAGTTGATGTACCTATCTGTTAATAAATCAAATAAACAAAATCAAAGTTCACGTGCACAACTAGGGATGTAAACGGATAATAAACGGTACGGGTAATGGTTTCCGTTTACCGTTTATTTTTTTAAACCCTTTACCCGTTACCGTCCGTATCCGTTTAGTTCCGTGAAAGTCTTACCCGTTTATTACCCGCCGGGTAAACCGGGTAAACGGGTAATAAACGGGTAATAAACGGGTAAATAGTAAAAAATATTAAAATACCCAAAAACCCAAAAAAAAGAGGAAAAATTAAAAAACTTTACTAATAAACAATCAATTACAGCACTTTTCAAGAATTCAAAATACAAGTTACATAACACAAAATCAAATACAAATATAAATTATCCCCTACACTTAAAATTGACATTCAAATACATTTAATACTTTATATTCAAAATTATCCAACCCAAAAAACCATTTGCACTCCTCAGTCTTCAAGAAGAAAGAATTTCATCCTCATCAATCAACTTCAGCCAGTTTAATGCACCAAGCCCAATGTCATCAATTTCACCTGAAGAACAAAAAAATATATTAAACATACAATTAACTGAATAAACTTCACATTTTAAAAATAACAATTAACTTTCATTGCATGTCTTAACAAGTAAAACAGAAAACAATGTTCAACAGATAATTTCAGTGCACTAATAATAAGAGAAACAAGTAAAACAGTCTCTTCCCTAAAGAACTTAAATCAAATTAAACAAGATGCATTCAGGAACTCAATTATCCAGCCACCGCACGCTTGTCATGGGATGAACACAAATTTTTAGCAGCTTGAGAAATGAAAGCTAAAAACGGAGAACTCTACAACTACATCCAGTTTAAAAAAAACACGGAAATGGGCAAGAAAACCTGCATGAAATTAAGCCTTCATCCACTATGGAAAAACAGTAACTAGCACGGACTCGTTTGCCTCTGTTTGCTTCAAAGTTTTTTAGGGCTTACTGCTTTGTAAGAATGTCAGACGAAATAGAGAGAGAGAGAGAGAGAGAGAGAGAGAGAGAGAGAGAAAAAGCTATTAGGACATTAGGGCAAATCGCAGAGAAAGTTAGATTAGGACATTAGGGCAAATCACAGAGAAAGTTAGATTAGGACATTAGGGCATCGTAAAAACAGAAAGATAGGTTAGGGATTTAGGAATTTGGGAATAGGGCAAATAGCAGAGAAAAATAGAACGCCCAAGAGAAAAGAAATATAAAAGCGAAAAGAGAAAAACCAAAATCGCAACACCGATAGAAAAATCGAAACAAATCGAACGAAGAGAATATAACCCAAAGGGCCAAAACCAAAACAGAAGAGAGAGAGAATGAGACGAACAGAGGAAGAAGAGAATACCTCGCGCTAAGACTAAGACTAGGAGCTTCTTCGTATGCCTCAGGCGAGAGATAGCTGTTTGCAAACTCGTCGAAGTCGTCTTCGTCGAAGTTGTCTTCCACGAAATCGAAGGGTAAAGTTAGGTCTGAGTCTGCCATTTAGAGACTAGTCTTAGACTCTTAGGGTTAGAGAGTCGAGAGTCGAGAGTCGAGAGTCGAGAGTCGAGACTAGAGTTTTAGGCTTTAGGTCTTCCATCTAAAGAGAGAATGCGAAGAATGAAAGTGGGTCCGTAGGATAATAAGTTAATAATTAATATAGTCTAAATTGTCTAATAGCATATTAGTAATAAAATAATATAATAAAGTTAGTAAGTTTGTAACTTGTAATTTGTAAGTTATTACTAATAAGTTAATAACTTATTGCTTGTCACAATATTACTTGTATTAAATTATTAATATTATGCTATAATGTTCATATGTAGCCTAACTACTTATCACAAAATGTTACTTATATTAAAATTATGCTAATGCATAGGCTAAGTGCTCAAGGACTGAGTAAGAACTAAGGAGTAGAGAATTAATGATTAGGCGATCAATGATTAGGGACTTAGAGAGGGAGGGAAAAAATTAGAATATTAATTAATTAGAGAAGTAAGTAACTAGTAATTAAAATTAATGATATTCCTTATAACTTATTAAGAATTTAGAGTATATGACTTGATATGAATGTCTTGAAAGGAATGTCTATCCTAATTTGTTATGGGCCAAAATTGAATTATCAATTATGTAAGCTTATTGAAATAAGATGAAATTATCTCATGTATTTGTTAATTACTATGTTTATCTTTGTATAATTTTTTTATCATAAATTATAATATATTTATTTTTGTATGACAATTGTTTATATTTATAAAAATAATTGTTATTTGTATAAAATTTGACATTTGTAAGAAAAATGAAAATATTTTAATCTTAGATTACTAATAATACCTTATGTAGTTAATTATGAATTTATATGATCTATCCTCTATGACTATTAAAATTTGAGTGTATGACTATGATTCGATGACTCATTGACTACAATGAGTTAAAGTGAATATATATTAATTTCTAATAATAGCCAAAATATAAAAATATTCAAATTCTTTCTAAAGTTTTCAACTCTTCAAATTTTTATAATAAGTGATAAAAAAACATAATAAGGTTATTTATATAAAAAATAAATATTTTATAATTAAATTAAATAAATATATAAATTTACTATATTACCCTTACTTGGTAAACGGGTAAAACGGGTTCGGAAGAGCTATTTCCGTTTCCGTCCGTTTATTAAACGGTAGAGCGGGTAAACGGTAGAACGGTAAACGGATAATAATATTTTATTTCCGTTTTGTTCCGTTTATTAATCGGTCGGACGGTGGACGGTAGAACGGGTAATCGGCTTCCGTTTACATCCCTATGCACAACTTTAATAACTCCATCAACTATGAAAGTAGCAACATAATTTAAACAAACCTATTATCCACATCCATTACCCCATAAGCCAAACAGAAAAACTATCCACTCATTAATTACACTAAAAACCTTCATGCTCAGAACCTTCAAGGGAGTTTCTTCAATATTGTCCTCAGAAATGCTGGCCATTAACATTCCCTACTCGGTACTTATGCCAATACCAGTTACCTGAAAAGTATTCAAATAAACCAGATGTTTCTGAAGGACAAGGGATATAAAGTGGAATGAAGTAATAATTGAAACATCTAAATGCCCAAAAACAGAAATATCTTCCTTTGTCATCCAAAAAGATCGACACTATAAACAAAAAGCAAGAATAGAATACCATATAAACTGAATATCTGTACATATATAGAAAATGGATCCAGTAAAAAGCATGATGATTTTACAGAATCAAATAAACCAGAATCAAAGTTCACATACACTCCAACTTGCAAGTTTTGAATCGTTCCTGTTATGCTACTTACTACACATTAACCAAAAGATACACAATACTTATATGGTCCATATGAACAAATGATACCAGTAAAATAAGAAACTGAAACAAAAAACTATTTGTCATTTTAAACATTTCAAACAATATGCATTCATGTAATTATGAAATGCAGAAGTTGCATTCTTAATTACGAAAGAATCTGAACACAGACCTACAAGCATGCTCCCCTCACCTCCCACATTGCCCCTGAAGGACATCGTAGCAAACATAAAGTTAAATGAAGGTCAGTTTTACAAACTGAAAGAGCACCATGAAAAAAGACAGAAGAAAAACCTGTGAGGGTAAAAGCCAGCACCGGGGCCAGGGAAGGTATCACTTTAACATCCAGGAATAACAGGTGGGTAAACCATCCTGTTAGCCAAAGAAAATGATTTGGGAAATTTCAAGATTTATTTTCCTTTTTCTTTTTTTCAGGACAGTACTAGAGTTAATAGACAACTACTGCAGTCAATATGGATAATCAACTGCAAGTTTCATTCGGAAACAAGGAGTGGTTTTGTTCTCATAGGCACTTAAATAAGACTCCACTTATCTGTCATTTCATTTTTTATTCAGAAAACAAAAGTTGAAACTTTTAAACAGAACAAATAAAACTAGCAATTCAATATGGTTATCAATAAGAAGGAGAGAAGAAGCAAAAACAAAAGTCAACCAACATAGAAAATTTGGCAAAATGAAAGATAATAACAGTTATTAAACTATAGTAACTTATATGTTTCAGTCCAACATACCCACTCTCTTTGCTATCAGGGACTCTTGAACAAGGTTAGCAGTATCTGAGATACGCAAAGTAATGGACCTCAGGGAAATGGATACGTTTCGTGGATACACATAGATATGCTAAGAAACACATGTAAATTATGGAAACATAGAAAAAAATAAGAAGAGACATAAAAATAATTTTATGTAGTAATTTCATAAAATAGTTGTTAGATTTAATGAAGGGAGATAGAAGATGAGAGAAAAGTGAAAAGATAGGAAGAAGGGGAAGAGAGAAGGAGAGAAAGAAGTTGTAAAGTCTTCATGACTTACAACCTTAAAACATGTATTAATAAAATCCGAAAATACAAAATTACAATGATGTCATTCATGGCTTGAGGAGCAATTAAACTAAACAATAAACAAATAATAACTAACTGAAGTTTAGTAAAATTACTAAAGTACCCTTTACTCTTAACACTCCCCCTCAAGCTGGAGCATAGATATCATGAAGGCCCAACTTGGAGAGAAGATACTCAAATTCCTTCCATCCAAAACCTTTAGTGAGCATATCAGCCAGTTGGGCTTTAATGTTAACTTGTAGAGTACGCATGAATCCCAAGGCAGCAGCAGTAGCAGTAGCATAAAGAGGGTTTTATGAACCTAGCAGCAGCAAAATAACACCTTCTCAGAGCAGCACCAAGTGTGTAGCGCACTTAAATAGCAGTGTTAGCGATCACCCTTTCCGTAGCAATGCGGTAGCGACGCCAGCAGTACGAGTCCAATGACTCAGCAGTATGAGTCCAATGACTCAGCAGTATGAGTCCAATGACTCAGCAGTATGAGTCCAATGACTCAGCAATATGAGTCCAATGACTCAGCAATATGAGTCCAATGACTCAGCCGTATGAGTCTAACAACTAGCCGTACGAGTCTAACAACTAGCCGTTTGAGTCCAACAACTCAGCAATACACGTCCAACGACTCAGCGACTCAGCAGTACGAGTCCAACGACTCAGCGACTCAGCAATACGACTCAGCGACTCAGCAGTACGAGTCCAACGACTCAGCAGTACGAGTCCAACGACTCAGCAGTACGAGTCCAACGACTCAGCAGTACGAGTCCAACGACTCAGCGATGACGAGTCAACGACTCAGCGATGAGTCCAACGACTCAAGAATCCGAGTCCAACGACTCAGAAGATGCAGTCCAACGACTCAGCAGTACGAGTCCAACGACTCAGCAGTACGAGTCCAACGACTCAGCACTACGAGTCCAACGACTCAGCACTACGAGTCCAACGACTCAGCACTACGAGTCCAACGACTCAGCACTACGAGTCCAACGACTCAGCACTACGAGTCCAACGACTCAGCACTACGAGTCCAACGACTCAGCACTACGAGTCCAATGACTTTAGACCTTTTAAGAATAGTAGGTTGTGCATCTAGCACTTACACATGACTTTAGACCTTTAGCCTTCCGACAATGGCAGAAGAAAGAGAAATATTGAATCTTTAGCTTCCGACTACAAGACAGATAACGTTGGCAACAACACCACCAGTAGCAGCAAAACCTAGAGCTCAGAAATATTAGAAAACCTTTTCAAATTCAGAAAAAACCGTTGGCACAATTCCCGAGGCCATAAAAAAGCACGATTTTTACATAATTGAAAGCTCTGAAACACGTTCAAAACTACCTGTGACTAGAAGTGGCAAATTTTCGCACCTCAAAGACAGGTTTTTGATTCGGCACGAATCCTAAGGTAGTGTAAAAATTCAAGTTTTTACCAGCAGCACTAGTAGTAGTCGCAGATACAAGTTCCTACAAATCCAACAGCAACAAAGGAACTTCCTTTATGAGTAAACTTATACGCACAACACTTCAACCAACAGTAAAAGCCAGTATGAAAGGATAATGACAGAAGAACACAGAAAAGAGACAAACTTTAAGGGTATCCCATAATCTAAGACCTATCCCATAATCTAAGACCTTTCCCCATGACCTGATACCATGTTAGATTTAATAAAGGGAGATAGAAGATGAGAGAAAAGTGAAAAGATTGGAAGAAGGGGAAGAGAGAAGGAGAGAAAGAGGTTGTAAGGTCTTCATGACCTACAACCTTAAAACATGTATTAATAGAATCCGAAAATACAAAATTACAATGATGTCATTCATGGCTTGAGGAGCAAGTAAACTAAATAATAAAAAAATAATAACTAACTGAAGTTTAGTAAAATTACTAAACTACCCTTTACTCTTAACAATAGTAAACAATATTTATACCAATAATTCTAATTTAATAACTAAATCACTTAAACAAGTAATTTGTGATGCATTGGTTCAAAACAAGTAATTTGTGATACATTGGTTCAAAACAAGTAATTCGTGATGCATTGGTTCAAAACAAGTAATTCTAACTTACATAGCTTATGATAACTTATATAGAAAGACAAAAATAAAAAATCTAATCGTAGCCCAAATTATACCAAGGATAGAATATTTAATTTATATATGGTCTAGAAATATATTTCTATTGATAAAAATATTAAATTTACTTATAAGAATGGAGCAAAGAGTGAATGAAATTGATATAAAGTTCTAGATGTTTTTAGATTCAAATATTAAAAATAATTAAAATTAAAAGACCGAGTCAAATTTTTATCACGAGAAAAGAGTTTCATGGGTTCCTTGCTTTGATTTATATTTCTAGTTGTTCAAATCTGTAACTGTATAGTATCAACGTATCGACTTTTGTTTCCTCGATACATCAAGAAACTAGTGGAAACAAACGGATATAGGCCTTTATTTTCTGTAAATGGAAACTCCCTGTGTTTTTTTGTTTCCTTAAGTAAAGATACGGATACGTATTGGCCTGTAGCAGCAGTTTCGTTTAGATACTGCTAACCATGCTCTTGAATAGATAGGGTTAACACCAGTTCCACCACTAGACCCAGTGGCACCTGACCTTTCATGTAAAAGTATAATCACAAAATTTTTATCACACGGTGTTGCATAAAGAAGAAATACACCCAAAGATTAGAATTCTTAACAGGGAGTTACAAAACTCCAAAGGCACATGGGGGGTTTTCTAGTGGGAGGTCTTGGGTTCAAGTCTCCTTAGGGGGCATGGGAAATCAAGCAACAAATACAGAACTAAAACAATAATATAACTTGGTTATCAATATCAATGAAGTTGATAAACCTCAGGTCAAGGAACTGAAAACTAAAAAATTTATTCAAAGAGATCAATACAATGAAGACAGAAAACACCCTTAAGAAACTAAAACGAGTACCTTACAGAAGTGTCACCCTTGCTGTTATCCTCCAATTTAGAAAGAATACAAGAGTTCAAACTGTTTACATGGGCACAAAAATTCATATAAACATCTCCATAACTTGTTGAAGCAGTAGCTTCACTTCACAAAAGCTCTTTCACACAACTGAAGAAAAAGAAAACAGTTCTTAACAAAAAGGCACAAAATTAAGTGAACACAATACTTGATTTCTTGATGTAGGGGTTCTTGATCACTGTCACAGCGGAGAACGTTGACAGCAAGCTTGTCAACAAATGTCAAGCACTTCACTAACACCTTTTTGTTGGAACCTTTCTCAGACTTCAAGTATACGAATCCGTAACAATCGTCATACTCATTCCAGCCATCAATTCCAACTTCTTCTTGCCCTTTTAACATAGACGTTCACACAAGTTAATCAGAAAGAATCACAGAAAGAATCACAAGCAAACAAGACCACCATTAAAGTATAAGAACAAGGAAACGATGAAAATAAAAAACCAAAGGGATTTTAGAAAATAATCTGCAGTAGAATATCGAAATTTTGATACTGTCATTTACAAAAAAAAAGTGAGATAACCATTAAACCTTCATCGGTCCAGATCACTCCACATGTTGATAGATTCATCTGTCCAGGCACAAACACTTTAGCCACTCAATAGCCAAACTTATATCAGGTACACTTAGCTGAACTATTTCTACATTATGGTGCTCTACTATATAGGAAAGCAGTCTTCATGATGAAACAACCAAATTCTCCAGATAGTCGGCTTATCTTCAACCCAATAGCAAAGACAGCTTTGATGATAAAACGAAAATGACAAAATATACGAACCTTACTGAGACTCCATCATCTCACATCCATTCAAAAGATTCTCATACAAATGAACCAACAAACATTAGGAGAACACGGCAACTTTTCAAGGCCAGGATAAATATATTGTGCAATGAAGGACCGTTCTAGTGAAAAGATGGATTAAATAACATTGAGCTTATTTCATGTCAAAGAAGCTCACTGTTTCTTTTCTTGTCATGATTATAACTGTGTCAGTATCATCGAATGGACGACAGACTGCTATACCACACATCTGCAAGTCGTATACCAGATTGTGTGCTCTAATTAAGTACTAACACATTTTAAGTAATAAAGAATAATGTTCAAAACCTCAGAAGTCATTAAACTAGTTCGGCCAAAACCTCAGAAGTCATTAAACTAGTTCCGGCCAAAACCTCAGAAGTCCAATCGAGCAGCTTAAATCAAAAACAAAAACACAAAATGAAGCAAAACATCATTCACAAATTTATAAAGCGGAAACTTAGATATCAGCAAAAAATACCCCACTCCTATAACAATTTTGAACCAGCTACTGGATGAATGTCCCATTTGAATCAGGTATTAGAGCAGAAAGAGAAACAAAGATGACATTTGCGTACCTAGAGAAACAAGCAAAAACCCTAGCCTAGAGTACATAGAAAGCTACAGAGAGATAAACGGAGACACAGAAAGAGAAAAGTTTGAAGTGAACCCGCACCAACCGAACCCAAAAATATGTAAAGAGAGAGCATGGAGCATAGAGATAGAGAGTGAGAGGGAGAGTGAGAGATAAACTTTAACGAATGAGAGCGAGATTGAGAGGTGCAGAGAGAGAAAGCGAGAGAGAGAAAAAAAACTTACGCTGCCTTTCGATTTCAAAGACTGAGAGGAATCGATGGCGAAGTCGATGGACGAAGCGATAATCAGAGAAGTCCATATGGTTTTAAGGAGGTGGTGCATTCGGTCGTATGCTACTTTCAAGCTAAAGGTGCATCATTAGCTAGTGTCCATATTCTTTAATCCTGTTGTTTTAATCCTATTGGAGATCTGTGTATCTGCTAAGCAACGTCCGGAGGCATAAATTCCGTATGTGAGTTTTATTCCTGCTATTATATCTTAAGAGTAATCTATGGGTACCGAGGCTGTACGCCTGGGACACCGCCAGCGTGGACCCTTACTTTTTATTTTGTCTCCTTGTCTCCCACTTTTTCTCCCTCTCTCCCTCTCTCTCCCCCTCTCTCTCCCTCTCTCTCTCTCTCTCTCCGTTGTTCTCTCTCCGTTGTTCTCCCTCTCTCCTTTTCTATGTTAGTTATAAACTTCCATTACTTCTTTCATCTCGGCCTGCATCTTCTCCAACGAGTTCTTCATCTATTACACACTAAAACCCCGAACGTAAAGCAAGATAATATCTCAGTTCTTGAAGGTTAAATCGATTAAAGACGGGGGAGAGCGGAGCGGGGGAGAGCGGAGCGGGGGAGAGCGGAGCGGGGAGGCGGAGCGGGGAGGCGGAGCGGGGAGGCGGAGCGGGGAGAGCGGAGGCGGGGAGAGCGGAGCGGGGAGGCGGAGGCGGGGAGGCGGAGCGGGGAGGCGGGCGGGGAGAGCGGGGAGGGAGCGGAGCGGGGAGAGCGGAGCGGGGAGGCGGAGCGGGAGAGCGGAGCGGGGAGAGCGGAGCGGGGAGAGCGGAGGCGGGAGCGGAGCGGGGAGAGGCGGGAGGGCGAGGCGGGCGAGGCGGAGCGGGGAGCGGGCGGGAGAGCGGGCGGGAGAGCGGAGCGGAGGCGGGGGGAGAGCGGAGCGGGGAGAGCGGAGGCGGAGCGGGCGGGGAGCGGGCGGGGAGCGGAGGCGGGGAGCGGAGGCGGGAGCGGAGCGGGGAGAGCGGAGCGGGGAGAGAGCGGGGGGAGAGCGGAGCGGGGGAGAGCGGAGCGGGGGAGAGCGGAGCGGGGAGGAGCGGAGCGGGGAGAGCGGAGCGGGGAGAGCGGAGCGGGGAGGCGGGGAGGGAGAGGCGGGGAGAGCGGGAGCGGAGCGGGAGAGCGGAGCGGGGAGAGCGGAGCGGGGAGAGCGGAGCGGGAGAGCGGAGCGGGGAGAGCGGAGCGGGGAGAGCGGAGCGGGGAGAGGCGGAGGCGGGAGAGCGGAGCGGGGAGCGGAGCGGGGAGAGCGGCGGGAGAGCGGAGCGGGAGAGCGGAGCGGGAGAGCGGAGCGGGGAGAGCGGAGCGGGGAGAGCGGAGCGGGGAGGCGGGAGCGGGGAGAGCGGGCGGGAGAGCGGAGCGGGGAGCGGAGCGGGAGAGCGGGCGGGGAGAGCGGAGCGGGGGAGAGCGGAGCGGGGGAGAGCGGAGCGGGGGAGAGCGGAGCGGGGGAGAGCGGAGCGGGGGAGAGCGGAGCGGGGGAGAGCGGAGCGGGGGAGAGCGGAGAGGGGGAGAGCGGAGCCGGGGGAGAGCGGAGCCGGGGGAGAGCGGAGCCGGGGAGAACGGAGCCGGGGAGAACGGAGCCGGGGAGAACGGAGCCGGGGAGAACGGAGCCGGGGAGAACGGAGCGGGAGAGGGGGAGAACGGAGCGGGAGAGGGGGAGAACGGAGCGGGAGAGGGGGAGAATGGAGCGGGAGAACATAAAAAATACGTTTTACTTTTTTCGATGTATTGTGAAAACCGGAACATCCGGTTTGCAGTTGTGGAGCTGACGTGGAGGTATCCCAGGCGAGTAAGAGTAATGCTATGGGTACGGAGACAGTACTTGGCCCGAGTATAGAATCTGACGTGGATGGCTTACGTGGCCATCCACGTCATACGCTGAGTCAGCTCCCTCCGGCCGCGGCCTCCCTCTCCCGGCCATGGCCTCACTCTCCCGGCCGCGGCCTCCCTCTCCCTCTCCCGGCCTCCCTCTCCCTCTCCCTCTCCCGGCCGCGGCCTCCCTCTCCCTCTCCCGGCCGCGGCCTCCCTCTCCTGGCTGCGGCCTCCCTCTCCCTCTCCCGGCCGCGGCCTCCCTCTTCCTCTCCCGGCCGCGGCCGGGGAGAACGGAGCGGGAGAGGGGGAGAATGGAGCGGGAGAACATAAAAAATACGTTTTACTTTTTTCGATGTATTGTGAAAACCGGAACATCCAGTTTGCAGTTGTGGAGCTGACGTGGAGGTATCCCAGAGGAGTAAGAGTAATGCTATGGGTACGGAGACTGTACTTGGCCCGAGTACAGAATCTGACGTGGATGGCTTACGTGGCCATCCACGTCATACGCTGAGTCAGCTCCCTCCGGCCGCGGCCTCCCTCTCCCGGCCGCGGCCTCCCTCTCCCTCTCTCGGCCGCAGCCTCCCTCTCCCTCTCCCGGCCGCCTCCCCCTCTCTCTCCCGCGCGCCTCCTCCCCCTCTCCCGGCCGCCCTCCTCTCCCTCTCCCGGCCGCGGCCTCCCTCTCCCTCTCCCGGCCGCGGCCTCCCTCTTCCTCTCCCGGCCGCGGCCTCCCTTTTCCTCTCCTCTCCCGGTCGCGGCCTCCCTCTTCCTCTCCCGGCCACAGCCTCCCTCTTCCTCTCCCGGCCGCGGCTTCCCTCTCCTGTGTTTTTGTTTGTCGCCTCAGCATCTGACGTGGATGACTTGGGGCCCACTTGTTTTCTATGGAGTTCTATGAGGGGTTTATCCAACCCCTCCACCCACGTGTCATGCCACAAGGATACATTTACACCAATTCCTAGAACTAATCTGGATGACTTAATCAGTTTAGGTAGGAGTTTAGAAATTTGCTTCCAACCTTGTGAATATCCAGGTTTGGGCCTTTTAGAAGTAATAAACAGGTTGGGCCCATATTTTATCCTCATGTACGAGGCCCAAAAAGAATCAGAGTTTCAGTAAACTTTCCATAGTAGTTTAATTTGAAACGCCTGACCTAGGGCTCTGATATTTCTTAAACCCAGTCCTCCATATCTGTGTGATTCACATGTATTGGCCATTCGACTAGATGTATTTTTCTGTGTCCTTCATATGACCTCAAAAAATTCTTAAATCGAGCTTCCATACTATCAGCTACTTTATCTGGGATATTAAGACATGTTAGTACATGTAACGACATGCTGGTGAGTATGGATTTTATCAGAGTGATCCTCCTAGTTAATGAAAGGGATTTTTTCGACCACCCACTCGGCCTTTTCTTCATGTTTTGAAGGCCATGCTCATAAGGGGGGTTAGTTACTTAGTTGTTTGAGATATTGAATCCTTGATAAGTCTCCAAAGATGTGGTAGTAGTGAACCTCAGGGTTTCCCTGATTTGAATTTTGGTGTCTTCAGGAACATTTATGGAGAAGAAGATGGAAGACTTTGTGGGTTAAAATGTTGACCTGAGTAGTCCCCATACTCTTCTAAGATATTCATTAGTGTAGTTGATGTTTCTATACCAAACAATAAGTTGTCATCTGCATACCGTATGCTGCAGATCAGGTTTCGTAAGGCGGCCCATGGGCTAATCTGATCAGTATTGATTGGATCACTAATTTTTGAGGAAAGTAGTTCTATAGCAAAGATAAATAGGGAGGGGGATATGGGATCTCCCTAGCTTAGACCTTATTTAAGGTAAATAGGGTAGCCGTTTATTGAAATTTGGTGTGGGGTCGTGCTAAGGCATGAGTAAATCAGATTTCGCCAAAGAGGAGGAAAATCAAATTCTCTTAAGGTCTGTTGCAAGAAGGCCCATGGCATTGTGTCAAAGGTCTTTCTGAGGTCAAGTTTTATCCCAAAGTAATCATATTTCTTTCTTTGCATTTGGAATGTTTTTAAGATTTCATGAGTTAGTAATATATGATCTGGCATTTACCTCCCTTTTATAAAGGCGGCTTGTGTAGGAGAGATAATGTCAGGGAGGAATTTTGCCAACCTCAATGATAGGATTTTGTTAGTGGTCTGTGGACTACATTATAGACGCTTATTGGTCTATAGTCAGAGAACATTTATGGCTCATCCTTCTTCGGTATTAGAACAATAAAAGTTCTATTAAATTTAGGCTCTATAGAGCCAAATTGAAACATGAATTGTAAGTGTTTTAATAGGTCATCTTCTGTCAGATTCCAGTAATGCTTGAATTCAGTGAAAATAATGTTAGGTTTTATAAGGGCTTGTTTTTGACCACTTGAGGTTTCTGGTGGGACTAAAGGGGGGACTGATGTGGTGTCTCAGATTTGGAGCTTGGGAGTAGATTTCAGTGAAATACTTCCTTGTTGCCCATTTCAGATCCTTCTCATTTTCTGATGTTTATCCATTTTCATTTTGGATACCTAGAATTTTGTTAATTTGCACTCTGATCCTAACGAGTGAAAGAACCTAGAGTTCTCCTCACCATCCATGAAAACATTTTGCCTTGCTTGTTGAAATATATGCATGTGCTTAATTCGATTTAATTTCATTTGCTCATGCTGCAATTTTTTTTCCTGAGAGACTACTAATGGGTCTGTTGGGTTGGTATGCAATTGTTGTTAATTTTTAGCCTGTTTTTTGAGGTTTCCCTAATTTTTATATGGAAATTTCCAAATGTGGACTTGTTCCACTTCATAAGGTTCTTTCCTGTGTTTCAACCTAGTAAGCAGGTATTCTAGAGGTGGGGTGGATATATTAAGATGCTGAGTAGAGTTCCATGTTTTCTATATAACTAATTCACACTCTGGCCCTTCTCGTTGGTAATTTTAAGTTTGGTGGTGGGGAAGATTGGGCAGTGATTCAATCTGACCCTCGGTAGATGCTGTAATCTTGAGTTTGGCCAGACCCGTATCCACTTGTCATTTACCAATGCCATGTCTAGTCTGGCCATTACAAGATTTTTTGTTGGTCTGCCATTTGATTAGGTGAACTTGGGGCCATTAAAGACTAGGTCTATTCATGCTCTCTTTGTTACAAATTCGAGGAAGGTTTTGTTATGACGGTATGGAGAATTGGTATTGTAGTGATTTTCGCATGGAGCTACAATAACATTAAAATCTCCAATCAAAAGGGCTGGCAAATTTACGTTTTGTTGTGAGACTTTCTACGTTTGGAAGGGAGGGAGGGGGAGGGGGTATGGGTTTGTAAATAAACGAAAGTCAGTTTGACTTCACTACCATTTATTTGCTTCACTACCATATGTTTGCTTCACATTACTCCAAACAAACTTTACATTCATTTACAATATCAATGGGATTCTGAGCTTTCCATAGGAGCCACAAATTTAACAAAAGAATAACTATATTTGTTCATTAACCACTCATAGGTATTTGAATTTTAAGGAGTCACAAATTTTGTTTCACTCAAGAAAAGGACATTTGGGTCATATTTATGTAAAAAAGTTGAAATTGCATTCTTTTGCCGAGGGTTCTTGTGCCCCTTTGACATTCCATACTAAGATAGAGTTCATTTTAAAACAATAATTGTAAAAGAGGTCACTTGAAGCTCACCTGGCGACGAGACAAGATGGAGAATTTTGGCTCCATGGGTCAACTGGGGTATTTTTATCCAGCTTGAACCTTTGCTGAGTTGTTTGGTTGCTTGATGCTTTTTCTGAGCATCCGCATAGAGGATTTCCACGACATATTGAACATTTCCACGGTCATCTGAGACAGCCGATACCTCTCGAATGGGTACCATGCACATTCCATGATTGGTGCTCTTCTTATAAGTCTTAAGGGCAGCTCTGCAAAAAAGATTGAAGTATCATCTCAACAAATTGTAACATATATAAATAATTAAATTACTAAAGGTTCTTCGGACCAAACATACCTTCATATCCCTCATGAATGCATCGTAGGTACCTTTCGGTTGTTCTTTCGAAAGCATATACTACTTAAAATTATAAGTCTTAAGGGCAGTTCTCTACGCTCCCACACAACATCATCGTCGTGGTCCAGAGCCCCTACAGCTCCCACCCCTGCATCCTGGGCACATAGCAATGTTTCAGCTTCTGACTCATCCCGACTTGAATTATCCAATGGGACTTCATAAGCTTCTCTCGGTTTCCACCGATAGACCACACTCCAGTTAGGCGCAATTGGGTCTACAGTGTAAAAAAACCTGTTGAGCTTGAGATGGAAAGATGAATGGTTCATCCTCAAAACTCCGTTTAGTAGTATTCACCAAAGTGAAGTAATTATTGTCAGTGACACGTCCGCTTCCCCCCATGTCATACCAGACGCACTTGAACAAGTGAATAGGTGAGGTTTTTCCAAAGTGGACCTGAATTATGGACTATAGAACCCCGAAAAAGAATAAATCTTCTTCGTCTGCTGTTGCAATGCATCTATTTTGAGTGACCCTTGTTTTTTCAAGTGACTGTCTCAAACATATATCCATTCACATAGAACCCTTGGTACGAAAGACCATTGCATCTTGGACCTTGTGCAAGAGCGAGTAAATTTCATCTACCTGCCCACGTTTGAACACATTGTAGACCTAAACATGGGAAAAAATCAGAATAGTCCCTAATGATTATCGACTTTTGATGTGCTTTGACAAAAAAACGTAATCAAAGACAATTACATAGTCTTTAAACCATTTGGCAAATCCATTGTGTTGCTCCTGTTGTACTCGATGATCGATCCACTGAGGATGCAACCGACTCAAATGATTTTGTGATGCCTACAATCATTCAATGAAAATATTGACTGAATTAATTGGACATGACTTAAAGATGTTGCAAACTTCACCAAAGTAAAAGTTATTTGGACTTACGTCAAGTACGAATCAACATCGGGTTTGTTAAACAGGATGAACCGGTGGATTTGTTGTGCTTCCACGAATGTAACCAAATAGGAACGTGCGGCCCCAACAGGGCCCTCCTCATAATGGATAAGCCTGTTTAGCTTTGACTCCATGCTATCAATGTAACTTGCACAAAATGTGGTAACTTCCTTCATCAGATACCCCTCTGCAATTGATCCTTTAGGATGAGCTTTTTTACGTGCATAATTTTTCAATGTCAATAAATGACGCTCAATTAGGTACATCCATCTATATTGAACCGGTCCTGCAAGTTTGGCCTCTAACTTGCAAAGAATCAGTTGAATAGCATGTTCCAAAATCTCAAGTTTACTCACGTCAACCACTCTCGCACATAAATCTCTGGAAAAAACATTGAACTCGTTAATGACCTTTGCAACGGGCTTTGAAAGTGACTTCCTCAAAGCCACTGAGAGGAGTTACTGCATCAAAACGTGGTAATCGTGACTCTTGAGACCAACTATTTTCTTTTCACGTACTTGTATATGGCTTGAGATGTTCGAAGAAAATCCATCCGGCAGTTTCAATCCCTTTAACACGTGGAGGAACATGTTTTTTTTCCTTGGACATATTGTACGAAGCATGCAGAATGAATATCTTGCCAGCCTTTGTTGAAGGTTTTGGGTACAGAGGTTTCCATATATTAAGTTTTTGCAAATTCAACCTTGACTTGATGTTGTCTTTCGACTTACCATCTGTCTGTGAAAGAGTGTTCAAAATGCTCTCGCACACATTTTTCTCTACATGAATGACTTCCAAATTGTGATAGATCAGCAGAGTCTTCCAATAAGGTAGTTCAAAAAATATACTTTTTTTCCACCCTTCTGGTAATTCATGAGCAACATTTGTTGAAGGTTTTCGTTTGCCGAGCGGAATTTTGTCATGACCTTCCCACATTCTTAATATATCATCCCCGGATAGTGCTTCTGGTGTCATGTCATGCTCTTCATTGCCATCAAATGATTTCTTGTCCACTCTCTAAGGCTGATCTTCGGGTAGAAATTGACAGTGTTGTAGGTATACGTTTTTCCAACTGCAAGAAAGATATATAGAACCATGTTTAACATTCATACTCCAACCTGATAGCATGTCATATGCTAGGAAGTCAGAAATAGTCCACATCACTGTTGTGTGCATCTAAAAGAACGATCGGTTTTCAACATCATTAGTCCTCACACCCACATCCCACAATAACTTCAACTCATTGATCAATGATTGCAAATAAACGTCAATATCGTACCCCCGTGGTTTTGGGCTGTCTATAAGTAGACTCATAAGAAAATAACCTTGATTCATAGCTAACAAAGGTGGCAGATTGTAAATGAGTAAGGTGACCGGCCAAGTGTTGCGACTCGAACCAGTGCCAAATTTAAAGGAACTGAAATAATCACTAGCAAGGTTGAGCTTTATATTTCGTGGATCAATTCTGAAAGCGGGATATTGTGCATCGAAGTGCTTCAATGCCAAAGAATCTCTAGCGTGACTCATCTTTCCTTCAACAGATGCAGGAGCAGACCCATGCCATGCCATAAACAAAGAGGTTTTCGTGGACATAAGCATCCTCTGTAATCTTGGGACCAATGGAAAATGACGAAGAACCTTGGCTGGTTTCCCACACTTCTTCTTCCCACTGCCTTTCCGTTCTATCCATCTCGATGTTCCACATTTAGGACAATTGTTCAAATCTTTGTATTCATTCCTGAAAAGCACACAATCATTGGGGCATGCATGGATTTTCTGGTAATCTAGCCCTAGATCTGCCATCAATTTTTTGGACTCATACCAATTGTTTGGAAGGGTATTGCTTGGGGGAAGAACATCCTTAATAAGTGCCACCATATCTGAGAATGACTTGTTACTCCATTTGTTCAAGCACTTCAGTTGAAATAAATGAACCATGAAAGAAAGCTTGGAGTATTTTTGACATCCATCAAAAAGGAGTTTCTTTGCCTCGTCCATTAACTGTTCAAATCGATGTAATTCTGGGTCTTCACCTACACCCTCTACATTATCCACATCCACCTCTTGCATGAAAGCATCATTCAAGAACTCAGACATTTTAGACCCATGTCCGATCTCAACATCAACATTTGGTTCTTGTACAAACCGTGGTTCACCGTGGTAGTGCCAAATAGTATAACGTGGAACGAACCCCTCCCTTACTATGTGGTACTTGACAGTCTCGCAATTAAATGAATATCTGTTCTCACATTTAACATAAGGACATCTCATTCTACCGCTTGTTTGGACAGGTGTGTAATGTTTGGCATATTGAACGAAGAAACGAATACCTTCCACAAACTCAGGATTGCACCGGTCATGTTTATTCCTGTACCGATACATCCAGTTCTGGTCATTAAGATAGTCCATATCTCCCTCTACCTTCCTCTTCCACGCCCTATTAGAGTGTGAGAGCGCAAAGGGAAGGAGCAAAAGGAAACGAAATAGTTGAACCTAGATAAGTAAACAAATGGAATTAAAATAGACTACAACATTCCTTCAGACAATGATGGCATTGAAAATCTCAAACTACAATAATGTTACAATCATTGTAAACCAAAGATTTAAAGACCACTACCAATCAGAACAGACTGATGTTTATAATCTTAAAGTAGGATGTATACAACTATAATGTAATACATACTTTACTTTTAGTGGCTTGGGAAAACTCCACCTAAAACTACTCCACAACAAAGGGGTTTCTCTGTCCAACACTTAATTTCAAGCACCAATCAGCAACTGAAGACACAAGAAAAAATTAAAAACCATGCAATATTAATATGAATCACTTTTTTTTCATGTTTATGACTAGTGAATGAAAAGCAAATTGAAACCACCAAGGATGACAGCATTAATGTTTCAGAAATAGAGTTGTTCTAATATCTAAACAAAAACTATGAGTGAAAGCTAAAAGTGATGCATGACTTAATTTATCCTCGAAAAACAACCCACAACCAAAAACCTATTTGGCCAACAAATAAAGGATACATAGAAAACTTTTAGCGTCAAAAGACTAGAATTACACCTGCTAAATAATTATGATCATAAGTAGCCCTTTTATAAAATCAAATCCCCGGTCCAAAAGCAAAATATGTACCAACGGTTGTAAAAAAGTAATTTTAAACTACGTAGTGACCACTAAAATTCTTAGCATATATACAAAGCAAGTGGAATAATGCATTTTGGGGAACCCACATGATGTTGACAAACATCAATCATGCACGTAAGATATGTAAATTAATTAAGAAGATCATTGATACAATAAGCAGTTTCTGTTTCAGTTTACGAATAGTGTTTCAGTAAGTAGCCGGCCTGAACAAATCTACTTCGTTCAGAACTTGAGTATGACATAAAATGAAAAGTCACAAATGAATTACTGATGATCTCCATGTAAGATAATGTTCTCAAGAAGTGACCAAATATGATTTAATAAGATTCTTATATTTGACTAATGAATCAACAAATAAAACAACACTAATCATACGGGGTGCGACATGCCTATGCACACAGGCACAACGTCCTTGGAGTCCAGACTTGCGCAAGACGGCACAGCAAGGGCGGACACACACATTCATGCGCATGGATAACCAACCGACGAGCATACACATGCGGGGCTGCATGCGCAAGCGCATCAAGCAGATCAAGACGCGTTCGCCTAAGAGCAGGGTTGCGATTCGGTAACCCCACTCATGCAACCACAAGAGAGCAGCCACGTGCGGCTCAAGCACCGATGCGCATAAAGGTATCAAGATGGAAGCCAGACAACATGGGGCAACTTTGAGAAGGAGGAGCATACCTACAGTGGGTCCAACAACATATGATGACGTGGCACCTGACGTGGCAGTTGCATGACATGGCGCATGAGGTGGCAGTTGCATGACATGGCGCATGAGGTGGTACTTGATTAGGCTTGTGACATGGCATGCATGAGTTGGCAAAGTACATGGAACATGTGCTTAATAGCTGGCACGAGTTAGATGAGATTTGAATTCAAATAAACTCATTCAAACTTGTTTGAATGAGTTAGTTAGAGAGTAAGAGGTTTTGGTTAGATCTCCCCAATATGGGGCATGTGTACATTATAAATAGTTGTATAGAAGAGCTTGTAATCACTTCGTAATTTCAATAGAAGATCCTTTCCTCCTTATTCCGAATTTTCCCTTGCCTTGGAGACTTGAGGGTGTTCTAGCACTTAGAACAAAGCGACGCTGCGCTAATCTTGTTAGGGAGGCTGACTAGCAACCAGACGAACTTGGAGACTAGACCGAAGTGGACATTCGATAAGTTCTAGCCAGTGCTTGTACCTAGCGGCCATGCTCATCTTCACTGACCCTGTTCGAATTCATCTGGGGAAACCCGCATAGAACCTGAGCAGCCCAGGCCAGGAGAAGCAGCAAACATGGACGTGAAGTCAGCAGTGAACCCAGCCTTCGTTTACAACACAGCTTGATAAGGAATTTGGCCTTGTTTTTATAGGTTTTACTGCTATGCATAACTTTGTTTTGTGAGATGCCTCATGTATATACCATGCGTTTTTTTTCCTATCAGGATTTTTGGACTTGAGGATGGTGTTCTTTCATTTCAGTCCATCCCATTTGCGTTGATTCAGAAATGTTTTAGTACTCTATCTCAACTAGGGGTTGTGAATTCTACCCGTTTTTCTACCTGCTCTTGTTTTGATCAAACTATTGTTCACAGGAAACTGGCTAAAACTAACAATGTCCCAATTTATAGCCATTAAAGGATAAAACCCGATTACATATTAAGATGGCATGAAAGCAGCTTAAGGGGGTACTATATATACTTGGTCTCTGACTCACTTTATGCTTACCATGTTTATTTATATCACGAACTCCATATAATGATACCTAAAAATTGTCTATTGTATTAGGGTTGTGGTCATATCTATACCCATTATATGTAAGCTAGGATGCAACAAAAATGTTGACTAAGAAAACATCCCCCACATAGAATGTCATTAAAAAACGTTACTGGGTTATAAGTTAATTTGAGCGAGAGAGTTTTGAGTGCTAGGGAAAATTCTTGTACTGAAAAGTTAACTTCATGGGGTTATACGATTACGCACAAGGCCTTATTAAATAGTTAATCATTTTAGTGTAGAATCAGGCTTAATGTTTTATGATTTTATTACATGAGTTACGTTTTATATAGAAGTCAATGGTACTCGAGCACTTCCCTTTCATCTGGGGGTTTTACAATTGCAACATTGAAAGTTTCTCTTTTGTACAATATTCTCTAGACTTGATTGGTGTATCTCATTTACGAGCAGTTTGTCAGCAATCGTCTTAAATAATTTTCAATGAGTAGAATTGCAAATTCTCATGTGAAAGATTTCTGTTTTTACAGTTAGTTCAACAAGTATTTTTGTATTTTTTCGTGTTGAAGATGCTTATTTAGATCTTCAATATAAAAAATTAGAAGTCCAAATTGGTCCACAAACAGCTTAATCAAGTCCAATCTCATCCTTGGATAAGGCATTAATCACATGCATGCATCCCCTGTTGGAAATTTAGCTTGTTGCTGCAATTTTATTTATCTTTATATAGACTTAATTTGAATGCAATTATCATGGTATTCTTCAACTGAAATTTGAATGATTGATGTTGCATGATTGACCTTGCTGGAATTTTGAGTTTGTTTATAGTTGTTGATGTACTTGTTGTGTTCTAAAAGGGCTATTGTGTAGTTTATTTAAAATTCTGTAGCGTTGTTGAATTTCGTTCTTGTTTTAATTTTGCTTCTAAATTGATGGTGTCTATATATGCTATTAGTTTCTGAAATAATTATTCAACTTGTTGATTAAGTTTAGTTCTATAATTGTGCGTGTTAGTAATCTTGTTTTAAGTTATCTGAAATAGGAAATTTCTATCGTTCTAACCCTTGTTTTGAAGAATTACTTCATCAAAATTCTGGTAAGTTTATTAGAATTCCTCTTAAAGAGTTGTCTATCTTCTGATTGTTTTTAATTATGTGTTTTCCTACCCACTAGGTCCAACAATTTAAAGATGTTAAATATTTCATAATTCACCTAATGGGAAAGAAGCAATTAGTACACCTATCAAAATTAGAACCTTTGGATGGGACAAATTACAAAAGGTGGTCCAAAAGCTATTAATTTTTTTTGAACAACTTGAGGTCGATTATGTGTTATTTTATCCTCTCTCTTAGACAAACATGATTGAACCCCCTACTACACCTCAAGTAACACCCCCTTCAGCTCGAACTAAAACTTCAGAAATAGAGACAGAGGCTAAATATGAAAAAGACAATAAAATGGTTAGGGGTCATTTAATAAATCACATGACAAACAATCTTTTCGACTTGTTTGTAAACCATAAATCAGCGAAGGAAATTTGGGAAATTTTAGAGAAGAGATATGTAGTTGGAAAATGGCTTCAATTTCAGATGGTCGACAATAAATCAATTATAGAACAAGTGCATGAGTACGAAAACCTAGTTACTGATGTACTCAATGAAGGTATGAAAATGTGTGAGATCTTACAAGCGAATGTACTATTGGAAAAATTCCCACCATCTTGGAGTGATTATAGAAACCATCTTAAGCATATAAAGAGAGATCTCACACTGCAAGAACTCATTAGCCACATGAGAACCAAAGAAGCTAATTGCCTCAAGGATAAACAAATTTCTGATTCAATTCCTGTTCCAAAGGCTAATTTAATTGAATCAAGTAACTTCTCTTCCAGGAACAGGTTTAAGAAGAGTCTAAAGAAATGACCACATAAAGGAGACAATAAGAAGCAGATTGGCATCATCAAGTCCAACAATAAGAACCCGAAAGCTCAATGCTACGTATGTGGGAAGCTTGGTCACAAGGCATATCAATGCTATCATCGTCAAGGGCAGCAACAGAGGACCAATGACAAGGCTAGCAGCAAGTCAACAAACCAAGCCAACCTTATTGAAAATGATGACATTGTTGCTGCAGAAGTCGTAGAATCGAACTTGGTGGAAAACAAAACAGATTGGGTGATAGACACAGGAGCTACTAGACACTTCTGTGCCAACAAGGAGTTGTTCTTTGATTTTGAAGAAGTGCCTGATGGTGAACGTATCTATATGGGAAACCAAAGTGTAGCTGGCGTTCTTGGCAAAGGCAAAATTCTGCTAAAATTGACTTCAGGCAAAACCTTAGCCTTGAAGAATACTCTTTATGTACCCTCCTTACGTAGAAACTTAGTGTCAGGTACCTTATTGAATAAGGCTAGTCTAAAACTTGTGTTTGAGGTTGACAAAATTGTAATGACCAGAAACAGAGAATTTGTGGGGAAGGGTTATCTCAATGAGGGATTATTCATTTTGAACATTGTATCTGAAATTATTAATGAAAATCCATCATCTAGTTTTGCTTATATTGGTGAGTCTATTAACTTATGGCATGGAAGACTTGGACATGTAAATGTAGCTTCAATTAAAAGACTTAGAAATCTAAACTTAATTCCCTCCGTGAATACAAAAGAATTTTCTAAGTGTCCTGTGTGTGTAGAAGCCAAGTATGCATCTTTTAAATCAGTTGAGAATAGAAACACTAAACAGTTAGATTTAATTCATACAGACTTAACGGATTTCAGAAACACTGTTAGTAAAGGAGGTGGAAGGTATTATGTGACCTTCATTAATGATTTTTCTAGATACACTAGAGTTTACCTCTTAAAGACCAAAGATGAAGCAGAGGAGATGTTTCTGAAATATAAAACCGAAGTAAAAAATCAGTTGAACAAGAAAATTAAAAGGGTTAGGTCTGACAGAGGAGGAGAATATAATACTCTATTCCTCAAGGAATTTTGTGAAAAGAACGGTATTATACATGTATTTAGTGCTCCAAACACTCCCCAACAAAATGACATTGCTGAGAGGAAAAATAGAACTCTCAAAGATATGATGAATGCTATACTTATAAATTCTGGATTACCTGACAACTTGCGGGGGGAAGCACTACTTTCAGACTGTTATATACTTAATAGAGTTCCTCATAAGAAATTAGAAAAAAACTCCATATGAACTATGTAAAGGATTTACCCCTAACCTGAAATTCCTTAAAGTGTGGGGATGCCTAACCAAGGTGAGTTTACCAGCTCCTAAGAGGACTAACATAGGACCCAAAATCTATGATGCAGTGTTCATAGGTTATGCAGAAAATTCAGCTACATATAGATTCATGTCATTAGATGAAAATTCAATATCTAAATCTAGAGATGCAAAATTCTTTGAGCACTTGTTTCCTTGGAAGAAACAAAACACTAGAATAGATCCTGGTCCATCTAGTGCAGTGTTGACTTTGCCTAGTTCTTCTCATAGAGTAAGTGAATATGCAGATGAGCCTAGAAGAAGTAAAAGGAAAAGGACAGAGACAAGTTTTGGACTTGATTTCGTTACTGCTCTCCTGATTGAGAACCCTGATAGGATAGATGAACATGTGGTATCAGCGTTCCTGATCGAGGATGATCCCAAAACTTATACAAAAGCAATAACTTCTGTGGAAACTAGCTTTTGAAAAGAAGCTATAAATAGTGAGTTGGACTCTATAAAGTCCCACCATACATGGGACCTAGTAGATTTGCCTAAGGGGTGTAAACCTATTAAGTGTAAATGGATTTTTAGAAAGAAATTAAGACCTAATGGTTTTATAGATAAGTTCAAGGCCAGATTAGTTGTTGTAGGTTATACACAAAAGAAAGGCGTTGATTATTTTGACACTTATTCTCCTATGACCAAAATAGCAAACTATAAGAACTTTAGTTGCATTGGCTGCTATCCATAGTTTGGTTGTGCATCAGATGGATGTTAACATCGCATTTCTTAATGGAGATTTGGAAGAGGATATTTACATACAACAACCAGAGGGGTTTGTTGTTCAAGGTCAAGAGGATAAGGTATGTAAATTGAAGAAGTCCCTATATGGATTGAAACAAGCTCCAAAACTGTGGTATGAGAAATTTCACCACACGCTGATCACACATGGGTTTGTAGTAAATACCTCAGACACATGTTTGTATTCTAAAATATCTGAATCAGACTGTGTAATAATATGTCTATATGTGGATGACATGTTAATCTTTGGCACTAATGAGAACTTGGTGATTGAAACCAAGAGATTCTTGTCCTCCCAATTTGACATGAAAGACATGGGAGAAGCTAATGTTATTCTTGGAGTGAAGTTAACAAAGACTACTCAAGGTTTCTCAATGAGTCTGTCCCACTACGTGGAAAAAATGTTGAAGAGATTTAACTGTTTTGATCTCCTGCCTGTTAGATTTCCATATGATCATAGTATCCACCTTAAGAAGAATAGAGGTGAGAGTGTATCTCAAATTGAGTACGCTAAAATCATAGGTAGTGTGATGTTCCTCTTGAACTACACTTGTCCAGACATAGCTTATGCAGTCAGCAAACTAAGTCAGTACACCCATTACCCTAGTAGCAAACATTGGAATGCACTTTATCGTTTGATGAAATATTTGAGAGGCACCATGAATTGGGGACTGCATTTTGGTAAGTTTCCTGCAGTGTTAGAAGGTTATTGCGATGCCAACTGGGTGTCTGATAATGATGAAGTTAGTTCTACTAGTGGTTATGTCTTCACTTTAAGTGGAGGAGCGATTTCCTGGAAGTCTGGAAAGCAGACCTGCATTGCTCGCTCTACTATGGAGTCGGAGTTTATTGCACTTGAATTAGCAGGTCAAGAGGCAGAATGGCTGAGAAATCTGTTAGCAGATGTGCCACTGTGGGGGAGATAGAGTGTACCCATCTCCCTTCATTGTGATTCTCAAGCAGCTATTAGGATTGCCAACAACAGTGTATATAATGGCAAAAGGAGACATATACGCATTAGACATAGTGCGGTCAAACAATTGCTGAGAAATGGAGTAATTTCTTTAGATGATGTGAAATCTGAAAGAAATATTGCTGACCCCTTTACTAAGGGTTTGTCCAGAAAGTTAGTTCTGGATACGTAGAGGGGGATGGGCCTAAAGCCCTATGATTGAGGAGAAAATGGTGGATACCTGTATTGTGGTCAAACGAAGCCAATTTCTTCTTGATATTATTTTCCATCCTTATGGCGTGATTTTGAGCTTTATGCTCAAATGTGAGAAACTGTAGCCCTATTTTTGGGTGGTCCTACAGAGACGGACTTGACGGTTTCATGACATGATACAGAGCCTTTGGCTCAAATGTGAGAAACTGTAGCCCTTTCTTTGGGTGGTCCTATAGATGGACTTGACGGTTTCATCATTGAGTGAGGTTGAGAATGTAGTTGCTCTTAATGGATTCATAACCTATATGTGGTGGTGCTAGAGAGATGCACATGATGGATCCACCTACGTGAGTGTGGGGGTGTGGCCGCGTCCTATGGAAGACTAGGGCTTTGTCTTGCTAGAGCACTCATGAGACCCCGAGGTATGCGCATGGCCTTATAATGACGCAACATTTTATCGCGGAGTTCGTTCAAACTTTAAGAGATCGATGCGTGTTATGAGGGTCTCAAATAAGCTTCACGAAGTTCAAGAGTACTTCACTTGGTGGATCCGTTTGTTACCTCATTTCACTACGTATCAATTCAATCAAAAGATATTGATACTTAAGTATTCAACTCTTGCTATGCCCAGAACAAATATTCATTCTTCTATGTGTCATTTTGTGGGGGATTGTTGGGGAAATGACCGATTTGGGACCCAACTAATGGTCAGGACCCGCTTCCCATACCTGTAAGCAATTTTGCCGTTTCCAAACGGTAAAGACATTAAAATGAGATCCGGTTAAATCGGATCTCATAACACGAACAGGATTTCGTCCGTTCGTGTTTTTGGGGTTGAAATAGGGTTCCCCGAAAACCCTAAGCACTGAAAAAAAATTCCCTTTGTTGTTCTTCACAGAAGAGATGAGAAAAAATCCCTTTGATGTTGCAGTTCTTCCACGGAAAAGGAGAGATTACCCTTGCTGTTTTTCGACGGCTTTGTTGTTGCTGTTCTTCCACTGAAAAAGGAGAAATCCCCTTGACTGTCATCTTTCTCGACGAATCTCTGGTCTTCTTCGTTTAATCTCCTATTTCCTTTCTTGGGGAATCTGTTCGAGCTTGTCTTCTCCTCTCCGAGCGACATTTCTTGTTGTGCCGTCCTTTTATACTTTAGTTCAGAACGTCCCCAAGCGAAGGTCTCCTTGTTCTGGGTTCCTTGAACGACTCCTAACTCTCATCGATGAGTGAACATCCTTCTAAGAGTGCTGCGCAACCTTGGGAGATGCTCGGCTCGTGACTCTGCACTGTGGTTGCCAATAACGTCTTTTAAGGCAGTGGATTTCTCCACACCGCAGCTTCAAACTGATAAGTTTTTCGATTTGTTTTAATTTAATTTCATTAAATTGCTATATGTTTCTATGTGTATGTAATTGTCAGTTGTTTTGAATCAGATTGTTCTTGATTCTGAAATTGTTATTCCTCATTGTATTTTATTGTTTAAAGTTTAGAAAAAATCATTTAGCTTGTTGCTGCAATTTTATTTATCTTTATATAGACTTAATTTGAATGCAATTATCATTGTATTCTTCAACTGAAATTTGAATGATTGATGTTGTATGATTGACCTTGCTGGAATTTTGAGTTTGTTTATAGTTGTTGATGTACTTGTTGTGTTCTAAAAGGACTATTGTTTAGTTTATTTAAAATTCTGTTGTGTTGTGAATTTTATTCTTGTTTTAATTTTGCTTCTAAGTTGATGGTGTCTATATATGCTATTAGTTTCTGAAATAATTATTCAACTTGTTGATTAAGTTTAATTCTATAGTTGTACGTGTTTGTAATCCTGTTTTAAGTTATCTGAAATAGGAAATTTCTATCGTTCTAACCCTTGTTTTGCAGAATTACTTCATTAATATTCTGTTAAGTTTATTAGAATTCCTCTTATAATTGAATTAAAGAGTTGCCTATCTTCTGATTGTTTTTCATTATGTGTTTTCCTGCCCACTAGGTCCAACATCCCCCCCAGCAAGAATGCTTCAGCTCGTCGAATAGTTTAGACTAGTCTGAGTCTGGTTGGTGGTCAGTTGCACGACTTAAAGTCTGAAGTACTGGACAGCTAGCCAAGTGAAGGCTACATACCACATATATTATTACTTATACAAATACAAAATCTAATATGAAGTTGGATTATATAAGAATGTTTCCATTGACTTGTGATGAAAAAAGATCAGGAGCCATCTACGTTTTAGGACGCAAGTCCCATCTTCGTGTTGTCCCTCTTTGGATATTCACTATAGTAGCAGTCATGAGAATAGCTTTCCAAATTGGGATCTTCTTTCTCTTGTTTTCTCCATGTGTGGCAGCACAAGTTCAAGCAGAATCCTTGTTACTCTGGAGAGACAGCTTAGATTCTCATTCATTACAGTCATTGTCTCTCAGCACGTCCAGCCTATGCCAGTGGAGTGGGATAAAATGCGACTCTGCCTTCAGCAGGAGTCTCACGAGATTAGATCTCGACTTCAACAATTTTGTTGGGATTCTCCCTACCCAGATTGGAGTTCTGTCCAAACTCACACATCTTGATTTGGCTAACAACAATTTTACGGAGTCAATTCCAGTGGAGATAGGAAACCTCCTCGAGCTGCAGTTTCTTCATCTCTTCAACAATAGTTTCACTGGAAGTATCCCATATCCAATTGCTAACCTCGAAAAGGTATGGTACCTGGACTTAGGTGCAAACTATCTTATCCCACCAGACCCTGTTCGATTTCCTGGCTTGGAGTCAGTCACTCATCTTTCCTTCACTTTGAAGAAAATACTGGATTTTCCCTACTTTATTTTGAGCTGTCCCAGATTGATTTATTTAGATCTATCAGAAAATCTTATAGAGAGTTCAATACCTCCTCAGCTGGGGACTTCCCTCAAGAACCTCCAGTACATCAATTTCAGTATAAATTCCTTTCATGGCCCCATTCCGGGTGAAATTGGAGACCTTAAAGCACTCCAAGATCTTCGCCTTGGATTTAATAGCCTTAGTTGCTCTATACCTGATCAGATTGGTCTCCTCTCTAACCTCCAGATCCTCGAACTAAACAACAACCCGTCGTTGCAGGGTCCATACCATCTTCAATAGGAAACCTCCGGTAGCTTCAAACATTAGATCTATATAATGCAGGCCTTAGTTCTAACATCCCTGATGAACTTGGTTTTTGCACAAATCTTACTTTTGTCAGCTTCGGACCAAACAAACTCTCAGGTCTCTTACCCTATTCTCTCACAGCTCTAACTGAACTACAGGTGTTGCGGCTGTCTGACAATAATTTTTCTGGTGAAATCTATCCTTATTTCATTTTAAAATGGACCAAACTCCGGAACCTCCCGCTACAATCAAATAATTTCTCCGGAACTATCCCTTGTCAAGTGGGATCCCTCCTAGCATTACAAGATCTGTCTCTGTTCAATAACAGCCTTGCCGGTCCCATACCTACAGAGTTTGGAAACTTGACAGATTTGAACTCCCTCGTTTTGTCCGCTAACCTACTAAATGGGCCTATTCCTTCCAGCATATGCCGGCTAGTTGGGCTGACGTCTCTGAGGCTTTTTGGTAACAAGCTATGACCAACCTAGAATCCCTGGATTTGAGCTCAAATGGGCTACAGGGTTCCTTGCCTTCAACTATTTCCAACTTGACAAAACTGCGACTCTTCGATATTTATGTCAACAATTTCTCCGGTGTCATACCCCATGATTTTGGCCCCGATTTTCTCACAGATGTTTCCTTCTCAGAAAATAATTTCACAGGAACAATCCCACCTCAACTTTGTAAAGGCGGACAGCTTGTAAATGTCATAGATAATGAAAACATGTTCATCGGCTCCATTCCCACATGGTTTAAGAACTGCAAAACTTTAGTTGAAGTTCGTCTAGAACACAACCTTCTGGAGGGAAACATCAGCAATGCCTTCGGAGTATATCCAGATCTAGGATACATTGATTTGGGCAACAACCATTTATACGGAGAACTGTCTTAAGGCATGGGTAAAAGGCAAGATGCTTTCTAACTCTAGAATTTCTGGTAATTCAATATCAGGTAACATCCCGCCAGGACTGGCATCTATAGAGTCACTACAAGTACTAGACGTAAGATTCCAAAAGAGTTATTTGGATCTTCATCCAGTCTGTTCAGCTTGAATTTGAGCAACAATCGGCTTTCCGGTAACATACCACCAGAGATTAGGCGGTTGTCAAATCTGCAAGTGTTGGATTTGTCACACGACAAATTGCGTGGAAATATCCCATCTCAAATTGGGAACCTGTGAGGATATCCCATCTCAAATTGGGAACCTGTGAGGATATCCCATCTCAAATTGGGAACCTGTGAGGTCTCCAGAAAAAACTCGACCTGAGTAAGAACTTACTTAGAGGAAATATCCCATCCCTCACTCGGAAACTTAAAGTCGTTGACGAATTTGAACCTCGCCAGCAACATGCTCATTGGTGTGGTTCCACCTGCCTTGGGGGGGAATGACTGAACTTGACTCCATAGATATATCTCGCAACAAGCTCACAGGTCCACTCCCGAATTCTGGTGTGTTCAGAGATGCTTCTCCGAGTGACGTAGCAGGGAACCCAGGCTGTGTGGCAAACGCGCCCAAGGTTTACCTCGTTGTCACAAGACTTCGTCCATGAGTGCTGCTAGGAGGATGAGAATTGCCTTGGCGGTTCCAATCACTGCTATTACAATTGCTGCATTATTTGTTTCCAGGGGAAAAGACGGTGGCAGTGAAAGAGGAAATCTTGAATTTACTTTGCTTATCTTGTTTCAGGTCGAGAAATCAAGCATAATCAGATGAATTGTTATTTATTTATTTCTGTCAGAAACCGACTTCTCTATGATCAATCGGAAGATCTAGTCCAAGGAGACTTACCTTCTTCAGAAGATCCGATCCAAGGAGTCATACCTTAACTAGACTCCTAGGTGATTTGTATTCATTTAAGCCTTGTGTATATCGTTAGAAACATTCTTTATTTGTTTGGTCCACGTGACCTAACTAGGATGTAATTCCATGTCTATATATACTCTCATTCACAAGCAATAAAACAATCAGAAAATTGCCACTTTACATGGTATCAGGCCGGCCCTACTCTCAAATCTAGGCCGTCTTCCTTGTCTTCTTCTCTCTATTCCTCGCATATTCTGATTCAATAGCTGACTCGTCGCCTCAATACTATACTAATCCCTCTGTCTTTCCCCATGCTCCATCTGCCTCTCAAGCTCGTGGTCGCACGTTCGACCTCAGAACCGCAATCGGCCAATATCATATAGATGTATCTAACATCTCCCATCATGTGTCCATCAAATTGAACAAACAAAACTATCTTTTCTGGAGCCAGCAGATGATGCCCGTTCTAGCAAGTCATGGGATTTGTTGACGGCTCTATTGGTGCTCCTCCTCGGTTTACACGGCCTTCTTCCTCTGATCCGCTTCAAGAGAATCCTGCATACACGCAATGGTTCATTCTCGATCAAACTATTCAAAGCTGGATGGTCTCCACTCTGTCCCGCTTCAAGAGAATCCTGCATACACGCAATGGTTCATTCTCGATCAAACTATTCAAAGCTGGATTGTCTCCACTCTGTCTGAAAGTGTTGTTGGCTACACTGTTGGTCTTCCCACGGCGTGTGCCATGTGGCAGAAATTAAAGACAACTTTTGCCTCCACTAACCAGACATGCTTGAACTATCTGCGATTTCAGTTACAGACTCTCAAAAAGGGGACCCTTTCTATGTCCGCCTATCTTGACAAGATCAAGACCATCATTGATGATCTCGCAACCTCAGGTTAGCCTTTAGATAATTATACTATTACCCACTATGTTGTCAGTGGTCTTGGCCAAGAGTTCGAGTCGTTTGCTCAGACAGTCACTGGTTGTAAGGAACCCCATACCTTTGAGACACTGTAGTGTCTTTTTCTTACACAAGAACATCGCCTTCAGATGCTAGATTCTCTTGTTCTGTTTGACACGTCCGCCAGCCCTTCTATGAATGTCGCCACCAGAGGAGGACGTGGTCGCTCTAATGGCCGCGGGCGTGGTCGCAACTACCGAGGCCACAACAACAACGGAGGCCATGGACAAGGTCCTTCAGACCATTCGGACAGCACTAACTTTCCGACCTGCTAGATATGTCAAAAATTTGGCCACTCTACGGTTCAGTGCCGCAATCGCTTCAATTTGGTTTTTCAGAATAATGTGCCTCCTTAGATGCATTCGGCTCAGGTACACAATCCTTAGGATTCAGCTTGGTACACTAATTCTGGTGCTTCCCACCATATTGCTTCCGACTCCACCTTACTCACTGATGGGGCTCAGTACACTGGTTCGGATCAGGTCCACCTTCGCAATGGGAAAGGTTTGACTATCTCCTCTATTGGTTCACATCGATTAAACTCTTCCTTAACTCTTCATAATGTTCTACATGTTCCTCTTCCCTCAAAAATCTACTCTTTGTCGATCACGCCTTACCACCGATCATAACTGCAATGTTACTTTTGATTCTAATGGCTTCACAGTTGTGCGGGAAGCCAATTCGACAGTTTTACTCAAGGGCCAGCTTAGGAAAGGACTTTATGTCGTGAACCATGCTTCCTCACCGTCGTGTTTACTATCAGTTGTTTCTCCATTTTTTTTTTGGCATCAAAGATTAGGACATCCTAGTTCTGAAATTTTGCGCAATGTATTCAAAGTTTTAAAGATTAAAGTTTCTAATAAAAAGGCTTCATGCCATGCATGTCGAGTTTCTAAATCTGTTACAATGTCTTTTTCTACTTCTATGTTACACACTACTTCTCTGTTACATACTGTTTGCGCAGACGTTTGGGGACCTTGTCCGGTTCAATCTTTTAGTTGTTTTCTATGTTTCTTTTATCGATCAATATAGCTGCTTTACTTGGGTGTATTTTCTGCACGCCAAATCAGAGGTTTATTCTGCATTTTTCAATTAAAAAACATAACCGAAAATTTACTCTCAACGAAAATTAAGTATTTCCAATCAGATGGCGGTACTCAGTTTGTTAATCATCGCTTCAAATCTCCTTCTGCTTCTTAGGGTATTCATCACCGAATTTCTTGTCCGTATACTCCTCAACAAAATGGCATGGCTGAGCGCAAGCACATGCACATTGTTGAGATGGGCATGACATTGATTATGCAGGCCTCCATGCCAAAATTTCATTGGGATTCCGCTTTCTCCACTGCTGTTTTTGTCATTAATAGGCTTCCCACTCGGCTTTTGGCTTTTAAAAGTCCTAATGAATTTCTATTTGGTCGCCCACCAGACTACTCGCTTTTTCGAGTTTTTGGCTGTTTATGTTATCTACACTTGCGCCCGTACTCTGTTCATAAGCTTGTTAATCGTTCCATCGCTTGTGTCTTCCTTGGTTACCCCAATTATAAAGGGTATAAGTTTTTGGATACTTCTGCAGGTCGCATATTCATCAGTCACAGTGTAGTCTTCGACCAAAAGATGTTTCCGTTTGCTCGCCCCTCCTTGCTCCCAGTGCCTCAGCCTGTGCCTTCGACTTCTTCCACTATTTCATTGCTGCCCCTACCGAAGCTCTCAGTCCCAGTTGTTGCTGATTTGGTCCATATTTAATCCCCGGTCCTTGTCTTCTTCTCCACTACTTCGGTTGCATCTCCTTTGCCGAGCCCGAATCCCACTTCTGATTCCTCTCCAGATATTTCCACTGCTTGCCCTCATGCTCCTCTTGCCACACATCCTATGACTACTTGGTCTATGATTGGGAAACTCAAACCCAGACTTTTTACTGTTACTCGTCATCCTCCAGACCTTCCTCCTACTCCGATTGAACCAACATGTTTTAGTCAAGCTGTTAAACATTCCGAATGGCGCAAGGCTATGCAAGCTAAATTTAATGCCTTATTGACGAATCACACTTGTAAGGTATTTACTTTAAACACAACACTTTTTTCACATTTCTTGTGTTTACCAATTACATGTTATGGCACATGCACCGTGAGATATATAACAATGATTTTATTACCTTCAAAATGACAACATATAAACATCTCAGCTTGGAGATTTTGGGCTGGCAAGAATATGCGAAGGTCCGATTCATTCCTCGAACTCGAGACTTGTTGGAACGATCGGGTATTTGGCACCTGAATATGCAGAAACTGGAAAAACTTCGAAGAAGACGGATGTATATTCCTTTGGTGTTGTGCTGCTTGAGCTATTAACTGGGCGAAGGACGCGCTAGCTGCTGAGCAGACCCACATGGGTGCTAGCTGCTGGGATCCGTGCCCGCTAACCAGAATGTAACTGGGTTAATTTGGGGGTGCCGACTAACAGCCCCGCCACAGACGATCTACAAGCCCATGCGCATCGGGTTCGGCGGTTTTAGATGTCGCTTGTGCCTTCAAGACAAGCGTGGGCCTCAGACTCTTGTCCTTCAGCACGTGCCCCTAAGTTGGCTTCCTGTTAGGTGTCATCATGCGCATCCGGGCCATCCATACCGTGGTCTGGGCTAGCCGTTGAGTGCGGCTCAACTACGCCTGCGGTTGGAACCTCTACCTCCATTTCCCTCGAGTCTCCCATTCCACCTCTGGGGAGTTCACAATATTCTACTGCTAATTAACGCAGAACTATTTGATATCTTATAACAGTTTCACTTTATATTAAAAATAATAGAGCATCATACATTTAAATAGGCATCTTTATGCTTTCTTTCTATTCGCATATAATTAGTGTACGCCAGGGTATTACAAGCCACGTGTGGCATGTCGAAGGAGAAGAAGCACTCTGAAATCATTTTACAGGGTAAGAGGCTTTCATTGCGATGCCACAAAGCCCTTGCTTACTGGAAACGTTGCGTTTCATCCTCATATAACCTGCTTCCCCCCAGGCCGTGCCCCAGGAATTCTTAATCAACCAGTAGTCACCTTGCCCCTCATCACCACCGTATCCCACTAATGTCACCCCATGATTTAGTTGGTCCCCGCATTCCCCATTGAAAATTCCGCCACTGTAAAACTGGAAGGCCTGGCTTCCTGCATCAATGGCCACAGAGATGGGTTGGTTGGATGCAGCAGCAGCGAGACTCTTCTCACTGTTAGGCGGAACGTTCTCGTAGCCGGTGATAACTGCTTGATGTGTTTTGGTCTTGGACTTGATGCAGGATTGGTCGGTTCCCTTATAAGGGTAGTTGGATTCGGTGGTGACCCCTCCACTCTTCTTGATGAATTCAAAGGCATGGTCCATGTAACCTCCCTGGCAGCCCTTGTTCTCTCCACCCACATCACAGTCAATGAGCTCCTGCTCTGACAGAGAGAACAGCTTTCCAGTCTTGAGCTGGGTAATGCCTTCCACTGCTGCCACGGCCGAAAAGGCCCAACACCCACCTGTGAGAAGCAAATAAAGTCATCAATCAGCATAGATAAACAAGGAGTACTAAAGGAAAAAGAAGAAGAAACAGAGTACCGCAGTGTCCCTGGTCCTTAACGGGAGTCACTGCCCCCTTCTTTCTCCAATCGATGCTATCGGGTAAGACTGTCATGTTCTCGTATTTGAAAGAAGTGTTCTCATGTTTATGACATAAGTAGAAACCATAACCCAAGTACTTGGCCTTGAATTCGTCATTAGTCAGGTCTGCAAACATGTTATCGAGCAACTTGAACGAGTGATTCTGAGAGTTGAATAAATCGATGAATTGGACATTCGATTGGTAGACCAAGAAGCGATACTGTTTCTCCTTGTCGTCTCTGTAGGTGGGTTGGTAAAGCTCTAGCCAGTGCTTGTACCTATCGGCCATGCTCATCTTCACTGACCCAGTTGAAATCATTTCATGAAATCCGCATAGAACCTGGTCTGTCCAAAGAGCAGCCCAGGCAAGGAGAAGCAGCAAACATGGACGTGAAGTCAGCAGTGAACCCATCTTTCTTTTACAACACAGCTCGATCAGGAATTTGGCCTTGTTTTTATATGTTTTGCTGCTCATGTGCATAGCTTTCGTTTTGTGAGATGCCTCGTGCGTATACCATGCGTTTTTGGCCTGAAAAAACCGTTTCTTCCTATCAGGATTGTTGGACTTATGGATGGTGTTCTCTCATTTCTGACCTTCATACCGATTGCGTTGATTCAGTAACAAATCCTAACATAACCATTTCAGGTGCACTAGGAAGCGTTTTACTCTTATCTTAACTAGGGACTGTCAATTCTACCCGTTTTCTTACTTGCTCTTGTTTTGATTAAACTATTTTTTAGTGGAAAAAATGTCCCGCATTGCAGAAAAATGTGGAGGGAAAGTAATGGCCTTACTGAGTAATATGCTTTTTGATAAGGTAGCAATGTTTTAAAAACCGTGCCGAACCGGCCGGTTCGACCGGTTCCTTTTGCGGTTCGGTTTGCTCTCAAACCGGGAAGAAGCTGAAAACCGGATGACCCGGCCGGTTTTACAGGTTCGACCGGTGAACCGGTGAACCGCCAAACCTGGTTGAACCGGTCTAGTTACTGTTGACCCAAACCAGTTAAAATAAAACTCTTACCATTAAACCAAATTGATTATTTTTATATTTGCAGCTATTATGGATGAAAAGAAGGATAAAAATATTTTTAATATAGGTGAAGATGTGGAAAAATATATTATTGGATTCTCAATAAAAAATTGTTTTAGAATAATTTTGTATTTTGGAAGGGTATTTTATTTCTATAATTTAACTATATTTAATTTAAAAGTTAAAAAACTATTTTTTTATGATTTTAAAATTTTTAATGGTTTTTGTATCTTTAAACTTATTTTTTGAATATAGGTAATAGGCTTATAGGTAATAGGAGTTATGTTATGATTTTTTTTATGACTTACAACTCAGATCCGGTTCAACTACCGGTTCAACCACCGGTTCAACCTGGTTGAACTGGTTAAACCGGAATCGGATGTCCAACCGGTTTAATCACCGGTTCGGTTTTTAAAACATTGTAAGGTAGCCATTATATGATGTAAGCTTGGACGTAAGAGGTATGCTGACTAAAAAAAAAATCTCACGCTTTAAAAGTGTTACAAAAAACGTTACTGGGTTATAAGTTTGAGCAAGAGAGTTTTGAGTGGGGAATATTTTTGTGTTGAAAAGTTATGAGGAACTTTATTGTGTTTTAAACAGTTATTCATGTTAGTGTAGAATCAGGCTTAATATATAATAATTTTATTGCATGAATTATGTTTTATAGAGAAGTCAATGGCTTCCCATTCGTCCCCCTCAACATTTGAATGTTATTATAAAGGCCCTTTTTCTTCTCTGCCAAATTAGAATGAAATTGGCTACAATTTTCGTTGACAACAATAGACGTTGAAAACAATCGTGCAAGTTCTGAGAATTATAATTCAGCTAAAATAAATTTAGTGAAGAAAACTAATACATTTGGCCAGGAAGAGTGAGTACTTGTTTGCCATCCACTTCAAGGCATCAGTGATCACCGGCCAGTTCAATAGGAAGCGGAAGTCAATTCCAGCAACTGACAACGGACTATGGGACATCAGCTCTCTAATCTCATCTGGGGTTTTTACTTGTGAAGTTGAAAGTTTCTTTTTTTTGTACTTCTAAACTCGATTGTGTATCTCATTGACTAGTACTACGTCTGCAATCGTCTTAAATAATTTTGAAGTGTGAAAGAATTCCGGTATCATGCACAATTAGTTTCAACAAGTATTAATTTTGTATTTTCTCGTGTTGAAGATGTTTATTTAGATCCCCAATATAAAAAAGTAGATCTAAACTGCTTAATCAAACCTCATCCGTCTTTGGGATAAGGAATCATTGTTGTCATTTGAATTTAATTTCATGCATCTTCAAATAAGAAAACGTTTCAAACCTTCGAATAATTTAAACTTTATAGTCTGTCTTTTGGTCGGTCGGTAGTTTATGACCGTGGAAAGTTTGAACTGGACAGCTAATTGCAAGCTACACATATCATTACAAACTGAATTATGAAATATTTTCAACGAGTAGAATTGCAAATTCTCGTGTCAAAGATTTCGTGTTGAAGATGATAATTTAGATCTTCAATGTCAAAAAGTAGAATCGCAAATTGGTCCGATCTTATCCTTTGGAATAAGGCATTAATCACATGCATGCATCATCCGGTAAGACTAGTCTTGGTCTGGTTGGCAGTCAGTCGTGATCATGACTAATTGTAAAGTTTGAACTGGACAGCCAAGTGAAGCCTAGCCACTCACCACATATATTATTACTTATACATATACAAAATATAATATTAATTTGAATTAAGAATGTTTCCATTGA
>JAHZSQ010000031.1:0-117882 GCA_022405105.1 Aristolochia contorta | reverse complement strand
AAAAACTCGTTCAAAGTAAACCCTATAGTAAAAGAAAATTCGACGAGAAACTCAATCAAAATGAAACTTGTAGAAAAGTAATTCGAGGATAAACATTCTGAAACTGAAGTCTACAGTAACGAGACTCGACGGAAAACTCGCCTAATGTAAAGAGTAAATTAAGGCGAACTAGCTGAAAATCTCTTTTTCAATTTATGCCTACAGTATGGAAATTTAACGAAAAAGTGAGTCAAACTTAAGGCTATTGTAAGGGAGTTCGAATAGAAACAAGCTAAAATTGAAGCCTATAGTAAAGATTATCCTTGAAAAACAGGAACAAAGTAAAACCTATAGTGTCAGGAAATTTGAGAGAAAACTGGTCAAAATGAAGGCAATAGTAAGGGAATTCGAAAAAAAACATTTTGAAAACTGAAGCTTATTGCAGGGGAACTGGACCATAATTCCTTCAAAGTGAAGACTATAGTAAGGGAATGGGCTGAAACACTCTCTTAAACTTAAGCCTATAGTAAGGGAATTCGATGAAAAAGGCTCTCAAACTGAAGCCTATAGTACGGGAATTTTACGAGAAATTTAGGTAAAATGAAGTCAATAAAAAAGGAATTCCACGAAAAACTCGTTCAAACTAAAACCAACAGTACATGAAAATTCGACCAAAAAAATCATTCAAAATGAAATCAATAGTAAGCGATAAACGTTCTGAAATTGAAGCCAGTAGTAAGCAAACTCCACAAAAAACTCACCAAAAGAAAAGAATAAATTAAGGGAATTCGATGAAAACTTCTTTTTAATTTAAGACCATAGTAAAGGAATTTGGCTAAAAAGTCTCTCAATCTTAAAGTTTTTGTATGGGAGTGCGAATAGAAACTCGCGAAAAATGAAGCCAACAGAAAAGCTAATCCTAAAAAAGTGGCTCCAAATAATACCCATAGTATAAGGAAATTCGGCAGAAAACTGGTTCAAAAGGAAGCCTATACTAACCAAATTCGACGAAAACTTTCTCAAACAGAAGCTCATAGCAATGGAACTCGACTAAAATTTGCTCAAAGTGAATACTACAGCAAAATAATTGGCCGAAAAGCTCTCCTACATTTAAGCTTATAGTAAGGGAATTCGATGAAAAAGGCTCTCAAACTGAAGCCTATAGTAAGGGAATTTTACAAGAAATTTAGGAAGAATGAAGTCATTAATAAAGGAATTCCACGAAAAACTCGTTCAAAGTAAACCCTATAGTAAAAGAAAATTCGACGAGAAACTCAATCAAAATGAAACTTGTAGAAAAGTAATTCGAGGATAAACATTCTGAAACTGAAGTCTACAGTAACGAGACTCGACGGAAAACTCGCCTAATGTAAAGAGTAAATTAAGGCGAACTAGCTGAAAATACTTTTTTTTTATGCCTACAGTATGGAAATTTAACGAAAAAGTGAGTCAAACTTAAGGCTATTGTAAGGGAGTTCGAATAGAAACAAGCTAAAATTGAAGCCTATAGTAAAGATTATCCTTGAAAAACAGGAACAAAGTAAAACCTATAGTGTCAGGAAATTTGAGAGAAAACTGGTCAAAATGAAGGCAATAGTAAGGGAATTCGAAAAAAAAAAATTTGAAAACTGAAGCTTATTGCAGGGGAACTGGACCATAATTCCTTCAAAGTGAAGACTATAGTAAGGGAATGGGCTGAAACACTCTCTTAAACTTAAGCCTATAGTAAGGGAATTCGATGAAAAAGGCTCTCAAACTGAAGCCTATAGTACGGGAATTTTTACGAGAAATTTAGGTAAAATGAAGTCAATAAAAAAGGAATTCCACGAAAAACTCGTTCAAACTAAAACCAACAGTACATGAAAATTCGACCAAAAAAATCATTCAAAATGAAATCAATAGTAAGCGATAAACGTTCTGAAATTGAAGCCAGTAGTAAGCAAACTCCACAAAAAACTCACCAAAAGAAAAGAATAAATTAAGGGAATTCGATGAAAACTTCGTTTTAATTTAAGACCATAGTAAATGAATTTGGCTATAAAGTCTCTCAATCCTTAATTTTTTGTTTGGGAGTGCGAATAGAAACTCATGAAAAAAAAGCCAAACAGAAAAAAAGCTAATCCTAAAAAAGTGGCTCCAAATAATACCCATAGTATAAGGAAATTCGGCAGAAAACTGGTTCAAAAGGAAGCCTATACTAACCAAATTCGACGAAAACTTTCTCAAACAGAAGCTCATAGCAATGGAACTCGACTAAAATTTGCTCAAAGTGAATACTACAGCAAAATAATTGGCCAAAAAGCTCTCCTACATTTAAGCTTATAGTAAGGGAATTCGATGAAAAAGGCTCTCAAACTGAAGCCTATAGTAAGGGAATTTTACAAGAAATTTAGGAAGAATGAAGTCATTAATAAAGGAATTCCACGAAAAACTCGTTCAAAGTAAACCCTATAGTAAAAGAAAATTCGACGAGAAACTCAATCAAAATGAAACTTGTAGAAAAGTAATTCGAGGATAAACATTCTGAAACTGAAGTCTACAGTAACGAGACTCGACGGAAAACTCGCCTAATGTAAAGAGTAAATTAAAGGAACTAGCTGAAAAAAAAAATCTCTTTTTCAATTTATGCCTACAGTATGGAAATTTAACGAAAAAGTGAGTCAAACTTAAGGCTATTGTAAGGGAGTTCGAATAGAAACAAGCTAAAATTGAAGCCTATAGTAAAGATTATCCTTGAAAAACAGGAACAAAGTAAAACCTATAGTGTCAGGAAATTTGAGAGAAAACTGGTCAAAATGAAGGCAATAGTAAGGGAATTCGAAAAAAAACATTTTGAAAACTGAAGCTTATTGCAAGGGAACTGGACCATAATTCCTTCAAAGTGAAGACTATAGTAAGGGAATGGGCTGAAACACTCTCTTAAACTTAAGCCTATAGTAAGGGAATTCGATGAAAAAGGCTCTCAAACTGAAGCCTATAGTACGGGAATTTTACGAGAAATTTAGGTAAAATGAAGTCAATAAAAAAGGAATTCCACGAAAAACTCGTTCAAACTAAAACCAACAGTACATGAAAATTCGACCAAAAAAATCATTCAAAATGAAATCAATAGTAAGCGATAAACGTTCTGAAATTGAAGCCAGTAGTAAGCAAACTCCACAAAAAACTCACCAAAAGAAAAGAATAAATTAAGGGAATTCGATGAAAACTTCGTTTTAATTTAAGACCATAGTAAATGAATTTGGCTATAAAGTCTCTCAATCCTTAATTTTTTGTTTGGGAGTGCGAATAGAAACTCGCGAAAAATGAAGCCAACAGAAAAGCTAATCCTAAAAAAGTGGCTCCAAATAATACCCATAGTATAAGGAAATTCGGCAGAAAACTGGTTCAAAAGGAAGCCTATACTAACCAAATTCGACGAAAACTTTCTCAAACAGAAGCTCATAGCAATGGAACTCGACTAAAATTTGCTCAAAGTGAATACTACAGCAAAATAATTGGCCGAAAAGCTCTCCTACATTTAAGCTTATAGTAAGGGAATTCGATGAAAAAGGCTCTCAAACTGAAGCCTATAGTAAGGGAATTTTACAAGAAATTTAGGAAGAATGAAGTCATTAATAAAGGAATTCCACGAAAAACTCGTTCAAAGTAAACCCTATAGTAAAAGAAAATTCGACGAGAAACTCAATCAAAATGAAACTTGTAGAAAAGTAATTCGAGGATAAACATTCTGAAACTGAAGTCTACAGTAACGAGACTCGACGGAAAACTCGCCTAATGTAAAGAGTAAATTAAGGCGAACTAGCTGAAAATCTCTTTTTCAATTTATGCCTACAGTATGGAAATTTAACGAAAAAGTGAGTCAAACTTAAGGCTATTGTAAGGGAGTTCGAATAGAAACAAGCTAAAATTGAAGCCTATAGTAAAGATTATCCTTGAAAAACAGGAACAAAGTAAAACCTATAGTGTCAGGAAATTTGAGAGAAAACTGGTCAAAATGAAGGCAATAGTAAGGGAATTCGAAAAAAAAACATTTTGAAAACTGAAGCTTATTGCAGGGGAACTGGACCATAATTCCTTCAAAGTGAAGACTATAGTAAGGGAATGGGCTGAAACACTCTCTTAAACTTAAGCCTATAGTAAGGGAATTCGATGAAAAAGGCTCTCAAACTGAAGCCTATAGTACGGGAATTTTACGAGAAATTTAGGTAAAATGAAGTCAATAAAAAAGGAATTCCACGAAAAACTCGTTCAAACTAAAACCAACAGTACATGAAAATTCGACCAAAAAAATCATTCAAAATGAAATCAATAATGAAAATGAATTCGAATAAACGTTTCTGAAATTGAAGAAAACGTTCTGAAATTGAAGCCAGTAGTAAGCAAACTCCACAAAAAACTCACCAAAAGAAAAGAATAAATTAAGGGAATTCGATGAAAACTTCGTTTTAATTTAAGACCATAGTAAATGAATTTGGCTATAAAGTCTCTCAATCCTAATTTTTTTGTTTGGGAGTGCGAATAGAAACTCGCGAAAAATGAAGCCAACAGAAAATAATCCTCCTCCTAAAAAGTGGCTCCAAATAATACCCATAGTATAAGGAAATTCGCAGAAAACTGGTTCAAAAGGAAGCCTATACTAACCAAATTCGACGAAAAAACTTTCTCAAACTTTCTCAAGCTCATAGCAATGGAACTCGACTAAAATTTGCTCAAAGTGAATACTACAGCAAAATAATTGGGCGAAAAAAACTCTCCTACATTTAAGCTTAGTAAGGGAATTGATGAAAAAAAAACTCTCAAACTGAAGCCTATAGTAAGGGGGATTTTACAAGAAATTTAGGAAAGAATGAAGTCAATAATAAAGGAATTCCACGAAAAACTCGTTCAAAGTAAACCCTATAGTAAAAGAAAATTCGACGAGAAACTCAATCAAAATGAAACTTGTAGAAAAGTAATTCGAGGATAAACATTCTGAAACTGAAGTCTACAGTAACGAGACTCGACGGAAAACTCGCCTAATGTAAAGAGTAAATTAAGGCGAACTAGCTGAAAATCTCTTTTTCAATTTATGCCTACAGTATGGAAATTTAACGAAAAAGTGAGTCAAACTTAAGGCTATTGTAAGGGAGTTCGAATAGAAACAAGCTAAAATTGAAGCCTATAGTAAAGATTATCCTTGAAAAACAGGAACAAAGTAAAACCTATAGTGTCAGGAAATTTGAGAGAAAACTGGTCAAAATGAAGGCAAAAGTAAGGGAATTCGAAAAAAAAACATTTTGAAAACTGAAGCTTATTGCAGGGGAACTGGACCATAATTCCTTCAAAGTGAAGACTATAGTAAGGGAATGGGCTGAAACACTCTCTTAAACTTAAGCCTATAGTAAGGGAATTCGATGAAAAAGGCTCTCAAACTGAAGCCTATAGTACGGGAATTTTACGAGAAATTTAGGTAAAATGAAGTCGATAAAAAAGGAATTCCACGAAAAACTCGTTCAAACTAAAACCAACAGTACATGAAAATTCGACCAAAAAAATCATTCAAAATGAAATCAATAGTAAGCGATAAACGTTCTGAAATTGAAGCCAGTAGTAAGCAAACTCCACAAAAAAACACTAACCAAAAGTAAAGAATAAATTAAATTATTCGATGAAAACTTTTTTTTTAATTTAAGACCATAGTAAATGAATTTGGCTATAAAGTCTCTCAATCCTAAAATTTTTTTGATTGGGAGTGCGAATAGAAACTCATGAAAAATGAAGCCAACAGAAAAGGATAATCCTCAAAAAGTGGCTCCAAATAATACCCATAGTATAAGGTAATTCTGCAGAAAACTGGTTCAAAATGAAGCCTATACTAACCAAATTCGACGAAAACTTTCTCAAACAGAAGCTCATAGCAATGGAACTCGACTAAAATTTGCTCAAAGTGAATACTACAGCAAAATAATTGGCCGAAAAGCTCTCCTACATTTAAGCTTATAGTAAGGGAATTCGATGAAAAAGGCTCTCAAACTGAAGCCTATAGTAAGGGAATTTTACAAGAAATTTAGGAAGAATGAAGTCATTAATAAAGGAATTCCACGAAAAACTCGTTCAAAGTAAAACCTATTGTAAATGAAATTTCGACGAGAAACTCAATCAAAATGAAACTTGTAGAAAAGGAATTCGAGGATAAACATACCGAAACTGAAGTCTAGAGTAAGGAAACTCGACGAAAAACTCGCAAAACGTAAAGTGTAAATTGAAGGGAACTGGCGGAAAAACGTTTTTCAATTTATGCCTATAGTATGGAATTAGACGAAAAAACGTGACTCAAACTTAAGGCTATTGTAAGGGAGTTTGAATAGAAACAAGCTAAAAAAATTGACCTATAGTAAAGATTATCCTTGAAAAACAGGAACAAAGTAAAACCTATAGTGTCAGGAAATTTGAGAGAAAACTGGTCAAAATGAAGGCAATAGTAAGGGAATTCGAAAAAAAACATTTTGAAAACTGAAGCTTATTGCAGGGGAACTGGACCATAATTCCTTCAAAGTGAAGACTATAGTAAGGGAATGGGCTGAAACACTCTCTTAAACTTAAGCCTATAGTAAGGGAATTCGATGAAAAAAAGCTCTCAAACTGAAGCCTATAGTATGGGAATTTTTACGAGAAATTTAGGTAAAATGAAAGTCAATAAAAAGGAATTCCAATCCAAAAAAACTCGTTCAAAACTCAAACCAACAGTACATGAAAATTCGACCAAAAAAAAAAATTCAAAAAAAAAAAAAATAGTGAATTCACGATAAACGTTCTGAAATTGAAGCCAGTAGTAAGCAAACTCACAAAAACTCACCAAAAAAACTAAAGAAAAATTAAATTAAGGAATTCGATGAAAACTTCGTTTTAATTTAAGACCATAGTAAATGAATTTGGCTATAAAGTCTCTCAATCCTTAATTTTTTGTTTGGGAGTGCGAATAGAAACTCGCGAAAAATGAAGCCAACAGAAAAGCTAATCCTAAAAAAGTGGCTCCAAATAATACCCATAGTATAAGGAAATTCGGCAGAAAACTGGTTCAAAAAAAAGCCTATACTAACCAAATTCGACGAAAAACTTTCTCAAACAGAAGCTCATAGCAATGGAACTCGACTAAAATTTGCTCAAAGTGAATACTACAGCAAAATAATTGGCAATGGCGAAAAAACTCCTACATTTAAGCTTATAGTAAGGGAATTCGATGAAAAAGGATCTCAAACTGAAGCCTATAGTAAGGGAATTTTACAAGAAATTTAGGAAGAATGAAGTCATTAATAAAGGAATTCCACGAAAAACTCGTTCAAAGTAAACCCTATAGTAAAAGAAAATTCGACGAGAAACTCAATCAAAATGAAACTTGTAGAAAAGTAATTCGAGGATAAACATTCTGAAACTGAAGTCTACAGTAACGAGACTCGACGGAAAAAAAAACGCCTAATGTAAAGAGTAAATTAAAGGAACTAGCTGAAAAAAAAAAAACAATTTATGCCTATAGTATGGAAATTTAACGAAAAAAAAAAGTCAAACTTAAACTTAAGGCTGTAAGGGAGTTCGAATAGAAACAAGCTAAAAAAATGAAGCCTATAGTAAAGATTATCCTTGAAAAACTGGATGAAAGTAAAACCTATAGTGTCAGGAAATTTGAGAGAAAAAAACTGGTCAAAAAAAATGATGCAATAGTAAGGGAATTCGAAAAAAAAAACATTTTGAAAACTGAAGCTTATTGCAGGGGAACTGGACCATAATTCCTTCAAAGTGAAGACTATAGTAAGGGAATGGGCTGAAACACTCTCTTAAACTTAAGCCTATAGTAAGGGAATTCGATGAAAAAGGCTCTCAAACTGAAGCCTATAGTACGGGAATTTTACGAGAAATTTAGGTAAAATGAAGTCAATAAAAAAGGAATTCCACGAAAAACTCGTTCAAACTAAAACCAACAGTACATGAAAATTCGACCAAAAAAATCATTCAAAATGAAATCAATAGTAATATCGATAAAAACGTTCTGAAATTGAAAAAATGTAGTAGTAAACAAACACAAAAAAACTCACCAAAAAAAAAAAAAATAAATTAAATTATTCGATGAAAACTTCGTTTTAATTTAAGACCATAGTAAATGAATTTGGCTATAAAGTCTCTCAATCCTTAATTTTTTGTTTGGGAGTGCGAATAGAAACTCGCGAAAAATGAAGCCAACAGAAAAGCTAATCCTAAAAAAGTGGCTCCAAATAATACCCATAGTATAAGGAAATTCGCAGAAAAAACTGGTTCAAAAGGAAGCCTATACTAACCAAATTCGAAATGAAAACTTTCTCAAACAGACAGCTCATAGCAATGGAACTCGACTAAAATTTGCTCAAAGTGAATACTACAGCAAAAATAATTGGCGAAAAAACTCCTACATTTAAGCTTATAGTAAGGGAATTGGATGAAAAAGAAAAATCAACTGAAACTGCCTATAGTAAGGGATTTTACAAGAAATTTAGGAAGAATGAAGTCAAGTCAATAAAGGAATTCCCCGAAAAACTCGTTCAAAGTAAAACCTATTTGAAAAGAAAATTCGACGAGAAACTCAATCAAAATGAAACTTGTAGAAAAGTAATTCGAGGATAAACATACTGAAACTGAAGTCTATATTAAGGAAACTCGACGAAAAACTCCTAACGTAAAGAGTAAATTGAAGGGAATTGGCGGAAAAACGTTTTTCAATTTATGCCTATAGTATGGAAATTTAACGAAAAAAGTGAGTCAAACTTAAGGCTATTGTAAGGGGAGTTCGAATAGAAACAAGCTAAAATTGAAGCCTATAGTAAAGATTATCCTTGAAAAAAACAGGGAAAAAGTAAAACCTATAGTGTCAGGAAATTTGAGAGAAAACTGGTCAAAATGAAGGCAATAGTAAGGGAATTCGAAAAAAAACATTTTGAAAACTGAAGCTTATTGCAAGGGAACTGGACCATAATTCCTTCAAAGTGAAGACTATAGTAAGGGAATGGGCTGAAACACTCTCTTAAACTTAAGCCTATAGTAAGGGAATTCGATGAAAAAGGCTCTCAAACTGAAGCCTATAGTACGGGAATTTTACGAGAAATTTAGGTAAAATGAAGTCAATAAAAAAGGAATTCCACGAAAAACTCGTTCAAACTAAAACCAACAGTACATGAAAATTCGACCAAAAAAATCATTCAAAATGAAATCAATAGTAAGCGATAAACGTTCTGAAATTGAAGCCAGTAGTAAGCAAACTCCACAAAAAACTCACCAAAAGAAAAGAATAAATTAAGGGAATTCGATGAAAACTTCGTTTTAATTTAAGACCATAGTAAATGAATTTGGCTATAAAGTCTCTCAATCCTTAATTTTTTGTTTGGGAGTGCGAATAGAAACTCGCGAAAAATGAAGCCAACAGAAAAGCTAATCCTAAAAAAGTGGCTCCAAATAATACCCATAGTATAAGGAAATTCGGCAGAAAACTGGTTCAAAAGGAAGCCTATACTAACCAAATTCGACGAAAACTTTCTCAAACAGAAGCTCATAGCAATGGAACTCGACTAAAATTTGCTCAAAGTGAATACTACAGCAAAATAATTGGCCGAAAAAAAAAATCCTACATTTAAGCTAATAGTAAGGGAATTGGACGAAAATGACTCTCAAACTAAAGCCTATAGTACGGGAATTTTGCAAGAAATTTAGGTAAAATGAAGTCAATAAAAAAGTAATTCCACGAAAAACTCGTTCAAAGTAAAACCTATTGTAAAAGAAAATTCGACGAGAAACTCAATCAAAATGAAACTTGTAGTAAAAATGATTAGGATAAACATTCTGAAACTGAAGTCTACAGTAACGAGACTCGACGGAAAAAAAAAAAGCCTAATGTAAAGAGTAAATTAAGGCGAACTAGCTGAAAATCTCTTTTCAATTTATGCCTATAGTATGGAAATTTAACGAAAAAAAAAGTCAAACTTAAGGCTATTGTAAGGGAGTTCGAATAGAAACAAGCTAAAATTGAAGCCTATAGTAAAGATTATCCTTGAAAAACAGGAACAAAGTAAAACCTATAGTGTCAGGAAATTTGAGAGAAAACTGGTCAAAATGAAGGCAATAGTAAGGGAATTCGAAAAAAAACATTTTGAAAACTGAAGCTTATTGCAGGGGACTGGACTGGACCAAATTCCTTCAAAGTGAAGACTATTGTAAGGGAATGTTATGAAACACTCTCTTAAACTTAAGCCTACAGTAAGGGAATTCGATGAAAAAGCTCTCAAACTGAAGCCTATAGTATGGGAATTTTGACGAGAAATTTTAGGTAAATTTAGGTAAAATGAAGTCAATAAAAAAGGAATTCCACGAAAAACTCGTTCAAACTAAAACCAACAGTACATGAAAATTCGACCAAAAAAATCATTCAAAATGAAATCAATAGTAAGCGATAAACGTTCTGAAATTGAAGCCAGTAGTAAGCAAACTCCACAAAAAACTCACCAAAAGAAAAGAATAAATTAAGGGAATTCGATGAAAACTTCGTTTTAATTTAAGACCATAGTAAATGAATTTGGCTATAAAGTCTCTCAATCCTTAATTTTTTGTTTGGGAGTGCGAATAGAAACTCGCGAAAAATGAAGCCAACAGAAAAGCTAATCCTAAAAAAGTGGCTCCAAATAATACCCATAGTATAAGGTAATTCCGCAGAAAACTGGTTCATAATGAAGCCTATAGTAACCAAGTTCGACGAAAACATTCTGAAACTGAATCTTATAGCAAGGGAACTCGACAAAAATTCGCTCAAAGTGAATACTACAGTAACAGAATTGGCAGCAAAGCTCTCCTAAATTTAAGCTTATAGAAAGGGAATTCGACGAAAAAGGCTCTCAAACTAAAGCCTATAGTAAGGGAATTTGGCATGAAATTTAGGTAAAATGAAGACAATAAAAAGTAATTCCACGAAAAACTCGTTCAAAGTAAAACCTATTGTGAATGAAATTTCGACGAGAAACTCAATCAAAATGAAACTTGTAGAAAAGGCATTCGAGGATAAACATACTGAAACTGAAGTCTATATTAAGGAAACTCGACGAAAAAAAAAAACCTAATGTAAAGAGTAAATTAAAGGAACTAGCTGAAAAAAAAAACGTTTATGCCTATAGTATGGAAATTTAACGAAAAAAAAGTCAAACTTAAACTTAAGGCTGTAAGGGAGTTCGAATAGAAACAAGCTAAAATTGAAGCCTATAGTAAAGATTATCCTTGAAAAACAGGAACAAAGTAAAACCTATAGTGTCAGGAAATTTGAGAGAAAACTGGTCAAAATGAAGGCAATAGTAAGGGAATTCGAAAAAAAAATTTGAAAAAACTGAAGCTTATTGCAAGGGAACTGGACCTTAATTCCTTCAAAGTGAAGACTATAGTAAGGGAATGGGCTGAAACACTCTCTTAAACTTAAGCCTATAGTAAGGGAATTCGATGAAAAAGGCTCTCAAACTGAAGCCTATAGTACGGGAATTTTTTGACGAAATTTAGGTAAAATGAAGTCAATAAAAAGGAATTCCACGAAAAAAAACGTTCAAACTAAAACCAACAGTACATGAAAATTCGACCAAAAAAAAATCATTCAAAATGAAATCAAATCAATGAAATCGAATATAAACGTTCTGAAATTGAAGCCAGTAGTAAGCAAACTCAAAAAACAAAAAACTAAAAAAAAAAGAAAGAAAAATAAGGAATTCGATGAAAACTTCTTTTTTTTTTAACCATAGTAAATGAATTTGGCTATAAAAGTCTCTCAATCCTTAATTTTTTTTGGGAGTGGAGTGCGAATAGAAACTCGCTAAAAATGAAGCCAACAGAAAAGCTAATCCTAAAAAAGTGGCTCCAAATAATACCCATAGTATAAGGAAATTCGGCAGAAAACTGGTTCAAAAGGAAGCCTATACTAACCAAATTCGACGAAAACTTTCTCAAACAGAAGCTCATAGCAATGGAACTCGACTAAAATTTGCTCAAAGTGAATACTACAGCAAAATAATTGGCGAAAAAAAAAAACACATTTAAGCTTATAGTAAGGGAATTGGATGAAAAAAACTCTCTCAAACTCAAAGCCTATAGTAAGGGAATTTTACAAGAAATTTAGGAAGAATGAAGTCAAGTAATAAAAGGAATTCCACGAAAAACTCGTTCAAAGTAAAACCCTATAGTAAAAAAAATTCGACGAAACTCAATCAAAATGAAACTTGTAGAAAAGTAATTCGAGGATAAACATTCTGAAACTGAAGTCTACAGTAACGAGACTCGACGGAAAACTCGCCTAATGTAAAGAGTAAATTAAGGCGAACTAGCTGAAAAAAAAAAAACAATTTATGCCTACAGTATGGAAATTTAACGAAAAAGTGAGTCAAACTTAAGGCTATTGTAAGGGAGTTCGAATAGAAACAAGCTAAAATTGAAGCCTATAGTAAAGATTATCCTTGAAAAACAGGAACAAAGTAAAACCTATAGTGTCAGGAAATTTGAGAGAAAACTGGTCAAAATGAAGGCAATAGTAAGGGAATTCGAAAAAAAACATTTTGAAAACTGAAGCTTATTGCAGGGGAACTGGACCATAATTCCTTCAAAGTGAAGACTATAGTAAGGGAATGGGCTGAAACACTCTCTTAAACTTAAGCCTATAGTAAGGGAATTCGATGAAAAAGGCTCTCAAACTGAAGCCTATAGTACGGGAATTTTACGAGAAATTTAGGGTAAAATGAAGTCAATAAAAAAAAAAATTCCACGAAAAAAAACTCGTTCAAACTAAAACCAAACTAAAACCAACAGTACATGAAAATTCGACCAAAAAAATCATTCAAAATGAAATCAATAGTAAGCGATAAACGTTCTGAAATTGAAGCCAGTAGTAAGCAAACTCCACAAAAAACTCACCAAAAGAAAAGAATAAATTAAGGGAATTCGATGAAAACTTCGTTTTAATTTAAGACCATAGTAAATGAATTTGGCTATAAAGTCTCTCAATCCTTAATTTTTTGTTTGGGAGTGCGAATAGAAACTCGCGAAAAATGAAGCCAACAGAAAAGCTAATCCTCAAAAAAAAAGGCTCCAAATAATACCCATAGTATAAGGAAATTCTGCAGAAAACTGGTTCAAAATGAAGCCTATTCTAACCAAATTCGACGAAAACTTTCTCAAACTGAAGCTCATAGCAATGGAACTCGACTAAAATTTGCTCAAAGTGAATACTACAGCAAAATAATTGGCCGAAAAGCTCTCCTACATTTAAGCTTATAGTAAGGGAATTCGATGAAAACGGCTCTCAAACTGAAGCCTATAGTAAGGGAATTTTACAAGAAATTTAGGAAGAATGAAGTCATTAATAAAGGAATTCCACGAAAAACTCGTTCAAACTAAAACCTATTGGAAAAGAAAATTCGACGAGAAACTCAATCAAAATGAAACTTGTAGTAACGGCATTCGAGGATAAACATACTGAAACTGAAGTCTATATTAAGGAAACTCGACGAAAAACTCGCCCAACGTAAAGAGTAAATTGAAGGAACTAGCTGAAAAAAAAAACAATTTATGCCTATAGTATGGAAATTGGACGAAAAAGTGACTCAAACTTAAGGCTATTGTAAGGGAGTTTGAATAGAAACAGGCTAAAATTGAAGCCTATAGTAAAGATTATCCTTGAAAAACTGGATGAAAGTAAAACCTATAGTGTCAGGAAATTTGACGGAAAACTGGTTAAAAATGATGCCAATAGTAAGGGAATTCGACAATAAACGTATTGAAAACTGAAGCTTACAGCAAGGGAACTGGACCTAAATTCGCTCAAAGTGAAGACTATTGTAAGGGAATGTTATGAAACACTCTCTTAAACTTAAGCCTACAGTAAGGGAATTCGATGAAAAAGGCTCTCAAACTGAAGCCTATAGTATGGGAATTTTGACGAGAAATTTAGGTAAAATGAAGTCAATAAAAAAGGAATTCCACGAAAAACTCGTTCAAAGTAAAACCTACAGAACATGAAAATTCGACCAAAAAAATCATTCGAAATGAAATTAACAGTAATGAAATCAATATAAACGTTCTGAAACTTAAGCCAGTAGTAAGCAAACTTCACAAAACACTAACCAAAAGTAAAGAATAAATTAAGGGAATTCGATGAAAACCACTTTTTAATTTAAGACCATAGTAAAGGAATTTGGCTAAAAAGTCTCTGAATCCTAAAGTTTTTGGATGGGAGTGCGAATAGAAACTCGAGAAAAATGAAGCCAACAGAAAAGATAATCCTCAAAAAGTGGCTCCAAATAATACCCATAGTATAAGGAAATTCTGCAGAAAAAAACTGTTCAAAAGAAGCCTATAACTAAATTCGAATTCGAAAAAACTTTCTCAAACAGAAGCTCATAGCAATGGAACTCGACTAAAATTTGCTCAAAGTGAATACTACAGCAAAATAATTGGCAGAAAAAAAAACCTACATTTAAGCTTATAGTAAGGGAATTGGACGAAAATGACTGTCAAACTAAAGCCTATAGCACGGGAATTTGGAAAGAAATTGGGGTAAAGTGAAGTCAATACAAAAGTAATTCCACGAAAAACTCGTTCAAAGTAAAACCTATTGGAAAAGAAAATTCGACGAGAAACTCAATCAAAATGAAACTTGTAGTAACGGCATTCGAGGATAAACATACTGAAACTGAAGTCTATATTAAGGAAACTCGACGAAAAACTCGCCAAAGGTAAAGAGTAAATTAAAGGAACTGGCGGAAAAACGTTTTTCAATTTATGCCTATAGTATGGAAATTGGACGAAAAAGTGACTCAAACTTAAGGCTATTGTAAGGGAGTTTAGAAACAAGCTAAAATTGAAGCCTATAGTAAAGATTATCCTTGAAAAACAGGATGAGTAAAACCTATAGTGTCAGGAAATTTGAGAGAAAAACTGGTTAAAAAAAGAAGGCAATAGTAAGGGAATTCGAAAAAAAAACATTTGAAAACTGAAGCTTAAGCAGCAGGGGACTGGACCATAATTCCTTCAAAGTGAAGACTATAGTAAGGGAATGGGCTGAAACACTCTCTTAAACTTAAGCTTAAGCCTATAGTAAGGGAATTCGATGAAAAGGCTCTCAAACTGAAGCCTATAGTATGGGAATTTTTTGAGAAATTTAGGTAAAATGAAGTCAATAAAAAAGGAATTCCACGAAAAACTCGTTCAAACTAAAACCAACAGTACATGAAAATTCGACCAAAAAAATCATTCAAAATGAAATCAATAGTAAGCGATAAACGTTCTGAAATTGAAGCCAGTAGTAAGCAAACTCCACAAAAAACTCACCAAAAGAAAAGAATAAATTAAGGGAATTCGATGAAAACTTTGTTTTAATTTAAGACCATAGTAAATGAATTTGGCTATAAAGTCTCTCAATCCTTAATTTTTTGTTTGGGAGTGCGAATAGAAACTCGCGAAAAATGAAGCCAACAGAAAAGCTAATCCTAAAAAAGTGGCTCCAAATAATACCCATAGTATAAGGAAATTCGGCAGAAAACTGGTTCAAAAGGAAGCCTATACTAACCAAATTCGACGAAAACTTTCTCAAACAGAAGCTCATAGCAATGGAACTCGACTAAAATTTGCTCAAAGTGAATACTACAGCAAAATAATTGGCCGAAAAGCTCATTTAAGCTTATAGTAAGGGAATTCGATGAAAAAGGCTCTCAAACTGAAGCCTATAGTAAGGGAATTTTACAAGAAATTTAGGAAGAATGAAGTCATTAATAAAGGAATTCCACGAAAAACTCGTTCAAAGTAAACCCTATAGTAAAAGAAAATTCGACGAGAAACTCAATCAAAATGAAACTTGTAGAAAAGTAATTCGAGGATAAACATTCTGAAACTGAAGTCTATATTAAGGAAACTCGACGAAAAAATCTCCCAACGTAAAGAGTAAATTGAAGGGAACTGGCGGAAAAACGTTTTTCAATTTATGCCTATAGTATGGAAATTTAACGAAAAAAAAACGAGTCAAACTTAAGGCTATTGTAAGGGAGTTTGAATAGAAACAAGCTAAAATTGAAGCTGAAGCCTATAAAGATTATCCTCCTTGAAAAGGATGAAAGTAAAACCTATAGTGTCAGGAAATTTGACGGAAAACTGGTTAAAAATGATGCCAATAGTAAGGGAATTCGAAAAAAAAAAATTTTGAAAACTGAAGCTTATTGCAGGGGAACTGGACCATAATTCCTTCAAAGTGAAGACTATAGTAAGGGAATGGGCTGAAACACTCTCTTAAACTTAAGCCTATAGTAAGGGAATTCGATGAAAAAGGCTCTCAAACTGAAGCCTATAGTATGGGAATTTTAGGAGAAATTTAGGTAAAATGAAGTCAATAAAAAAGGAATTCCACGAAAAACTCGTTCAAACTAAAACCAACAGTACATGAAAATTCGACCAAAAAAATCATTCAAAATGAAATCAATAGTAAGCGATAAACGTTCTGAAATTGAAGCCAGTAGTAAGCAAACTCCACAAAAAACTCACCAAAAGAAAAGAATAAATTAAATTAAATTCGATGAAAACCTCTTTTTTTCATTTAAGACCATAGTAAAGGAATTTGGCTAAAAAGTCTCTGAATCCTAAAGTTTTTGGATGGGAGTGCGAATAGAAACTCGAGAAAAATGAAGCCAACAGAAAAGATAATCCTCAAAAAAGTGGCTCCAAATAATACCCATAGTATAAGGTAATTCTGCAGAAAACAGGTTCAAAATGAAGCCTATACTAACCAAATTCGACGAAAGCTTTCTGAAACTGAAGCTTATAGCAATGGAACTCGACTAAAATTCCCTCAAAGTGAATACAACAGTAACAATATTGGCAGAAAAACTCTCCTACATTTAAGCTAATAGTAAGGGAATTGGACGAAAATGACTGTCAAACTAAAGCCTATAGCACGGGAATTTGGAAAGAAATTGGGGTAAAGTGAAGTCAATACAAAAGTAATTCCACGAAAAACTCGTTCAAAGTAAAACCTATTGGAAAAGAAAATTCGACGAGAAACTCAATCAAAATGAAACTTGTAGTAACGGCATTCGAGGATAAACATACTGAAACTGAAGTCTATATTAAGGAAACTCGACGAAACTCTCCCCAACGTAAAGAGTAAATTGAAGGGAACTGGCGGAAAAACGTTTTTCAATTTATGCCTATAGTATGGAAATTGGACGAAAAAGTGACTCAAACTTAAGGCTATTGTAAGGGAGTTTGAATAGAAACAGGCTAAAATTGAAGCCTATAGTAAAGATTATCCTTGAAAAACTGGATGAAAGTAAAACCTATAGTGTCAGGAAATTTGACGAAAAACTGGTTAAAAATGATGCCAATAGTAAGGGAATTCGACAATAAACGTATTGAAAACTGAAGCTTACAGCAAGGGAACTGGACCAAAATTCGCTCAAAGTGAAGACAATTGTAAGGGAATGTTATGAAACACTCTCTTAAACTTAAGCCTACAGTAAGGGAATTCGATGAAAAAGGCTCTCAAACTGAAGCCTATAGTATGGGAATTTTGACGAGAAATTTAGGTAAAATGAAGTCAATGAAAAAGGAATTCCACGAAAAACTCGTTCAAAGTAAAACCTACAGAACATGAAAATTCGACCAACAAAATCATTCGAAATGAAATTAACGGTATGTGAATTCGACGATAAACGTTCTGAAACTGAAACCTGTAGTAAGCAAACTTCAGAAAACACTAACCAAAAGTAAAGAATAAATTAAGGGAATTCGATGAAAACCTCTTTTTCATTTAAGACCATAGTAAAGGAATTTGGCTAAAAAGTCTCTGAATCCTAAAGTTTTTGGATGGGAGTGCGAATAGAAACTCGCGAAAAATGAAGCCAACAGAAAAGATAATCCTCAAAAAAGTGGCTCCAAATAATACCCATAGTATAAGGTAATTCTGCAGAAAACTGGTTCAAAATGAAGCCTATACTAACCAAATTCGACGAAAGCTTTCTGAAACTGAAGCTTATAGCAATGGAACTCGACTAAAATTCGCTCAAAGTGAATACAACAGTAACAATATTGGCAGAAAAACTCTCCTACATTTAAGCTTATAGTAAGGGAATTGGACGAAAATGACTGTCAAACTAAAGCCTATAGCACGGGAATTTGGAAAGAAATTGGGGAAAAGTGAAGTCAATACAAAAGTAATTCCACGAAAAACTCGTTCAAAGTAAAACCTATTGGAAAAGAAAATTCGACGAGAAACTCAATCAAAATGAAACTTGTAGTAACGGCATTCGAGGATAAACATACTGAAACTGAAGTCTATATTAAGGAAACTCGACGAAAAACTCGCCCAACGTAAAGAGTAAATTGAAGGGAACTGGCGGAAAAACGTTTTTCAATTTATGCCTATAGTATGGAAATTGGACGAAAAAGTGACTCAAACTTAAGGCTATTGTAAGGGAGTTTGAATAGAAACAGGCTAAAATTGAAGCCTATAGTAAAGATTATCCTTGAAAAACTGGATGAAAGTAAAACCTATAGTGTCAGGAAATTTGACGGAAAACTGGTCAAAATGAAGGCAATAGTAAGGGAATTCGAAAAAAACATTTTGAAAACTGAAGCTTACAGCAAGGGAACTGGACCTAAATTCGCTCAAAGTGAAGACTATTGTAAGGGAATGTTATGAAACACTCTCTTAAACTTAAGCCTACAGTAAGGGAATTCGATGAAAAATGCTCTCAAACTGAAGCCTATAGTATGGGAATTTTGACGAGAAATTTAGGTAAAATGAAGTCAATAAAAAAGGAATTCCACGAAAAACTCGTTCAAAGTAAAACCTACAGAACATGAAAATTCGACCAAAAAAATCATTCGAAATGAAATTAACGATAAGTGAATTCGACGATAAACGTTCTGAAACTTAAGCCAGTAGTAAAGCAAACTCCACAAAAACTCACTCAAAAAAAAGAATAAATTAAAGGAATTCGATGAAAACTTCTTTTAATTTAAGACCATAGTAAATAGAATTTGGCTTGGCTAAAAGTCTCTCAATCCTCTCAGTTTTTTTGTTTGGGAGTGCGAATAGAAACTCATGAAAAATGAAGCCAACAGAAAAAAGATAATCCTCAAAAAAAAAAAATCCCAAATAATACCCATAGTATAAGGAAATTCTGCAGAAAACTGGTTCAAAATGAAGCCTATACTAACCAAATTCGAAAAAACTTCTCAAACAGAAGCTCATAGCAATGGAACTCGACTAAAATTTGCTCAAAGTGAATACTACAGCAAAATAATGGGCGAAAAACTCCTCCATTTATTTAAGCTTATAGTAAGGGAATTGGACGAAAAAAACTCTCAAACTGAAGCCTATAGTAGGGATTTTACAAGAAATTTAGGAAGAATGAAGTCATTAATAAAGGAATTCCACGAAAAAAAACTCGTTCAAAGTAAAACCCTATTGTAAAAAGAAAAATCGACGAGAAACTCAATCAAAATGAAACTTGTAGAAAAGTAATTCGAGGATAAACATTCTGAAACTGAAGTCTATAGTAAGAGACTCGACGAAAAAAACTCTCTCCCTAATGTAAAGAGTAAATTAAATTGAAAACTAGCTGGAAAAAAAAAACAATTTATGCCTATAGTATGGAAATTTAAACGAAAAAAAGAAAGTCAAACTTAAGGCTATTGTAAGGGAGTTTGAATAGAAACAAGCTAAAATTGAAGCCTATAGTAAAGATTATCCTTGAAAAACTGGATGAAAGTAAAACCTATAGTGTCAGGAAATTTGACGAAAAACTGGTTAAAAATGATGCCAATAGTAAGGGAATTCGACAATAAACGTATTGAAAACTGAAGCTTACAGCAAGGGAACTGGACCAAAATTCGCTCAAAGTGAAGACTATTGTAAGGGAATGTTATGAAACACTCTCTTAAACTTAAGCCTACAGTAAGGGAATTCGATGAAAAAGGCTCTCAAACTGAAGCCTATAGTATGGGAATTTTGACGAGAAATTTAGGTAAAATGAAGTCAATAAAAAAGGAATTCCACGAAAAACTCGTTCAAAGTAAAACCTACAGAACATGAAAATTCGACCAAAAAAATCATTCGAAATGAAATTAACGGTAAGTGAATTCGACGATAAACGTTCTGAAACTTAAGCCAGTAGTAAGCAAACTTCACAAAACACTAACCAAAAGTAAAGAATAAATTAAGGGAATTCGATGAAAACCTCTTTTTAATTTAAGACCATAGTAAAGGAATTTGGCTAAAAAGTCTCTGAATCCTAAAGTTTTTGGATGGGAGTGCGAATAGAAACTCGCGAAAAATGAAGCCAACAGAAAAGATAATCCTCAAAAAAGTGGCTCCAAATAATACCCATAGTATAAGGTAATTCTGCAGAAAACTGGTTCAAAATGAAGCCTATACTAACCAAATTCGACGAAAGCTTTCTGAAACTGAAGCTTATAGCAATGGAACTCGACTAAAATTCCCTCAAAGTGAATACAACAGTAACAATATTGGTAGAAAAACTCTCCTACATTTAAGCTAATAGTGAGGGAATTGGACGAAAATGACTGTCAAACTCAAGCCTATAGCACGGGAATTTGGAAAGAAATTTTAGGAAGAATGAAGTCAATAATAAAGTAATTCCAATAAAGAATTCCAACTCGTCAAAGTAAAGTAAAACCTATTGGAAAAGAAAATTCGACGAGTTACTCAATCAAAATGAAACTTGTAGTAACGGCAATCGAGGATAAACACACTGAAACTGAAGTCTATATTAAGGAAACTCGACGAAAAACTCTCCCAACGTAAAGAGTAAATTGAAGGGAACTGGCGGAAAAACGTTTTTCAATTTATGCCTATAGTATGGAAATTGGACGAAAAAGTGACTCAAACTTAAGGCTATTGTAAGGGAGTTTGAATAGAAACAGGCTAAAATTGAAGCCTATAGTAAAGATTATCCTTGAAAAACTGGATGAAAGTAAAACCTATAGTGTCAGGAAATTTGACGGAAAACTGGTTAAAAATGATGCCAATAGTAAGGGAATTCGAAAAAAAAACATTTTGAAAAAAACTGAAAAACTGAAGCAGGGGAACTGGACCAAAATTCGTTCAAAGTGAAGACTATAGTAAGGGAATGGGCTGAAACACTCTCTTAAACTTAAGCCTACAGTAAGGGAATTCGATGAAAAAGGCTCTCAAACTGAAGCCTATAGTATGGGAATTTTACGAGAAATTTAGGTAAAATGAAGTCAATAAAAAAGGAATTCCACGAAAAACTCGTTCAAAGTAAAACCTACAGAACATGAAAATTCGACCAAAAAAATCATTCGAAATGAAATTAATATAAGTGAATTCGACGATAAACGTTCTGAAACTGAAGCCTGTAGTAAGCAAACTTCAGAAAACACTAACCAAAAGTAAAGAATAAATTAAGGGAATTCGATGAAAACCTCTTTTTCATTTAAGACCATAGTAAAGGAATTTGGCTAAAAAGTCTCTGAATCCTAAAGTTTTTGGATGGGAGTGCGAATAGAAACTCGAGAAAAATGAAGCCAACAGAAAAGATAATCCTCAAAAAAGTGGCTCCAAATAATACCCATAGTATAAGGTAATTCTGCAGAAAACTGGTTCAAAATGAAGCCTATACTAACCAAAGACGAAAAAACTTTCTGAAACTGAAGCTTATAGCAATGGAACTCGACTAAAATTCGCTCAAAGTGAATACTACAGCAAAATAATATGGCCGAAAAAAAAACTCCTATTTTTTTATAGTAAGGGAATTGATGAAAAACGAAAATCTCAAACTGAAAGCCTATAGTAAGGGGATTTTTACAAGAAATTTAGGAAGAATGAAGTCAGTAATAAAAAAGTAATTCCACGAAAAAAAACTCGTTCAAAGTAAAACCTATAGTAAAAGAAAATTCGACGAGAAACTCAATCAAAATGAAACTTGTAGAAAAGTAATTCGAGGATAAACATTCTGAAACTGAAGTCTACAGTAACGAGACTCGACGGAAAACTCGCCTAATGTAAAGAGTAAATTAAATTAAGGAACTAGCTGAAAAAATCTTTTTTCAATTTATGCCTACAGTATGGAAATTTAACGAAAAAGTGAGTCAAACTTAAGGCTATTGTAAGGGAGTTCGAATAGAAACAAGCTAAAATTGAAGCCTATAGTAAAGATTATCCTTGAAAAACAGGAACAAAGTAAAACCTATAGTGTCAGGAAATTTGAGAGAAAACTGGTCAAAATGAAGGCAATAGTAAGGGAATTCGAAAAAAAACATTTTGAAAACTGAAGCTTATTGCAAGGGAACTGGACCATAATTCCTTCAAAGTGAAGACTATAGTAAGGGAATGGGCTGAAACACTCTCTTAAACTTAAGCCTATAGTAAGGGAATTCGATGAAAAAGGCTCTCAAACTGAAGCCTATAGTACGGGAATTTTACGAGAAATTTAGGTAAAATGAAGTCAATAAAAAAGGAATTCCACGAAAAACTCGTTCAAACTAAAACCAACAGTACATGAAAATTCGACCAAAAAAAATTCAAAATGAAATCAATAAATGTGTTCGACGATAAACGTTCTGAAATTGAAGCCAGTAGTAAGCAAACTCCACAAAAAACTCACCAAAAGAAAAGAATAAATTAAGGGAATTCGATGAAAACTTCGTTTTAATTTAAGACCATAGTAAATGAATTTGGCTATAAAGTCTCTCAATCCTAAATTTTTGGATGGGAGTGCGAATAGAAACTCGCGAAAAATGAAGCCAACAGAAAAGATAATCCTCAAAAAAAAGTGCTCCAAATAATACCCATAGTATAAGGTAATTCTGCAGAAAACTGGTTCAAAAGGAAGCCTATACTAACCAAATTCGACGAAAACTTTCTCAAACAGAAGCTCATAGCAATGGAACTCGACTAAAATTTGCTCAAAGTGAATACTACAGCAAAATAATTGGCCGAAAAGCTCTCCTACATTTAAGCTTATAGTAAGGGAATTCGATGAAAAAGGCTCTCAAACTGAAGCCTATAGTAAGGGAATTTTACAAGAAATTTTGGGAAAAGAAAGTCAATAAAGGAATTCCACGAAAAAAACTCGTTCAAAGTAAAACCTATTGGAAAAGAAAATTCGACGAGAAACTCAATCAAAATGAAACTTGTAGAAAAGTAATTCGAGGATAAACATTCTGAAACTGAAGTCTACAGTAACGAAACTCGACGGAAAACTCGCCTAATGTAAAGAGTAAATTAAGGAACTAACTGCTGAAAATCTCTTTTTTTCAATTTATGCCTATAGTATGGAAATTTAACGAAAAAAAAAGACTCAAACTTAAGGCTATTGTAAGGAGTTTTTGAATAGAAACAAGCTAAAATTGAAGCCTATAGTAAAGATTATCCTTGAAAAACAGGAACAAAGTAAAACCTATAGTGTCAGGAAATTTGAGAGAAAACTGGTCAAAATGAAGGCAATAGTAAGGGAATTCGAAAAAAAAATTTGAAAAACTGAAGCTTATTGCAGGGGAACTGGACCATAATTCCTTCAAAGTGAAGACTATAGTAAGGGAATGGGCTGAAACACTCTCTTAAACTTAAGCCCTGGTTCCCACCATGATGCAGCCTGGTACACTAATTCGGGGGCTTCTCATCACATCGCCTTTGATGCTTCACAGTTTTCTGAGAATACTCCTTACACAGGCTCGGATCAAGTGCTCCTTGGGAATGGTTCAGGTTTGCCGATTTCTTCTGTTGGTACTCTTCCATTAAATCAGTTTGTTTCACTTCGCAATGTCCTCTGCGTTCCTTCTTCCCTTAAAAATTTGGTGTCTGTTTCTCAACTCACTTCTGATCATGACTGCACAGTTACCTTTGATTCTAATGGCTTTTGTGTACAGGAAGCCAATACGGGCCGCATACTACTCAAGGGGCGGAATAGAAGTGGACTCTATGTCATCGATCATGCTTCTTCACACACCTGTTTACTTTCAGTTCGGTCGCCTTTTTGCTTTGCGTAGTGTACTCCGACATTTAAATATTGAAGTTTCTGATTTTCATAAAAAGGCATCTTTCCCAGCTTGTTGCGTTACAAAATCAGTCTCTTTGCCCTTCTCGAAGTCCACTACTTCTGCACCATCTCCCTTGCATACGATCTCAGCAGATGTATGGGGACCTTGTCCTATTACGTCAAGGAACGGATTTAAATATTATGTGTCTTTTGTCGATCACTTCACTCGCTTTACTTGGTTGTTTTTACTTCACACAAAAACTGAAGTTTACTCGTCGTTTCTACATTTTCAATCCTCTGTCGAAAATTTATTTTCCACAAAAATAAAATACTTTCAATCTGATGGGGGATCTGAATTCGTCAATCGTCAATTTAACCAATTGTTTGCCTCTAGTGGCATTCATCATCGCATCTCCTGCCCCTATACCCCCCAGTAAAATGGAATTGCTAAGCGCAAGCATCGCCACATTGTCTCTGTCGGTATCACTTTACTTGTGCAAGCCTCTATGCCTAAGGAACATTGGGACTCTGCATTTTCTACTGCTACTTTTCTTATAAATCGACTTCCGTCCTCAGTTTTGTCTTCCAAAAGCCCTTTTGAACTCTTGTTTGGGCGCTCACCAGATTATTCTTCTATGCGTATTTTTGGTTGTCTTTGTTATCCTCACTTACGCCCTTACACCTCTCATAAGTTGGAAAATCGTTCAGTTCCATGTGTTTTTATTGGATATCATCCTAATTATAAAGGTTACAGGTGTCTTCATATTTCTACAGGTCGGGTGTACATCAGTCGCAGCGTGATCTTCGACGAAACTTCTTTTCCATTCTCCAAGGCGGCCTTGCTTCCCACACCGACAACTCCATCTCTTCCGAGTTCCCCAATTCAACTCTTGCCGCTGCCTTCTTCTTCCCGAGTTGCCTCACCTCTCTTCCCCTCTTCTACTCAACCGCCCTCACTGTCTCCTTGTGTCAGCTCACATACTATTCCGTCTTCGCTTTCTCCTTCTCCTGCTAGACCCGAGACCAGCTCTTCATGCTCGTTGGCTCCCCTTTCCCCTTCACCTGTTTCTGAGCCACCTCCCCAGACTAGTCGTCCTACTGCTCCCTTAGCCACTCATCCTATGACTACTCGCTCTATGACCGGGTCCCTTAAACCCAAAATACACGTCTCCACACGTCATCCGTCAGTTCTTCCTCCTTCACCCAAGGAGCCTACTTGTTACTCTCAGGCTGTGAAGCATCCAGAATGGCGTGAGGCCATGAAATCCGAATTTAATGCTTTGTTATCTAACCATACTTGGAGACTTGTTTCTTAGCCACAGGGGTGACGAGCTATAGGTTGTAAGTGAGTCTTTCGTACTAAGACCAAACCTGACAGTAGTATTGACAGATACAAAGCTCGATTAGTGGCAAACGGGTTCAATCAACGTGAAGGGCAAGATTATTTTGAAACATTCAATCCGGTTGTTAAACCTGTCACAATTCGAGTGATTCTCACTCTGGCAGTCAGAAAAAATTGGACTATTAAGCAGTTGGACGTCAGCAATGCGTTCCTTAATGGCACATTGGCAGAAGAGGTCTACATGATTCAGCCTCCGGGTTTTGTTGATGATTCTCGTCCAAACGATGTGTGTCTTCTTCAGAAATCGTTATATGGACTCAAGCAGAGTCCTCGAGCATGGTATTATCGGTTGACATCCTTTCTGATTGAACTTGGATTTGTTTTATCCAAAGCCGATTCCTCTCTTCTATATAGATACAATGCCGATTCAGTGATTTATATTCTGGTCTATGTTGATGACATTATTGTCACTGGCTGCTCTCCTTCTGCTATTACTGCTCTTGTTCACTGCTTACAGACAGAATTCTCTGTTAAAGATTTGGGCCCTCTTCATTATTTTCTTGGCCTTGAAGTGGTTCGAACTAAGGCTGGTATTCATCTTTCTCAGTGTAAGTATTCTAGTGATTTACTGCATCGACTCAGTCTTGCAGATGTTAAGCCAATTTCGACTCCAGTTTCTCCGGGCTCCAAACTGTCCAAATTTGAAGGAACTCCACTCGGTGATGCTTCTGAATATAGATCTACTGTTGGTGCTCTTCAATATCTCACACTCACCAGACCAGACATTCAGTACGTGGTTAACCAGGCATGTCAATTTCAGCAAGCACCAACTGATATACACTGGTCTGCAGTCAAACGCATTTTGCGTTATTTAAAAGGTACTCTCCAACATGGCTTTCTTATTCAACCAGCTCGCCATTTTGGAATTGATGTTTTCTCAGATGCCGATTGGGGTGGCTGTCCTGATGATCGACGACCAGTCACTGGATTTTGTATGTACTTTGGTGGTTCGCTTATTTCGTGGTCTTCCAAAAAGCAACCAACGGTTTCGCGCTCTAGTGCTGAGGCCGAATACAGAGCATTAGCAATTACGGCATCTGAAATCTCTTGGGTACTTCACCTATTTCGTGAACTTCGAATATTTCTCCGCGATCCCCCAGTACTACGGGGTGACAACTTATCTGCTACTTACATTGCTGCCAATCCAGTTTTCCATGGCCGAATTAAGCATGTCGAACTTGATTACCACTTCATTCGAGAGAGAGTATGCAATGGACAATTATCAGTGCGATTCATTCCCACTCAGGATCAAGTTGCAGACATCTTCACCAAAGGGTTGTCTCGTGGGCAGTTCACTCGGTTTTACTCAAGCTTTGCGTTATTGTAAAAACGCCAACCTTGCGGGGGAATGTTAGAGATACAGATTCTCTAGAAGATCCTTCATACCAAAACTCTCTTTCATCAAACTCTACACGTGCTCAGGACTCCCAATCCTAATCTAAGTCTATCTTTGGAAGAGTATTATGTATATTGTAATTGTTGTAAATCAGATTTTACTTCTTTGTTAAGTTTCGGAATCAGTTTCCTAAACAGACTTGAATTCCTACACTTGTACTTATATATACCCCTCATACTATTGAGATGAATAAGAAGAAAATCTTACATTACACCCTCCCCCAAGTGCCATAGAGATTGTAGCATCTTCATGTTACTCTAGCTCACCGAACATGTTGAATAAAATCCTCAGTGTCTGGTCCCCCGAGCTCAATGGGGATTCCAACCAAGCCCACCCAAAAGGATTCTGTTACCAAGAAAGGATATCTTCATAGAGGAATAATAAATACTATGGTTTTCAATTCTTCGCTGCAGCAACTAGATGTCACAATCTATTGTGTTGTTCTGCATCGAGATTTGTTGGAAATAGATCCTCAACCACGTGCAGCAATGCTTGCCACAAGAACCCGCTCCCATAAATCTCTGGAATGTGTAGTTTTGCTAAGATACGGTTATCCCTCCAGTGGATGACATTCCGAAGGCGTTTTTCCCCGTGTGATAGAGAATGAGAAGCAGTGTTCTCCATCCACGATCTCTAGGTTTTCCACCCTGCTGCTCTGTTGCGAGAACAACTTGGTAAAAGCACTCTTAAAATCCGCGAGAATACTCAACAGAAAATACACAAAGGAAAGCTTCTCATCTCTAGAAACTATCAGCTTGAGACTCTTCTGAGCACCCCTGTTTTCTTTCTCCAGCCATTCCTCGATCTTAATAATCAATTCATTGAACCTCAAGAAACAAGAGCGAAGAGGTTCTCAATTGTCAATTCTCCAGCTTGTGACCAGAACCCAGTCACTTTCCCCATTTCTGCCAGTGGAATTGATTGCCAGAACTAGGTGTCCCTCGCCGACGGATGAATTCCTCCGTCCCCCACACATCTCTCCATGCAGGTAATAAAAGGTTCCATATTTTTAGCTCCAAGCCCACATGGGTAATTGATTCTGGTGCTAAAATTCACATGTCAGAAATTCCTCTTTGTTTGATTCAGTAACTTATTCTTTAGATTTGGGGTATGTAACATTGCTGATGTATTCACATGTCTAGTAATTAGACTTGCTTGTATAAAACTATTAGATTCATTGATACTTGATTGAGTGTTATTTCTCCCAAAGTTTCCAATTAATGTTTTATCTGTTGTACATCGAGCAACCGCTTCATCCATGTTATGATTCAAAATTAAAACTAATGGAATTCAAGAAGAATTAGGGTTTGCAAGAAGGGAAAACAACGAATATGAGAGAGAATTCAAGAAGAATTAGAGTTTAGTACAGAAAGAAGGGAATGAAGAGACAAAGAGATTAAACGATTTGGATTCCTGTAATTCTGGCATTATCAGCCCCACGGGAGACCTCCTATTTATAATAATGAAAAGATACATAATTGCAAATTAGCGCATTCCATCATGGACATACAGAGAAGACCCTAATTAAATAATTATTAAAAATATAAACTCCTAACTTAGAAAAAAAAGCCACTGTAAGGCCCACTAATGGCCCATAATTCATAGCAAAACTTCAGATCACTGATGGCACAGAAAAAAATGGAGAAAAACAAGAGAGAATAGAGGCCGAATTTGGAACTTCAAGGTTTCTAAGTTAGGACAAAAAGCATGATGAAGAGGAATGTTTGACGTACCTTTGGAGGCTATAGAATTGTCATATTTCAAATTGAACGCATATATTACGTTCAATGTAGTGCTGAGATTAAACTCCAAATGAAATTTCAGATGAATGCCTCTCTAGTTGCTGGGAATCGTAGAATTTAAAAACCGAAAATGTAACAAAGTTTCCCTATGTCTTTCATATCATATGTCATAAATTACCATGTCTTTAAACCTTGGAGTAATTTAATATCATTACTAGCTAATAAAATATCATCTACATAAAAATTAATAAAAACAATACGATCTCCCACTATTTAGATATAATCACAGTGATTGTTCGAATTTTTAGTAAATCCATACTCCTTGACCGCTTAATTGAACTTAATATTCCACTGTGTTAAGGCTTGTTTCAAACCATAAATTGATTTTTCAAATTTACAACCTTCGTTTCATTTCTAGTGCTAATAAATCCATATGTTTGTTCCATATAAATTTCCTGATCTAAATCTCCATTAATAAAAGTTTTAACCTCTATATGGAACAATTCGTAGTCATAATATGCACCTAAAGATATGAGAGTCCGTACACACTATACGTGTAACAAGAGAGAATGTTTCATCATTATCTATGCCATACTGTTAAGTAAACCTATGGCAATAAGACGAGCCTTAAATCTTTCAACTTTATGGTAAAACATCTACTTGCTCTAAATGGGCTTAACTGATGCATGAGGGTCAACAATTTTCCAAACTTAATTTACTTACATGGAGTCAATCTCTTCTTCCATTGTCAACTTCTATTTGTCGGAGTCCACATCAATGAGTGTTTGCTCATAAGTGTCAAGACCAGTAGCATCTTCATTCAACCTTATTTTTTCTTTAGTTTCTCCAACATATGTGTGAAAATCAGAAGATGATAGAAGTTCACTTGGTTTTCTTTCTCTGGGAACCTTTTGGAATATCCGTTTGAGTAGAAATTTCTTTATTAGTAGGAGATTCAAAGGAAGACATTTCCACAATTTTTTCCATGTGAGACTTTGTACCAAGATCTTCATCACAATGACATCTATCCTCAATGCACTTTACATATCTACTTTCAATCGCTTTCTCATTGGGATCATCTAACCAGTATCATTTTAAATGTTCAAAATACCCAACAAATAAACTCCTTCGAGACTTAACCTTCATTTGATCAAGATTCAAAACATTAACTACACATCCCCATAGTTTAAAACGATTTAGACTACGAAATTTTCCGAACCATACCTCATAAGGTGTTTTCTCATCCGACTTTGGAGGCACTCTATTTAAAATATAAGTAGTTCTCAATAGTGTTTCACCCAAAAAGAAGTTGGAAAATTTGCAAAGGCCATCATAGATCAAACCATTTCCAATAAGGTTCGGTATCTTCTTTCAGCTAAACCATTTTGTCCAGGTGTATAATGCATGTTAAACATATAGATAATCCCATTTGACTTGCAAAATTCTGAAAATAACTCCGAATAATACTCTCCACCTGTGACTGAGTGCAATGTTTTTATCGTCATTCCTGTGACATTTTCTACCTCCAATTTGATGGTTTTGAAATAATCCAAGACTTCATTTTTTCTACGAAGTAAATATACTCTTCCATATATTGAAAAATCATCAATAAAAGCGATAAAATATGAATGAACATTTTGAGTGTTCACATAAATAGGTCCACATATATATGAATGAATATTATCTAAAATATGAGAACTCCTTGAGCCTTTGGAAGGAAAAGGAATTTTTTGTTATTTTGCCATAAATACAATATTCACAAGTAGTAAAATCGTAGTCACGAGTTTTGTAATCCTACCCTTGTTTATCTGCCCTTGTCGGAGATACCACAAATGGATTTCATTCTCCTTAATATCTGAAGAAGTAGAAATATTGAACATCACATGTCAACTAAGTAGCAATTAATATAAATCAGAAATTTGAAAACCTCTCAGAATAACTTTATCATATTGTATCATAAAAACCTTTTCATTTTTCAAATAAAAAGTAAATTCAAGTTTCTCAATACAAGAGACAGACAATAGACTTCTTCTCTTAGAAGCAGCATAAAGACAATCTTCTAAATCAAAAAATTTATTATCAACAAGTTTTATTCCTATGCCTTCCACAATGGTATTTTCGTCATTTCTTATGTAAATAAAGCTCACACCTTCCTCAAGTTTTCTTAGCTCCTTGAATCCCTGCAACTCATTCAATACATGAACAATTGTACTAGCATCACCCTTCGAACTAAAAGACTTGATATAAATAGTACAAGTTTTAGGATAAAAGGATTTACCGGTTTTCTCATATTGTCTTTCCATCATGGATTTCAATGCCATACAATTTTTCTTAATATACCATGGCTTATTATAGAAAACATACACGTTGATTTGCATATATTTTTAACTCTTTATTGATTGACTTTCTTGTCCTTAAAATTTTGAAATAAAAAATTCTTTCTCTTCTTCACAAGATTCTCATTCTTTGGCATCAAAACTATATTAGTTCGGGTGACGGTTTTCCAGCTCAATACCGGAATTAACTCTCTGAGACTAGTTATCAATTTTATTCACCAATTCTGAAAATGTCCACTTCATATTAAACACAGTATAAAAATCTTGAATGTATTTAAAAGATTTTGGTAAAGAGTTCACAATGGTCACCACTATAGTTTCTTCATCTATTGGTTTATCATGATTCTGCAACTCATCTGCCATAACAAACATGTCATTACATGCTTTCTCACATCAATGTTTTCTCCAAACTTGGCACAAGTAAATTCATGCCATAAATTATTGATGTGAGTCAATGACATTTTTTCCATACTTAGGCTCAAGCTGGTAAAAATCTCTTTTGTAGTGGGCACATGAAAATAAGTCATTAAAAGGTTTTCACTAAGAGCACCAAGAATATGTAACCTACAAATTGCATTCGCATCATTTCATATCTTGAATTTTGTAAGGCCCTTCTTATATTGTTTCATATTGCTATGGTCTTTCATTCAACAAGATATCTACAGAGGAGTATCCACTTTAATAATTTTATCAAACCTATAACCTCGTCATCAATTCAACCTATTGTGACCAATTCACATAATTTATTCCATCAAGTACGTTTTTCTAAGGGACTTAGCAAAATTATATCCACAACTAGATGTTTCTATTATTAAGGAAATATTTCACTGTTTGAGAAAACATACACAACAATACAATCAATTCAATCATCTAGTACTCCCACTTACCCTTTAAAGATTCATGAGAGTTACTAGGCAAATCATTCAACACATAATAAACCAATAATAACATCACAAACAGACAACAAACAAATTAATTCATACTTATCCATTGGGGATTCACATGAATTAATTTGCAATATTTTAATTCAATTATACAACTTGCTTTTCCCTTTTGGGGATTTAGCTAATCATATAATAAAAATTAGTATACACATAAAGCAAAATTATTCACAAATAAACACACACGAAATTAATTTAATGTATACAATTTGCATTACCCTTTGGGATTTTGTAAATTATATAATTAAATTAGTTTTCACACTCAAATACCTGCATACATAACAAAGTAAAATAAAAAGTAACTAATAAAATATTACAATAAATTCAAGAAAAACAAATAATTAAAAACCAAAACCAAACCAAATAGATATGAATTATATATCAACATAAAATCTTCATATCCATATTTTTACATCTCAAATAGCAGGCCCACACACATTATACATGCAAAAAACCGGTCTGGTTCATGGTTCTGGGTTATTACTAACTGGGACCGTACAAAACCTTATGCCACTTCGAGCCAATAGAAGAAAGTCACGTATTACTGTCCCAAACATAACTGGCCCACGCCCAGAAGGCCCGTATGTAGAAGCCCGCGTGTATGCAGGCCTGCACGAAGAATCTCGTGCGTATGCAGGGCGGTGCTAAGAAGCCCACTCTTCAGAAGGCCCGCAAGCTTGCTGGCCCGCTCACAGAAGCCCGCTCGTAGTTTGGCAGCGTGTATGCAACTCTTTCTGTAGACAAGCCCAAGTGTACCAAGCCCACGAGAAGCAGCGTGCGCACGCAGATGCAAGCCCGCACGCATTAGTGGCCCATGCGCATTAGAGTTTGACCCGTGCACATTAAGTTTAGCCCACCTAGGGCGGCAAAAACACACATCTAATAGACAAAAAATAGCGTGCTAAGAACCAGCTGGAAACGGAAGCGAGAGCCGAGTGATGTCGAAACGCAAGCACAGAGACGCAAATCCTCAGCAAATCGAAAGCGGTACTATATGTTAACACAAACGATGATCAGCCCAACCATCAAACACAGAATTTTGGAAACAACCTATTTAACCATCTTTAGAAAAAATCATACACAAACACCACCAACAAGATCAGTTTTTCATCGATCCGTATCAACCCAATACTTCCTTCTCTAAATGGTACTCCCCCATATTGCAACAGACATACAAACTCCATATATGCCTCTCCTACCTACAGCCTCAACATCTACATAAGCTCATCTTTCTTCTCATCCTCTACATCATTCTCGTTCTGCAAAAATCTACCCACTGCGTAACACATAAATATTTCCGGTTTTGTTCATTCTCATCAAACATTCTATACTAAATCCCATATTCGTACCAATTCAAAAACGGATTCACTATCCCCGATTTCACTTGTTTCTACACCCACACCAAATCCAGATTCAAATCTAGATAAAAAACTTTGATCCTCAGGTTTCCAACAATACAGTCATTATTTTCAAGATCTCGAGCCTTACAAACACGTCAGATAAATCATTCCACTCGGAAATTGAACTTTCATCTATAGTCGGGAGTGGATATGTTACTAGAGGAGCCAATGCCTGGAAGCCACATCGGTTGACACTTGGGAGACTGCATACAGCCGACTACGGCAGGTAACTACCAGGTAAGTTGTTCCATTTGGCGTTCCCTGGTTCCCATGCTTCAACAGCGTTCCAATTTGACGGCTCCCCTCTCCAGATTCCTTTCTTATCAACTTATTATACTGCACAATTACCCTTCTCCCTCACACTAATCAAAGCCTTTTCAGTCGTTTTCACATTAAACTCCTCACTTTCCCTTAATCCCCTACTCTACTTTTTTTACCCATTCACAAACGCGACAAGGCACATTTATTACACCCACTCCAGTCTTATCGTTTCATATTCCCTGGGTCGTCAGCATCTTGCATGCATATCCAGCCTTATTGGTGTTTCTGCTACCATCTTGCCCATTCAACAAATCCATTCCTCCACCCCACAGTGAATCCTTCATCCGTCTTCCTCCTTACCACTTTCTCCTTCCCAGAACTCTCCTCCCATTCTCGTTCCAACTCTACTTCTCACCAACAACCTTTTTGCTCCAAGATCACAGCACTACAGAAATGTCTTCCCAAATCCCATTCTTTGAGCCGAACTCTTCTCTCCCAAATAATACAAACTCTCAATCGGAAAACAATATCCCATTTATTCTAGTCTCTACAAACACTCAAGCTCTATCGGTCACTCCTTATTCACCAACAACCTTTTTGCTCCAAGATCACAGCACTACAGAAATGTCTTCCCAAATCCCATTCTTTGAGCCGAACTCTTCTCTCCCAAATAATACAAACTCTCAATCGGAAAACAATATCCCATTTATTCTAGTCTCTACAAACACTCAAGCTCTATCGGTCACTCCTTATACACTCCCAAAGCCACCAAACACTGATGTGCTCATCGTACCTCCCATCATGTCACTCACACCAGCTTCAAATATCACAGGTAGAAAATTGAATTTACCCGGTGGTGAAACACCGTCGGCTAAACAGCCCAAACCGTCGGGTTAGAATTTCCCAACGAGAAACGACCGTCGGGTCATTACCGGGTCGGGCAAACGTTTGCACAACCGGATATAACCGTTGGGCATAAATATATCTTAACGACGGCAAATAATGGTCGGTGCTAACTAAAAGCGAACACGGCGGTTGAAAAAACCTCAGTCACATAACCATTACCAACGGGTTTATACCGTCGTCGAGAAACGTACGATGGCTTAACCACGTCGAGTTAAATTCATTAGGCCGACGGGATAAACCAGTCGGGCAAAACTGAAAGTACCCGACGTAAATCACCCGTCGGTCTAATCCCGTCGACAGAAGGATAGCCCAACGTTTTGTTCTCGACGGGTATTTCTCGTCGAGCTCGGAATATAGGGCGAACGCATATATCTGTCGTCCCTATTCATCTGCTTTAGAAAGAGGCCTGACGATTAAATACCATCGGGCATCTTTTTTGTCTTCTTAGAATTGGCCCGACGGGTATGTACCGTCGGGCCTTTAGGCCGACGGTGCTATTCCGTCGCGAAATAGAGAGTTTTTGGGCTGACGGGTGTGTACCGTCGTGTTTGGATTTTAGGGCGACCGCGTATATCCGTCGTCCCTTTTCCTCTGATTCAGAATGTAGCCCGATGGTCATTCACCGTCGGCTCTCGTCCTGTTCTTTGTTAGTTGGCCCGACAGGTATGCACCGTCGGCTTTTATTTTTGCTCTTTGGGCCGACGGTGTTTTATCCGTCGTCTTCTTTCTCTTTCTTTTCTGTACCCGACGGTTATTAGACCGTCGGTAACTGTTTTTTTACTTTTGTTTTATATTTTTTTTGGTTTTGGTTGTGCTCATTTAAGAGACTTTAGCTGCTATCAACCTGATATCAACAGAAACCTCATTTACATATATATATATATATATATATATATATATATATATATATATATCTTAGTTCCACCACAACTAACACATCTCAAAGTATTAATGAATAAAACAAAGGACTCACAAAATATTACATGGCATGAACAACATGCATAAACTTCATGCACAAATGACATAATTGCCACTCAAACAAGCAAAGGATGAAGTTGTAAGTTCAACATAACAATAACATGTGCAAGAGTTAGCATTTATCTCTGAGAAAGCACTTCTCATGCCTGGGCTCTCAATCAAGTTTTCTGGACCCAAAAGACAATGCATCATAGACAACTTATAGTAGAAAGTGTAGTAACACTAATTTGCCCCAAATACTATGAAGGAGATCCTTATAATCCCAAACCACTAAGCATCTATATGGTTTGAAAATTTATTACATAAACTTGCCTCACTCCTACTATCACCACGTCTCTGGTACTTTGTCCCAAGTCCTTCATTTACATAAAGCAGCAAAACATCATTCAGATCCACATCAGTCTTCCAATGTTTGGAAGTTGAGTTTTCCAGCTTCTTCCTTTCTCCACTACCATCAGCCACTGTATGCGGCCAGAATGCAGAAAATCTTTGAAACTCGGAGGTTACAATCAGGTAATTTCAGTTGGATGCAAAGATTGAGAGAGAGGTGGAGACCGCGCAACACAGATAGCCGGCCTGAGCTCCGGGTATCCGCATTGAAGATGAAAAGTTCAGTGCGGCCTGCAGAATTTTTGTTCGTTAAAGAAAAACAAAGAAAAGCTAGGGCATGATCAAATGCATATCTGTAGTTGCATATTGTATTCCAAACAAATCAAGCCAGAGAATTAGAAATCAAAAAACACCTTTCACATTACACACCACCAACGCATTGTCATTTAACACTCAAGCAAGTCATCTGAAAGGCTAAAGCTATTACAAAATTATTCACACAAGTCGGTTATCCAAAAACATCTAAGAAAACATTGTAAATATGCAATGTAGAAACTAAAATCTAAGATATTGAAGAAAACATTGTAGAATCAAAGTATTGACAACATCCAAAAAAATGAAAATATTAATTCTTCTTGGCGCCTAAAATTCACTGAGTATCAGTTTAAACAAAGAAATTTTAACAATTGTTTGAAAAGCAAGTCGAAAGATACGGATAAATGAGGCGAGGGAAGGCTTCAGGAGGGTCTCTGCAAACAACATAATGAAAATAGAAAACAGGATGACGCAAGGAGCCAAACCCAATACAGCAAACCCAATACAACAAAAACAACAAAGTCCAGCAATTGAATTCATCAGCATTGCAAGACTAAAGATGGAAACCAATCCAAGGTTAAGCAAGCATTGTAGTTCCTGCTTCAGACTAAAGATGGAAACCAATATGTCTGCACTTTCTTTCACTCGATTCATCAACATTGCAAGACAATTAATGAGCAACATAGCAGCATGTTTCGGGAGTTGTACCAAATGATTTCGCCTTTACTATGTTGCATGATATGTCCACCAGCAGTCCTAGAGCTAACAATATTTTCTTTGTACTTTGGCATTCAGCAATAACCACAACAACCTTCACCAGCTCTATAGATTCTGGCATATCTATCCAATTAAGACTTTGTGATCCACTGTGAAAAATCTGTAAATTTCTTGTTGATCAGACATCAAGTAAGAGAAACTTGTGAATTAGGTCAAGTATTTAAACATATGAATTACAGAAAGAAAAGAGAAGATCAGGAAAGGGAATATTTGGACTGTATGAAGTTCAAATCTAGCGTGATAGAGGAATGCCCATTCTTGATTGATTAAAGGAAAAATTCCTAGGCTTTCAGCACCCGTATGCTGAAAAAAGGACTCAATGTATGTTCACCATTTTCAAGAGAACGTAACTTCTGTTACCCAAATACACTTTATCTGGATAGACACCTTATAGTAGAAAGTGTAATAACAATAATTTTCCCCTAATACTACGAAGGAGATCCATATAATCCCAAATCACTAAGCATCTATATGGTTTGAAAATTTATTACATAAACTTGACCATGGACATGGATAAAGAAGGAAAACAGCATTAAATGACAATTTTTCACACTCACATCTATTACTTCCTTTGCAAAATTGGAGGAAAAAAATATTAAAGAGAGAGAAGCATAACCTCACCTTTTTCAAAACCTTCAGAGCATCACATTGGCAATCGAGTGGGAAGTCAGAATTATTTATAACACGCAACAAAACTCTGACAGACTTGACATGATTGGAAATACAAGAGATGCCTTCCTCCACTAGACCTAGCAGGAACTTCACTGACTTCACTGTTAAGTTAGAGAGCAGCAACTCCACCTGCATTAAACAGAAGAGGAGAAATGGAAGTTGGCTATATAATATTAAGCAGTTAAGCAGATGCTATCCAAAATGGTTAACAAGTTTTGGAGAAGGGACAATGAAAGCTCATGAAATATAAACAAGATTAAAGTAGTAATACACTTGGAAATTCTAGAACTCAAAAGTAATAATAGAATTAAATTACATGCAATTTTTTTTTGAAAGTTATAAAATTACATGCAATGATTCCAAAAATCCCTTTCAAATCCCAGTGGGAACCAAAATCGTCAGCATGCAACTGTATTCCAGAAGAAAAAGGTGGGCATTAACTCTTGATCTTCAATTAAAAATGAATGAATGAGGCACACTCACCTTTTAATAATGAAACCTTTGTTTCAAATAATGACATTACTGAGGCTGGTTTCCAAGAGCATCATATGTTATTTATTAGAACAAGTTTACATGAAATAAACACGACTAAAAAAAAGGTTTGAGCTATGTACTCTATGTATCCTCCTGATAATAGTTCCATAGAAGCTTTGATGTACCAATAACTAGAGAATGAATAAGAAAGTAAACGATTCCACACCTGCTCTTCTACTAACAGGTCATGTTTTTGCTAGCCCGATGGCATTGAGCAGATGAACCAGCTAAAATAGCATCATCATGTAAATTAGTAAGAGGAGTCATAAATTTAATTCAACTGAAGTTTAATTTGTGACGGATCTCAAACCTGGATTTGACTCTTGAGATTTTTGTCATTGCATTATAGCCATCATTTGTTGCTTCATTGCTTCCATCTCTTCTTTCATTTTATCTTTGTCTTCTTTTTCACTCTGGAATGTTTCTCTCAGGATCTCCTTATCTCGCTTTTCTGCTTCCAACTCTGCTCTGAGAGTGGCAATCTCAAAGGTGTTCATAGCAGTAGACACAGACGTACCTCTCTGTGTGGGGGTACCAGGCCCAAACCCTCACTCGTAGCCACTGTGGTGTCCCCCCAACACCTTGTCCAACACAGGTATCACTTCTGCCGGATCCTTCGACCGGTGTACTTCTTGTTCAAATGCAACCATCACTACCCGGGTCTGCAAAGAAACATATCTTAGTATAAGAAAAATCCAATATTGTTAGGAGGTAAGACTCCACGTCTTACGCATATGAAATGAATAATTACGATCACTTACGCATATAGCTACCGTTTTTTCATTTGGATAGGTTCCGTCTTTCCTCTTATGAGCTAGGAGGTAAGACTCCACGTAGCTGAATTCATCCTTCTTTTTGGCTTGCTGAATTGAAAGCCAATTTCAGTCAGAACACTTGTAAATTCAATCAGATATGCACATAAACAAAAACAAAATGTGACAATTACAGGCTTTCCTCCTCATAAAAACGACTTAGGGACTTTGCCCCAAGAGTGTGCGTCGATCTCATTCGTGTCCTATTGACCTTGTTCCGTTTGGACATCTCCACCATCTTATCATCATTCGAATAAGCAACAAGTTTATCCTATGCTTCTTGACTGATAGTGGAAATCGGATTTACTTGAAGTTCTTCTTCAGATTTTCCATCGTAGTGCTCCTTCTTAAAAGACGCCCGGTTATCTCTGATTATTTTTTGCAGAACCGGCTTGATGGCTATCATAGCGACACGCCGAGTCACCTCCTCCCCATTTTCACCGATGAATTTGTACTTTTCCTGCGAAACACAAATCTTGAATGAGTATCCTAAAAGAAGAAATAGTTTTTAGGTAAAACAATTAATTACTTACGTTGATATGTTCGAACCACGTAGAATATTCGTTATCATCGTAGTCTCGCCACTGTAGGCGGAGGGGAAAATACGTTTCAGCCCGTGCATAAGTGCCCATCAACTTGGACAAGTAGCTCTGATATTTCGTACTCATCTGCCCATTCTGAATGGGTACATTCCACACACCTTCTGCAGGCATTCATGAAGATGCCCTAGTTGGGCCCCTACCCCTCCTGCTAACGGGTTTGATTTCCAATGACAGATGACACTCCAATTTGGGTCAATAGGGTCTTTACAATAAAATACTTGTTGTGCATGCGATGGAAAAATGTAGGGTTCATCTTCGTAACTTCGCCTCGTCGTATTAATTAATGGGAAATCATATTCATCTAACTTACGACCTGTACCTTCCTTGGTGTCATACCAGAGACACTTAAACAAGCAGATAGGTGTCCATGTTCCCATGTACACGTCTATAATGGATTGTAGGACCCCATAAAAAATATCTTCCCCTTCTCCTACTGTTGCAATGCCACTGTTTTGAGAAATCCGTGAAATGTCAACAGACTCTGTCTCAAATTTGTATCCATTATGAAAGAACCCATTGTATGATTTAGCTTCGCGATCGGGGCAGCGCGCAAGGAACATTAATACATAGGCATCTTCCTCCTGGTCAGCTGACAGATTTGTTACCTACATTTCACAATTAAAGCCAACGTCAACTATGACGTTAAAGGCGGTGAAAAACTATAGAATAAGTGCACAAAGACTAACTTACATTTGTTTGAAACCACTGCACAAACTGGTTGTACTGCTCAGTCTGTATTCTGTGTTCAGTCCAACGAGGATGCAACTGTCTCAAGTAATCTTTCTGTTTCCTAAACGCGATTCAAACTAAGTTATCTTAACACATTTTTATCAATAGAAATGTACGAGGAAGTGAAAATAGATGGTTTAATACGTACAATATGGACTGCTGAGTTTGTGGACTGTTAAACAGTACAAACCAATGGATCCGATACGCCTCCTCACTACTAAGGAAATAAGAGTGAGCCACCCCAAAGGACCTTCATCGTATCATACTGGTCTTGTCAACTTTGTCTCAATTCCCTCAATGTACCGAGCACAAAAAGTCGTTGCTTCCTCCATTAAATACCCTTCAGCAATAGATCCCTCTGGCCGGTTCTTATTACGTACATAACTCTGCAACGTCAACAAATATCACTCGATTGGGTACATCCACCTATACTGCACCAGACCTGCTAATCTTGCCTCAGTGGGTAAATGAAGCGTAAGAAAAATTCTTTCAAGCTTACATAAGATGAATGGGATGGTTACTTTGAACTTTTCAATTTTGTTCAGATCTAGCACCTTCGAACATAATTCTTTGAAGAAGGAACAATACTCATTTATGACTTTGCAGACAGGCCTAGTAATTGATTTCCTCAAGGCCAATGGGAGGAGTTGTTGCATAAGAACGTGATAGTCATGACTCTTGAGCCCCACGATTTTCCTTTGTTGGACTTAAACTTGGGTGGAAATGTTCGAGGAGAACCTAGAAGGGAGTTTCAAATGTCTCAGAACATTGAGGAACCTCGTCTTCTCTTCCCTGGTCATATTTTACGAGGCATGAGGAATGATGACTTTCCCAGCTACTTTACATGAAGGCTTGGGTGGAGTGGTTTACGTATGTTTAACCGCTGCAGACCTAACCTGGACTTTATGTTGAAAACAAATGAACGATATCTAAATTGTGACGGATCAATAAAGTGCTCCAATATGGGAGTTGAAAACAAATGCTCTTCTTCTTCCACCCTTCTGGTAAATGATGACCTTTACCTTTTCTCTTACCAAATGCAACATTGTCGTGACCTTCCCATATATTTAAGATATCAACGCCTGAAATGCTTGGAGGAGAGGTTTCACGTTCTTCTATCCCATCGAAAGACTTTTTATCTGCTCGCCATGGGTGATTTTCTAGTAGGAATCTTCAGTGCCTCATCTACACACATTTACGGCTTTGGGACAGATACATCGAACTAGTCTTCACATGACATGAAGGACAAGCTTTATACTCCTTAGTACTCCAACCAAATAACATCCAATATACAGGGAAGTCTGATATAGTCCACATCACCGCCGCGAGCATCAGAAAAGAATACCCGGTATGCGCATCATAAGTCGTCACTGCCGATTCCCACAACACCATCAACACATCGATATCATTACCTGGCGATTTGGGTCTATCAATTAGAAGACTCATAATGAAATAGCTCTGTTTCATTGCCAACCAAGGAGGCAGGTTGTATACAATGACGATTACCGGCCATGTATTATAGCTAGACCCAATCCAAATTTTAAATGGACTGAAACCGTCGTTCGCAAAACCGAGAAGAACGTTTCGTGGATCAGAACTGAAAGTCGGGTGTGCGGAGTTGAAGTGCTTCCATGCAACAAAATCTCTTGGGTGAATCATCTTCCCTTCTTCAGTTGTAGGAGTAGTTCCATGCCATGTCATCAATTCTGCAGTTTTCCTTGACATAAAGATCCTCTGCAGCCTCGGTACCAAAGGAAAATGTCGAAGCACTTTAGCTGGCTTGCAATTTTTTTGATCTCTCGGTTTCTTTTTATCTGACCTTCTTGACAACCTACAACTTGGACAACTATCCAGATCTTTGATTCATTGCTGAATAAGACACAATCATTTGGGCATGCTTGAATTTTTACATAATCCATCCCTTAGTCAGCTATCAATCTCTTTGACTCTGACAAATGGACGAGCACGTAGTTACCAATATACGGGGACAGTTATAGGTACTAGAACTAGTCAGCTGAGATGAGACTCACAAAGTATTTAAGAGTAAAGGTACCTAAAATAGAATGTGCATTGTATACTACTGCGTAAAAATTCAATAGGTAATAAGATGAAGAGATAAGATCATTTGTGTCCGATAATTTTATTCAGCTTACCATCTTTTTTTTTCTTCTTTAGTGAAAGTATCCCAAATCTCCTAGTTACTAGATTTCCAAAGTTTATGCTATTGGGAAGTGGTATTTGGATTTTCATCTCTCAGGCAATTAGAAAGCTTGAAAACTGAAACCCAGTCAAATGCTATACTACAAGCATAGGTTGACAGATTAAACTTGACCTTATATGACCAAAATATTTGATTGAAGTGATTAGTCAAAGTATATTTAAATTCAACAGGAAACATGTAAAATAACCAGACAAGATCATCCATTGATGTATATAACCTTAAAAGCATGGTAGAGGTAAAGGATATAAACCAAGAAAACCAAGCAAATATGCCCCTTAAATTACCTTTATTCCTCTCACCGTAGCGACAGTTGTGAGACACACAGCTAATAATTTAATGTGCATGTGGATAAAAAGTAATATGCGTCTAGCATTACTCTCTACTTAAACAACTGGATCCAGTCAACCCAACTTGGATTTGTATCTATGTATCAAGTCACTTTTATCAAAGCTCAATCGGGTTTATCAAGGCCAAAACTCCAAAAAGCATGAAAAAGGGCCATGAAATAAAATTTGATTCAATAAACCAATTTTGTCCATAAATTGAAAAAGAACTATACATGTTCTTTAAAAAAGTGTTCGTATTTCGTTAAACACAACCACTCTTTGGAGTACCCCAATTTTTTTATTCTTAATTAAACATAATGAAAAACTAAAATTAATCAGGCAAATAAGTAAAATTGACAAATATTTACTTCACTAATCAACTCAGGAAGCTATCTGGGGCTGTTCCACAAGGGGGTTCCGCCGTTTCCTGTCGGATTTTGGTGTTTGCCGTCGGAATCCGCCTTTGGTACCACGATGAACAGCAACTTCGCGCGCGAGGGAGAGAAGAGTAAAAACAATTTACTCACTACGCAACTCGGGACGCAATCTGGGGCTGTTCCACAAGCGGGTTCCGCCGTTAACTGTCGAAATGTGGTGTTTGCCATCGGAATCTGGCGTTGGCCGTCAGACACCGCCCTCGGCGATGACGATGAAGAGGTACCTCGCGCGTGGGGGAGAGTAGCTAGGTTAAGCAGAATTTTACTCCCATTGAGAGAAAAGAGAAAGATAAATTTTTTTTACTAAGTATTAGGTTTAGTTACACGACGGGCTATAATCGTCGTAATTTCAAAACCAACATAGCACGACGGACAGACCGTCGAGTGCAACCATTAACCCGTCGGGTAAAGAAATTCCGACGACGGGTTTTCCTGTTAAGCGACCCGGACCATCTGGGTCAGACCGGACCAACTTCTATGCTAATCATACCCGACGGTTTAACCTAGACCGTGGGGTCGGCCCATATTTCTACTAGTGTATGGTCAACCTACTAAATACCCTCACTGATAATCTCCATAGAGTTAGATTATCCAAGGAATGCGCGGAAAGAGGCCTTCTCAGCATGCAACTCTCCCTAGTAGGCATCTTTGCAGGTCGCACACCAGGCACTCCTCCCTTTATCGCCTCTAACCTTGAAACATTACTTCGACTTCCAAACCTACTAGAACCAGAAGTTACAGTTTCTCTTCTGAGACGTGGATATTATTCTGTCACCCTACCTTCCCGTTAAACACTGAGGTTTTACTAGCATTATGCCCTATCAAAATCCAAGACTCACATCTTTCACTTATTCCTTTGGCCTAGAGATTTTCACGTTGAAACCAACATGTTCACTCGAGCTCCTTTATGGGTCAAGCCAATGAAGCTACCACCTCAAATTTTCCATCATGAAGCTCTTTATCAAATCGTCGATCCTCTGGGACGTTTCGTAGGTATAAATGGATAAACCCTTGCTCATAGAGAATCTCTATCCTTTGCTCGCATTAAAATTGAAGCTAATCTCCTTGAAGAGGAGATTGAAGGAGTTTTTCTACAGACACTGGCAAATACGTTTTGGCTACCATAAATTGTTGAAGGACGTCCGAAAATATGTATCCACTGTCATCGTTGGGGACATACAACCTTAGAATGTCGTTTGCGAACTAATCCTATCCGGACCGACCCAAAAACACCTCCCTCAAATGATCCCGGCAACTCTTCTTCTCCAGGTTGGCATACTGTCCATCGTCATCAAAGTTATTCGCGCAAATCCACTCCCTCGTTTTCATCAAACAATACTAATAAACCACTCGCCATCCTCTCCACTCCAACACACGTACACATATCATTCAGAACCCTGAATACCTATTTGTGCCACTCCACCATTTGGTTTCTCATTCGACTTCAGCGAGAGTTACCACTACTATAGAAACTGCACTCAAAAATATAAGTAGCCCCAGGTTCACCGTACATCCATCAGATCCCACCCAGCTCCTAAAATATTCCACGAGTCCTGAGAACAATGCAAACACTGATTTGACAAACTCGGATTACCTCAACTCCCACATCCAGTTGCTGCGCGAAGAAATTGCTGACTCAGCTGATCCCTTCACCACTCCCTTGGCAGATAGGATAATTGGATACTAGTCAAGGAAGGAAATGTCAAGCCACAGAATAGATAACGCGACAAATTTTGGAGCTACACCCAACTTCGTTTGGTAACAAATACCCTCGTCTTTCAATGGGAGCAATAGAGCTCACACCTGTGTCACCAGGTACGTACTCAGTGACTCAATATACTTATGTTAATGATAAGTATTTTAGCATAGAACATAAGAGGAGCACAAAGTATCTCTGCAAAGCAAGCCTTGTCCACACTTATAACTACTCACTCACCTGATGTAATTTACCTCAGCGAAACAAAAATAGCTTCCCCAGACTCCTCTCCAACTTTTGCATGGTTAAATAAATTATACCCCCTAGTACACTATGAATCGTCTAATGGACTCAGTGGAGGTCAATGGATATTCTGGAAATCACATGTATCTTTAGGATTCAAGTATCCAATGAATACTTGATAAGTTCAAATATTCAATCTCAGGGAGGTCCTTCTATACAAACAATCTTTGTATACCTTCCTCCTTCTCCCCAAAAAATGGAAAGAGGGTGTAAATTCACTCTACTCTTCCCTCTAGAATTCCTCACAACCAAATCTTATCAAAGGTGATTTTAGTGCTACACTTACTATAGATGAAAAATTCTCGCAAAGTACAACAATGTACAAACCAAACAGAATTTTATTAGACTTCATCTCTTAGGGAGGATGGATAGACATAGGTTTTGTGGGCCCCAAATATACCTGGTCCAACGTATTTAAAGATGATAAGTTAGTCATGGCTAGACTAGATAGAGCTCTAGTCATTGATAAATTTCTGAGGCATTGGCCACACTTTACCCTAAGAATTTTACATAGAATTCGATCTGATCACCATCCACTATTACTCACCACAACTGCACCTACTACCCATAACAAACTTTTTCGTTTTCATGCTATGTGGATGGAGGATGTCAGATATAATGTTTTGATTGACAATCTGTGGCCACCAACTGCACATCCTCATCTCTCAACACCCCTCTTGAAATGCTTCCAATTAGACTGAAAGAAATAGCGGCTACCTTGCAACAGTGAAATAAGGATTGCTTTGGTAATTTTCATATTAAAATCTGGGAAAGTTCAAAAAAGGTACAGAAAATTCAAAAACTCTTAAATCAAAACCCCATGGACTGAAACTTAAGAATACATGAAAAAGAAATACAACACTCCCTTATGAAACTTTCCCATATCAAACATACACACATATTTCAACAAGCTCGATAAAACCTTTTTAGAGAGGTGGATGAAAACTCAAAATATTTTCATTTTATTATTAAGGCAAGGGATCATACAAATTAAATTAAATTCATTGAAACTAGTGATGGAAGAATTATACATTCTGACCTTGAACTCAAACATGAAGCCACAAAATACTTCACACGAATATATACAGATAAATCCAAACATACTTCCCCTCCCAACACTTCACATACTACTCTAACAGACACACAACAAAGAGAATTAAGAAGACCCATAACCCTCAGAGAACTTCGATCAGTTATTTTCTCTATGGATCCCTACAAGACCCTTGAACCTGAGGGCTTTCAATCTTTCTCTTAGGACAAATGGTTCCTGACATGAATAACACCTTCTTAGTGCTTATTCCAAAAATCTCTAATCCAAAAACATTTGGAGATTATAGGCCTATAAGTCTTTTTAACATAAATTATAGAATTTTAACAAATATCTTAGCCAATCGTCTTACCAGATTTCTCCCTCATCTCATTTCCCCTACCCAGGCCGCCTTTATTAGAGGCCGCCAAATTTCTGATCCTCTTAGCCCATGAAAAACTAACAACATTTAACTCTCAAAGGAAAAATCATGCCTACCTAGGAGTAAAACTTGACCTCCGAAAATTTGATACTTTGTCATGGCAATTTATACAACATACATTGCATACATTTAAATTTACCATAGTTTGGCAATCTCATATTGCCTCCTGTCTTAGTACAGCTAAATACCAAATACTAATAAATGGCTCCCCTCTGATAAGATCTTCCCCTCACGTGGATTAAGGCAAGGAGACCCTTTATCTCCCTCCTTATTCATCCTTGCAACAGAACTTCTATCCCAAAAAATTCAAAACAACATAACCAATGCACACATTAGGCCAAGCATACTATATCATCCTATGCCTCCTATTTGCTATTCACACTATGCTGATGATACACTTCTATTTACTGAAGTAGATGTAAACTCAGACATGAATCTAATGAATATACAAAATCAATATGCAAAATTTGTAGGTCAACACTACAACCCCTATAAATCATCTATCTTCTGTTTTTATATAAATAATCACCGTTGTTTGAAGACAAAAAAAAAAGACTAAAACAATAGCTTATTTATATTCAAATCAGAAACAATCCGGAAAAATATGGAAATATTTGAAAGGTTAGAATCTATCTTCATGATACGTGCAATGGCATTATCACTTGTATTTGTTAGACTTCAGGTCTAATAAATCACATAAACAATAATGAAATAGATATAATATTTTCATAAATTCGCTAAGGCATTAGATTTCATTGAAAATATAAAAAATAATAGGACCGTATATTTCATCTTTGAATACAAATAGAGACGAAATGCACAAGAAAATTTTTCGAATTTGTTTTTACAAGTGATAGCACTAATGACTCTCTTCAATGTGGGACTGATGACTATTGGGAGAGATACAACGCTTTATTCCCAAAGCATCCACAGAGTAAACGTACCCTTTAAATCTACCTCTGTAGTGGGATGTGTTGGCCATTATTCCCCGTACTAAACTTCAATGGCAAAATATCTAAAATTGGACCCACACCCATAATTCATGGTAATTTATTCTTTCAAGTTAATATTAGAAACTATAATTCCAATATTGTCATTGTTAAATTTAACCGTCTCTAACTTGTTGGTTTGATTTTTTGAAAGTGATTTGGATGTAATGGGTGAAACATGTCATTTTCATATTGTACCTATTATCCTGACTCTGATTGTTCAATAATTAGGTGCTTTCTTATCCATTTGGTCTACTTAGATGTTTTCTCGCATGCTCTATGTAACTCTCTCTCCCTTTCCCTCCCTATATTTTTTATAACACCTTTTCTTTCCTTTTATAATGTTTTAGGTAGAGTTCTCTCGAACAGTGATCTCTTGCCGCTGTATTAGATAGAATTCTCCCAAGCACTTAATGTCACAGAGAGAGATACAAAGAGAGACACAAAGAGAGAGAGAGAGAGAGAGAGAGAGAGAGAGAGAGAGTGAGAGAGAGAGAGAGAGAGATCAAAGAGGTCCAACATACTGTTTTGAGATAATTCATTTCAAGCTTATATTCATAACATTACTTGAAAGAGATCCAACGTACATCTTTTGTTAGTCTAAAAATCCACTCTTCCTTCCAAAAAGGTGCTTTGGTTTGTCAAGATTTCATAAATGTGTCACCAAAATAACAATTACCTAAAAATCCACTCTTCCTTCCAAAAAGGTACTTAGGTTTGTCAAAATTTCAGAAATGTGTCACCAAAATAACAATTACAAATTCATTCACTGAAATAAATTTATTAAAGTGAAGATTTCAGTAATTGAGAGTGAGAAAAAAGGAGATTGGGTATCAACAAGGAGCTCGTTGACTTTTTAGATTGTTCAACAGCCCACAAATTTGGTCGTACCTTTTTTGCAGGGAACATGAAAACTACTTGAGAGGGTTACACCCCCAATAGACTGAGCATCAAATACAAAAAAAACAAAATAATCAATTTGTACAGTGGTTAAGGTCAAGGGTAAGTTTATCATCCAAGTCATAGGTTTGATGTTTTAAACAACATCCTGTGCCCCACATTTATTAACGGTGTTTTTAATTCTGTTGAATAGGTAATAAATATTTTCGGGGTGGGAGACGAAATAGAAGATTTAATATACCTTGCACGTCTCCCAGACTGTGACGCTAGGTCATTCCAAGGTTTTTTGGCGAGAAAATACTTCAATGTCTGAGACTTGAAGTACTCAAGAAGATGAAGACACAAGAGCAGAGATTTTGTTGCACAGAGTTGTGGTGCCCTAATCCTGTTCGTGTGCTCGCATCAAATTGGGCAGCACTCTTCTCACATTAATAATTGGACTTACATAATTACAAGACTACCCCTCAATTGGGTGTGTAATTTAAATGAGAAATACCATATATACCCTTACATGTATGAACAATAAGCAAACTCTACCACTCGCCCTCAAGAATGGAGAGTAGATTTTAATCAACCCCATCTTGCTGCATAATTATGCATGTCGTATTCCTACCAATGCCCTTTTGAAAATATCAGCTTTCCATTCCTTTGTCTGAACAAATAGTGTAGATATAATACTATTCACGACCTTTTGTCATATGAAGTGGCAGTCCACTTCGCATGTTTTGTACATTCATGAAAAAATCGGATTACTTAGGCATAGGCTTGCCAGATTATCAAAAAAATTGTTTCTTGATTGTCACATTCCATAGGCATAGGCTTGCTGGCCTTTATTCCCAACGCTTCCAACAGGGATCGAACCCAAATCATCTCACAAGCTGCATGACTCAAAGATCTGTACTCAGCCTCTGCACTTGATCTTGCAACTACTGATTGCATCATACTTCTCCAAGTAACAAGCTTTCCCCCTACTGTCACACAATAGCCACCAGTAGATTTCCTATCATCTTGAGAACCAGCATCTTCTACATCCAAAGCACCATGGATGTCAGTGTGTCCCACATTTAGGAAAATGAAGCCTCTTCCTGGAGCTCTCTTGAAGTATCTCAATATATGATAGACGACATCCATGTAAGCTTGCCTAGGGGCCTCCATAAATCTGCTCACGAACCCAACAGCATAAGAAATATCAGGTCTAGAAACAGTAGTATAAATCAGCTTACCAACCAGCTTCCGATAGCGAGCTTTGTCCTCCATTAGTGGAGAATTCGTATAAACAAAAAAAAAAAGAGGACCTCTCTGGGACTGGTGTTTCTGCTGGTTTCGCCCCAAGCATTCATGTTTCGCTCAACAAATCCATTACGTACTTTCTTTGAGATAAATGGAATCCTCTCTCTCCTACCTACTTAAATACCAAAGAAATATATCAGAATTCTTAAATCCTTAGTGTGAAAATGGGTAGCTAAATATTCTTTACCTTAGATATCCCATATCATCACCTGAATTAATAATGTCTCATACAAATAATATCATTGTACCTGTCTGTTAGCGTTGAACGCACTGAGTGATAAGTGATCCATATCTTGATTCCATACTTAACAACCACTCCACTAAATTTTTCAAACCATGCTCTTAGACTCCATATTTTTTTAAACCGTAAAGAGATTTTCAAAGGTTACATACCTTTTTCTACCCTCCTTGCACAACAAAACCCGGTCATTGCTCCATGTAAACTTCTTCATCTAGATCTCCATATTGAAAAATATTCTTGACATGGAGTTGATGCAAGGACGAGCGCTTGTTCATGGCAACAGACGAAATAATATGAATAGTGGTCATTTGAGCAACTGGAGAGAAGGTCTCTCCACAGTCCACCCCAAGAGTATGTGATTAGCCTTTGGCAAAGAGACGAGGTTTATATCTGGCCACTTCACTTCTCTCATTGTATTTGTGCAATGACCTTTCCATTAGCCCATTAAAAAATCAATTAAATTGTAAAGTATTATTTCTTTCTGACCGTTGTATTTTCAGGACCTCAAGACAGGAGTGATGATTGGTATGGGAATTGAGAAAGGTGGCGTGTATGTTCTTGAGCAACCTCAGAATTTAGTATCTTTTCTATTCCTTTCACCAATGGAGTGGCACACTCATCTGTGTCATTCAAGTAAGGACAAACGTTTTTCACTGGTTCCCTCATTATCTAGAGTTTTTGAGATAAAACTGTGAAGCGAGCCAACTTGGTAAACTACACAAAGTCACACTTCCCTCTAGAGGCAATACATTTGCTTCATCTACTTTCCATTTAGGTCATTCAAATGTGTAGGGTCCTTATCTTGTGTCTAGTCTAAATGGTTATTGTTATTTTGTGTCTTTTATTGATGATTTTAGACATGTTTTTTGGGTCTATCTCATAAAACACAAATTTACGGGTTGTAGCATGTTTCAAAAATTTTAAGATGAAATAAGAACTTAGTTTGATTGCTCTATTAAAATTTCGCCTAGTGATAATTGTAAATAGTATAATTCTTCAGATCTTCTATCCTTTTGTTCTGAAAAAGGCATCCTCCAATATTTTTCATGTTCAAACAAACCACAACAAAATGGTGATGTTGAACATAAAAATAGACATTTGTTCGACACTACATGACCTTTATTATTTCATAATTTTGTCCCTCGCTATCTAACGTGTGATGCGGTACTATGTATGCTCATCAATTATATGCCACATTCCGCCTTAAACGGTCGAGTGTCACTCCAGGTCTTGTTTCCTGGATCACTTATGTACTCAATCGAACCACGTGTTTGGGTGTGTATGCTATGTTCTGAACACATCACTAGAAAAAGATAAGTTTTCACTTCGATCTATATGTTGTGTGTTTTTAGGGTACTCGAGACATCAAATGGGTACAGATGTTATCACCCTTCCTCGTCGTTGGTTCACGTCCATTCATGTGTCCTTTTTCGATAATGTCCCCGATTTTGGCGGTGGCTCCGAGTCCCTCTCTATCTTCCGGATGGGTTGAAATGTCCACAAGAGCCTCCAACGATGGAACATGCACCAGCCTACTCTCTTGCACCAATTAAACTACCGAACAAGTCATTATCCTCTATATCTCCATCTTTTCAATTCACTGATTTACACTTACCTATTGCTGTCCAAAATGAGGTGTGTTCTTCTACTCAACACCTTATTTCGAATCTTGTTTCATTGTAATGATTATCTCCTCCATTTAAGTTGTTTGTTTCCACTCTCGACTCCACCATTGATTCTTGCTCGGTGTCAAAATCCCTGTCTAGACCACAGAGGCAGCAGGCAATATTAGATAAGACACGCATTGCAGGACCAACATTCTTGGGGTTTATGCACTGCCCCGCCAGGTGCAAAAATTGTTGGCTGCAGGTGGGTATATACTGTAAAATACAATAAAAAAGGTGAAGTTGCACCATTTGAAGCAAGTTGTGTGGCTAAAGGCTATACTTAGACCCTTGAGATTGATTGCGGTGAGACTTTCTCTCCTGTTGCCAATTTAAAATCTGTTCGGATCTTGTTATTTGTTGTAGTTAACAAGGGGTGGTCTCTACACCAGTCCGATGTAGAGAACGCTTTCTTCTGTAGAGATCTCCGAGAAGAAGTATATATGGAGCAACCTCCCGGTTTTGTTCCTAAAAGGGAGGAAAGTAAACTGTGTAAATTGTGCGAGTCATTATATGGATTAAAACAAAGTAACCAAAGCATGGTTCAAAAAGTTGAGTCAGGTTATGTTGTTATCATTTGTGTTTCACCGTAGTGGATCTGATCAGTCACTTTTTTGTCTGAAACGGCAGAGTAAGAGTGTTATTGTCTTGGTAAGTTGGTTATATTATTTTTTTGGGAAAAGATCATGCGGGCATACTATAGCTCAAAAATCTTCTTGCATTGGAGTTTCAGACTGAGGACCTTGGTTATTTGAGATATTTTTTGGGTATTGAAGCAGCACGAAGTACCACTAGTTGTTGTTGACCCAGAGGAAATGTGTGCTAGACATGTTGACAGAAACAAGTTTGTTAGGCACGAGCCAACAAAGACACCCGTGGACCCCAATTGCTCTTTATTGTGAAAGATACTCGAGATATTTTCTCTTCAGACTCAGGTCCACCTACTGGTCCAGATACATCAGACGATACACAAGAGATTCACTAGTCTAAGTCAATATTTTTATGTAAACATGTATCCTTAGAATTCTTCTGTATCTAGAATTCCTTTTCGTACCAATCCTATATCTCTTGTAACCTATATGTACAATACATATAGCAATCGAAAATCAAGCTCGAGAATCGTATTCTCACACTACAAATTCAGTTTGTTCTGCTTGCCAAATATACAAATTGTCCTCTAAACCTTTTTCTCTAGTACCTTATCAAGCTTAAAAAGCTCTTGAACTTGCGCCGATTGACATTTGGGGACCTTGTCCCTTCACATCATTTGGGGGATTTAATTACTATATTTAGTTTTTGACAATTTCACTCGATTTAGGTGGTTATATTTCTTGCATTCTAAATCTGAGGTTGCTGAAATAGGTTTTTCGGCTACTTAAGTCTCTTTATGGACTCAAACAGATTCCTGGTACGTGGTACAAACGACTTACAGACTCGCTACTAGCCATTGGTTTTGATACATCAGCAGATTCCTCTCTTCTTTTTGGTATACTCCTCTGCCATTATATATATATATATATATATATATATATATATATATATATATATATATCTTAATATATCTGGATGATATCATTATTTCTGGCAGCGGCAGAAAGGAGATTCAACAGGTGATTTCGGCCCTACAACACGGATTTTCTATAAAAGATATGTGGCTCCTATATTTCTTTCTCGACATTGAAGTCAAATCACTTGATCATGGGCTGCATCTTTCTCAAACAAAGTATGCTAGGGACCTCTTACAACGACTTTCTCTCATGGATATTAAACCCATTGCCAATCCAGTGGTAGTCGGTTCTAAAATGTCCAAGTTTAATGGTGTTCCTCTATCTAACCTGGCAACATATCGAACTGTGGTCGCGTTCTTCAATACTTAACACTTACACGTCCCGACATTCAGTATGCGGTAAATCAATGGTTTCAATTTCAGTAGAACCCTACGGATCTACACTGGAAGGTTGTAAAGCGAATTTCACACTATGTCAAAGGTATGCTTCTCCATGGCATTCATATTAAACCGACATCTTAACTTGGTCTTGAACCTTTTACAGATGCCAAATGGGGTGGTTGCCTAGATGATCATTGGTTGGTGTTTGGTTATTGGATTTGATGCGGTGGTTCTCTTATCTCGTGGGCCTAAAAGAAACAACCCACTATATCCTAGTCCAGTGTTGAGGCTAAATACCGAGCTTTGGCTCTTGCTGTCTAAGAATTATCATGGATCATACAGTTTCTTAAAGAACTGTGAATCTTCCTTCGTCATTCTCCCACTATATGGTGTGATACTCTATCTACTACACAGATTGTGGTGAATCCAATTTTTCATGGTCCGATGAAGCATGTAGACTTGGATTATCATTTTATTCGAGAACGAGCAACCAATGGTACACTTCAGGTTTCATACATTCTCACCAGAGATCAGCTTGCAGATATTCTTACTAAGGATCTCTCACGAACTCAGTTTGAGAGACTATTGTCCAAACTGAGCATCTTCTTTGCGCCACTCAGTATGCGGGGGACTGTGAATGATACTCGAGATATTCTCTCTACTGATTGAGATATTCTCTCCTCACACTCAGGTCCTCAAACTGGTCCAGAAACATCAGACTATACAAAAGATATTCACTAGTCGATCTAAGTCATTGTTCTTCTACGTAAATGTGTATCCTTTTCTTACCAATCTTCTCGTATTTAGAATTCCTTTTCTTACCAATCTTGTATCTCTTCTAACCTATATGTACAACAAGTACAACAATGGAAAATCAAGATCGAGAATCATATTCTCACACAAGAATTGTCTTCTCTCACATTTATTTAACACAGATTCTCTAGCACTTTAAGACAAGACACACTATAGAAGACTGGTTGGAAAATTATTATATGCAACAATCACAAGGCCAAATATTGTGTTCGATGTCAGTCTTTTGAGCAGATTCATAGAGGAACCATGGAAAATTCATCTTGAAGAGGTCCATAGAATTTTGATATTTAAAGAAGGCATTTGGGAAAGGAATTCTATTTCACAATAATAGGCATACAAACATAAGTGGTGCCTCAGATGTAGACTATACAAGGTCCAAAACAGACAGAAAATCAACCAACGGTTATTGTGTGTTTGTGGGTAGAAATCTTGTGACAAGGAAGAGCAAGAAGGACTCCATTGTAGCAAGATCAAGTGCTGAAGCAGAATCCTGAGTTACAGCTCACACTCCTTGTGAACATATTTGGGTTAAGTCCTTGGTTCCTGAGTTTGGCTAGGTGGTAAACCTGCCTATGCCAATGGAGTACGATAATAAAAATGCAACCTTCATTGCCAGAAATCCAGTTTTTTAAGAGCAAGCCAAACATATTGAAGTAGACTGCCACTTTATTTGACAACAAGTGATGTCCGAAACTATCTCTACACCGTTTGTGAGAACTGAAGACCAAAATACTACCAAAGCTCCAGTAGGGATCAGATTTGAAGTACTATGCAACAAGGTGGAACTACATATTCTTTACAGCCCCACCTTGAGGGGGAGTGTTGAAACCTTCAAGTCATGGATGCATACAGATTGTCATGGAAATGGTGAAGACATTTACCGCAAGCCAACCTAGTTCTAGGTGCCACAATTGGATACTAAGATGTCAATAGAGTTAGATTTAGATCAGGATTTTGTTATGTAACCCTATAAATAGAGTATTTATGTACAAATTTATGAAATGGCTAAAATTCAATACATTCTTTATTTTTTTTCTTCGTTCTCTTCTTCCCTTCTCTCTTATAAAATACCCTAATTCTACATAGAGGAATAAGCAGAGGAGTGCTTGAGCGATATCTTCATCAAGCGGAGCAGAACAAAGATTTTTTTTATGAAAGCTCTGAAATGACCATCATGGTCGCCAAGGAGGCTTATGGCTGTTCAGCTTGGACGAATCTTCTAGTAGCAGACGCACTAGCCACAGGATGGGTTCTGAAGGATTAAGTGGTTCGTGAACAACAAGCCATCTGGAGATGTCTACAAGATCTGCACTAGGGCCTTACTGCCACTTGGGGAACCAGAAGGCACAAAAGCCAAGGAAAAGATGGTGTTTAAGTCTGCGCAAAAGGAAATTGTAAGAGACACGACTTGGTGATGATCCACTTAATGCAAAAGACATCCAAGGGAGATACCACTTGGTTGTGGGAGGCACCCACCAGCAGCACAAAGCGACCAGCGAAGGTCAACGAGGAGGGAAGTGTCGAAGGAGGATGACCAACATCCCATGTGTTGCAGATGGTTGAACTTTCTTCAGCCCTGAACAAAGGAGGGGGGGCGTCTTGAGAGGAGGGCAAGATGGGGATACCTCACGGAGGAGGAGCAACAACAGGGAGCAGAAGGCTGGGCCCAAGAGCAGCCCATCACCAACCCACCATCAAGTCATGGTTCCAAAGCGAGGAACCAGAAGTAATGGACATTTAAAACTCAAATGATGAACCAGTCCCGTCCAGCGAAGGCACATGATACCTGGGTCTTTGAACGTGCGAGAAACTCATTCTATCGCGGAAATGGGGTCCTTGTAAGCTGAGAGCTGTGTTGAGCAAAGACCCAAAAGTCTGAGAACTGATAGAGAAGGTTTACCATGGAGAAAAGCCACAGTTGAGAATCAAAGACAGACTCGTTGAGACCATAGAAGGCCACATTTTCATACCCATGTGTGGGGACCTACGTATGAGCTAGTTCCATTATGCTACCAATTGACACACACAAACGTGTAACTGGCGTCCGCGAAAATCGAAAGACTATAAAACTAATGTCACTCGCCCTACCTTAGGAATGAGGTCGTGCCTATAATCTGGGAGTACCAAAAACAAATATCAGAGATACTGGGAAAGCAGTTTGCCAACCTCCCTGATTCGATTCTGAGGGGATGGGAGGCACTGCCCACAAAAAATCTAAAGGATGACGCATAAGAACCATCCAAGCTGCAGAAAAAGAAACAAAGGAAGTCCTGGATTGGCGCGGGGAAGCTGAATCCCCTTGATGGGTTGCTATACCCTTTCCAAAATGTGGGAGTAGACGACGGACCCCAACCCTTTGAAGAAAATCTAGAGACAACGCTAGAGCACGTCCTATCGAGTGAAGTCAAAAAAGGATGCCCACCACAAATAGAAGAACATCCTTCTAACAAACAACAATGGCATGGGCAGGGGAGGATTTCACAGGGCTGGAAGATGAAAAGAGAAATATTACTAGTGACAACCTAGAAGAAGATACAAAAAATGCCTCCTCAGGGTGACATACCCAGAGAAGACCAGGGAGGAAGAAACACTTACCCCAAACTAGAACGAGTTGTGCGCGCCTGCTAGCCCAAAAGATGGTGAGGTTTGTCCAGAGGCGCCCAAAGGCCCATTGTGGAAACATACAACGACGCAGGGGCCGAAGCACAAGAGACAAAAGCCCAAACATGCATCGAGATGCCAACAGCCACCTCCATACCGGAAGCACCCAGACACATTGAAGGTCCTGCCTTGACCTACAAGCCGGCACCCGCAAGTTCTGCAGCACTCAGAACCCCGGGCCCAGGCCCTCTCAGCAGCTTGCACGCTCAAGCGCAAACAAGTGCACACTTCACCGCGTGCAAGGCCCATAAGTCATTATGCAAGCATTGAGGCCTCATCGACCCACAAGATCCTGAAGACTCAAAAGCACTTGCCACGTGGCAGGAGACACGATAGGCATGTATTTGCGACCAAGAAGAGCACTATGTGGAGTTTACTAAACAACTTTTGAAACTTAGGTTCACACCAACTCTCTAGTGAGGCGGCGTAGATTTTCTGGAAGCTTCCAGAATTAGCACTCCGGAATCCTATTTGCTTTAGGAGATGTTTTTTTTACAAACGCCCTAGGGTTTTAGGCTGTGTTTGTCTATATATATGTAAGGGGTTAAGGGTTAATCATCCAAGTAATCCTTGTCATCGGACGAGAGATCCAATGAGGAGTGCATTGGAGCTCTACTCGTAACTCTACAAATTATAAGGCAATCAAAGTCGTTTTCTCCAACTTCGTTGTCTTTCAACTTTGTCTACTTTTACCGATATTCCTTCTTCTTTTTGCGTGCATGTGAGTTGGTGGCATTAATCCACCTTAGACAGCATTACTGGTCGGTTGCGAGTGATCTACCTCGATAGGACTGACTTAGAGTTGCGTACTGACCAGAGACTATAGTTACTCTATCAACTCCAGCCTCATGGCACATGGTACAGGCTTTTCTGCTTATTCTTAAAAATAAAAATAAAAATAAAAACTTGATCGGTCATGACATTTCATGAGAAACTACTTGGATAAATAGAAAAGTTTACTTGGATAAACAGAAAAGTTGGAGACCGAATATGTTTTATTTCAGATAAATATTTTTCCATATATGGTAGTCATAATGACACTTAATTTGAATCCATCTTATTTATTAAACCCTAAACCCTAAATCCTAAACCTCCAATCTTTACATCCTAACGTGGATGCCAATTTGGCAATCCACATAAACTCACCTTCCTGAAAAATTAGTGGAGGAAGAAATTGTGTAATGTCTCCTACCCTATGCACGGTGAGCATGAGCTTGTAATCCACCAGCCGCCTCTGGAAAAAATGATTGAACATTATGAACGGGGTGTTGAGCGAGGATGTGGAGCTCGCTCGATTTAATCTCCTTTTTGGATGAGCGGGCCACCTGCTCAGCCGTCGGAAGCCACTTCCATCCCCGTTCCGATGCATTGCAGAGCCGCAATATCCGCGAGAGTTTGGAAACTCTGGGGTGCATGGAAGAGGACACGCTCGAGTTCAAGCTCTGTTCACCAGCTGTAACCTCGAGATCTTGAAAGTTTTCTATGAGAATGGTACTGGTTTCTACAGAGAGCAGTTCTACGCTTACATAGTAGTTCTTGATGGCGGATCGAAGGATTTTTAAGTGATCTTTCTGCTTCTTAACAAGCAAAGATTCTAAATCCATGAGATTATCTCAAGAAATAAGCTCAGAGAATGATTACTCTTTTAAGCTTCTCACATATACCCCAATAATGGTCTCGTACGAAAACTTGTTTTATATCTTTTATTGCCTTAGTAAACTTTGTTAGAGATAGTACATGTATATAGGAACATATGAAGTAATTTAATATTTAACCACTATAAAGACATATTTTTAACTATGTACTCGATTTATTATTGATGTAAGAAGAGTAATGCATTATTTAAATGGAGCACACACATGGCTTAGGGTTTGCCTACGACCCTAGCTATGTGGAACAAACACTCTCCGTTTGTGCTCATTCCTTTGTGTTCAATACGGTTAAACTTAATGGAGTTTTTTCATAGTTTCAGAGCAGGTTCAAGGAAAGGAAATTCGTGGAATTAGCAACAACTAAGAAGAGGTAGAAGTCTTCAAAGTGGAAGGAAAGAAAAGAGATTGACTTGGGTAAGTTTTCTTTTGTTTTCGAAATTTTCACAATCGGTGTCGTGATGCCCAGGAAGCACGCACAGAGCCGAGCTTGTTCTATGTAAAAAAACTTTTTTTAGGTGTTTTCTTCTTGGCGCAACGACTTCATTATTCTTCTCTCTGGTTTCTGCATGATGTTTGATTGAAAGCCACGTCTTTCTGGTTTGTTTGGGAGCATTTCTGGTGTTAGACTAACTAGGAGTAAGACTCTCTTTCGGATTCGTCCAAGATTTTTGGCAGGAATATTCCTTTCTGGGTGATGTTCTCCTAGTTCGACTAGGAGTTGGTCTCTTCACGATTTAGTACACTACCTATTTATCATGATTTTGTTCATAGAGTACCTGTTGTGCCCAAAATAATTAAGCTGGTGGAAATATTTGTGTTTTTGAAGCTTCTAATTTTATTCACATCTCGATTGATTTCTAAGGGTTGTGGAAGCTGATTACTTATATTTTTACAAACTCTCATATAAATATGCTGCTTTGCTTTTTTGGTGAATTAAGGTTATACTCACATCAGATTTGTAAATTCGATTATATTTTATACAGTTTTCGCAAGGCATTAGGCGGATATGTTTGTTGAACCTATGAGCTGCCTCCAGATTGTTTGTGGTTCAGAAACAAATTTTTTCAGGGTTGGAAGGATTGTCCCTGGGTTATTCAAAGTGGGACTCTCTCTACCATTGTAATTCTTTTATTATATCCTACTTTTTTATTGGACTTTTACTTATTTGATGTCTGGTAGTATATTGGACTTTTATCTTTTGAAGAACAGGTCTGAGGTTTTGTCTTTCTTCAAATTGTTTGTTAGCGAAATATAAAATCAGTATCAATGTTTTAAAAACCGAACCGGTGATCGAACTGGTTGGACATCCGATTCCGGTTTAACCGGTTCCACCAGGTTGAACCGGTGGTTGAACGAGTAGTTGAACCGGTAGTTGAACCGGATCTGAGTTGTAAGTCATAAAAAAATTTATAACATAACTCCTATTACCTATAAGCCTATTACCTATATTCAAAAAATAAGTTTAAAGATACAAAAACCATTAAAAATTTTAAAATCATAAAAAAATAGTTTTTTAACTTTTAAATCAAATATAATTAAATTATAGAAATAAAATACCCTTTCAAAATACAAAATTATTCTAAAAATTTTTTTTATTGAGAATCCAATTATATATTTTTCCACATCTTCACCTATATTAAAAATATTTTTATCCTTCTTTTCATCCATAATAGCTGCAAATATAAAAGTAATCAATTTGGTTTAATGGTTAGAGTTTTATTTTAATTGGTTTGGGTCAACAGTAACTAGACCGGTTCAATCGGGTTCGGCGGTTCACCGGTTCACCGGTCGAACCTGTAAAACCGGCCGGGTCATCCGGTTTTCAGCTTCTTCCCGGTTTGAGAGCAAACCGAACCGCAAAAGGCACCGGTTCCGGTTGAACCCGGTCGAACCGGCCGGTTCGGTCCGGTTTTTAAAACATTGATCAGTATGGTTGTTTGATTTTTTTTTTTGTGAAATTGTTAGATTTATTAATTTGTAATTCGAAATATAATAATTCTTACAAAGCTTCCCTCACCATCAGCTGGTAAAGGAAACCCCCTACCTAGCCAACCCATCAGCGCAGAGTTTGCCGACTGTGGGATTTGAATCCATGAGCAATCGATAAATCTGCCCAGCTCCCAAATTTCTCTAATACGAGATGATTGTCGCCATGGTGGGGCCATAGACCTCTTACACCAATTGATTACATTGGACGAATCACCTTCCTCCTCAAGTTCACATAAAAGCTTCTACGCGAAGAGTCAAAGGCCATTGTACAGCAAACGAGTCAGCGTCAGTCTAGTCCGTGGTACCCAACGGCCCAACACAGATAGTATGGTATTTCCATCATGTAAGAGAAAGAGCCCTCCAATTCCCGTTGGTCCTGGGTTCCAATGAGGACCCATCCACGTTCAGCTTAATTACACCTTGAGGTGGAGGGCCCACAAGCAATAATGGGAGGTTTCGGGATGGTTGATGAAACTGCAAGTGGAGCCCACGATACTCTTAGGCCCGTTCCATCAATAGATTGAAGCTCCTTCCAGGTGCAAAGCCATGAAATTACCTTGAAGAAGATAGATTCAGCTAAGTCAGCATTGCTTATCATCTTATCTGAAGATTCTTCTGTTATGCTCTTCCCATATTTCCCAAGGAAGGACGTGCAGCAAGCCTCAGCCATGGCCTTCACTCTTTTTGCTTGACAGAGACCTCGCCAGTGCTGAACCTCTGAGTGAGGATCTGTTGGGGACTTGTCATTCACCTGGAATTTGTGATAAAAGTAACTCCATACCTGTTTCACATGGCGCAGTTGAGGTGAACATGATCAATTGACTAATCTTCCTAATGGCAGTGTGGACCGAGAACACTACAGAGAGTCATTCCCCTGCAGATATGGTTGTCCCAAGATAATAACTTCTTGTGCACAACTAACTATAGAAATATTGAGTTTTCGGTGGCACTGATATGCTCCAGACCTTCACTCTTTGCTTGGTGATCCTGTTGTCCATCAAGGCGAACCAGAGAAGCGTAGACTGTTTTAACATAAAAATCACAACTACTGTTGGGCTCCAATATCAGTCTATCTTCATATGTTACTTCAAGAAAGACATTAGACAGGGCCTACGTTAACCAATTTAGATCAGTGAGTTCCGCTTCCTCCAAATCCCTTGCAAAAATGTTCTTCCAATTCATGCCAGGGTCCTCTCGGTTATGCAGGACATCATGGATCGAGGCATCTCCTTTCAAAGAAATATGATATAGTCTGGGGAATGTGTCTTTATGGTTTCGATCAAGAAGCAATAAGTCTGACCAAAACTGTACCTGATCACCCATCCCTGGGAGGAATCAAAATTTTCTTCTAAAGCTGTCCCAGAGTTTGCAAACCTGTTTCCATATTGAGGAGAGAGAACAAGATGGGAGCCATCCTAAGACCCAATCATCTTTTGGAAAAAAAAGCTTCCTCAGAAGGAAGGAAGCCCATAGAGGAGGCTTTGGGAAGCTTGGAGAGATTGATATTCCAGCATCACTTGAGCATTAATGCTTTGTTGACTAGCTGGATTCTTTGGACTCCTAGGCCGCCAATAAGGTTGGGCTTACGAACCTCGTCCCACCTAAGTAGGTGCATTTGAATGACTCGGATGTCCCCCTGCATAGGAATAACTTCACTAATTTTTCAATTTCCTTCGTTGCTGCACTTGGACATTGCATAATTAAAAGAAAGCATATAGTTCGGAATCCCAAATAAGCACGACTGAAGCAGCACCAATCCTCCAGCCTTCGAGAGATACCTTATTTTCCATGAGTATAGGTGTCTGCGTAATTTCTCCAAAACCACGTCCTAAAGATATTTACACATCTGGCCTCCAAAAACAGGGAAACCAAGATGTGTTATGGGAAGAGAGACTTCCTCACCGAGACCGTTTGCAGCCTGAGATGTGATATTGTGGTTTACATTGAGCCCAATGAGAAACAACTTCTGCCAGTTAATTTTTAGGCCGGTTGAAAGTTTAAGAAGAGAGAGTGCTGCCCTGAGTTTCCTAATCTGTCAGATTTAACCTTCACAAAAAATATCACCTCCACGCCTTTTTTTTTTTTTTTTGAATCAAGACAATGATATATGCCCCGAGACTGTTGTGTATGATTCCTTTCTTGTGAAATTCTGCAAACATTGTTGATATATCTTCGTCCATCAAACTCCAAACCTCCAGAATGAATTTGCCATTGTATCCGTCGGGGCAGGGTGCTTTATCAGTTGGCATGGTGGTCTCAACTTTCTCAATTTTCTCTACAGAGATTAGAGCCTCCAACATTGATCTCTAGCTTTGTCTTAGATGTAGAAATGAGAGACCTATACCAGGTCTATAATCTGCATCGCCACGATAGAGATTTGAAAAGTAGTGAATAATGGAAGCAGTGATATTGTCCTTATCCGACATCAAGTTCCCTTCAATTTTCAGAGTGTTGATTCTGTTTATCCGCCATTATGAGGAGTCTGGACCCCCAGTAGAGTTAAGAGAATCGACCATGAGTTTAAGGAGTCCTTTCTGAGCAGTCTCAAATGCATTCTTCTGCTTGGCCCTCATAACCTCTGTCAAGCAAGCTTCCAACCACTATTCTTTCATCTTGTTCTTGAATGAGACATCACTAAGCCATGAGTTCTCGAACTGGAAGAGTTTAGTGACACCCTTGCCAATGAGAGCTGGCGGACCGGCCCAAGCTGCTCCTCTTGGACAATCCATTGGTTTCTTCAGAATGTCCGAGAAACGTGAATCTGTTTCTTGTAGCGATGGGCGAGTTATAGTTCACAGGTGGAGATAGTACATGCTCGCCGAGTCTGAGGTCTGTCAAAGTGACGTCCCAGTAGGACACTGTTTGCGCCTTTGAATTTGAATTCAAATAGTGACCCGGCCTGATGTCCTTCTGCCACTCTGTCAGATGGGGTCGGGTAAGTTTCCGGGCTGAGTCGCGACTAGGAATACCCCAGTACCGTCACTCAGTGTTGCCATCTACGATGCCGGCATGACAGACTCTGATTACGCCGATAATCATGAAAGAGTCTTGAACACTGTAACTCTCCTTCCTCCAAGTGCCATAGAGATAGCATCATCATCATGTTCCTGTAGCTCACCGAACATGTTGAATAAAAACCCCAGAGTGTCCGGTCCCCCGAGCTCAATGGGGATTCCAGCCAATCCCACCCAAAAGGATTCTGTCAGTCTTTTTCTCCATCGATCCCATGGCATAATCGAGGAGTGGGATGCATTCTCAGACCAGGCTTCACAGAGAAGGCTGTGCTCAGCCTCATCTTTCAGCCAGATGAGCCACAATCCGTTACCAAGAAAGGATATCTTCAGAGAGGAATAATGAATACAAAGGTTTTCAATTCTTCGCTTCAGCAACTAGATGTCACAATTTTGTTGTATTGTACCTGTATAACAATCATGGACTTTAGGGTACCTTGCCCCTGTCTCCAAGCTTTCTCGATGAGGCTTTCATGAGAGGGGAAAGGTTTGTGTGTGGATGCAGTCGGCGCTGCTTGTGGTTCTGCATCGAGATTTGATGGAAATATCTCCTCAACCACGTGCAGCAATGCTTGCCACAAGAACCCGCTCTCATAAATCTCTGGAACGTGTAGTCTTGCTAAGATACGGTTATCCCGCCAGTGGATGACATTGCAAAGGCGTTTTTCCCCGTGTGATAGAGGATGAGAAGCAGTGTTCTCCATCCACGATCTCTAGGTTTTCCACCCTGCTGCAATGTTGCGAGAACAACTTGGTAAAAGCACTCTTACAATCCGCGAGAATACTCAACGGAAAATGCACAAAGAAAACCTTCTCATCTCTAGAAACTATCAGCTTGAGACTCTTCTGAGCCCCTGTTTTCTTTCTCCAGCCATTCCTCGATCTTAATAATCAATTCATTGAACCTCAAGAAACAAGAGCGAAGAGGTTCTCAATTGTGAATTCTCCTGCTTGTGACCAGAACCCAGTTACTTTCCCCGTTTCTGCCAGTGGAATTGATTGCCAGAACTAGGTGTCCCTCGCCGACGGATGAATTCCCTCCATCCCCCAGACATCTCTCCATGAATGGTTGACCTCTAAAGCTTGCAACATCCCTTGGCCGGAGAGGTAATACAACATTCCATATTTTTGGTTCCAAACCCAAGTGGCTAATTGATTCTAGTGCTAAAATTCACATGTCAGGTAATTCCTCTTTGTTTGATTCAGTAATTTATTCTTTAGATTTGGGGTGTGTAACCTTCGCCGATGGATTCACATGTCTAGTAATTAGAGTTGCTTGTATAAAACTATTAGATTCATTGATACATGATTGAGTCTTATTTCTCCCAAAGTTTCCAATTAATATTTTATCTGTTGTCAACTAACTAAATCATTGAATTTTTATGACATGTTTTCATTCCATGGTTGTGTTATACAGGATCTCTAGACCTGAAAGACGATTGCTTCGGACCGTAGGAGAGGGGGTATGTTCTTCATCGAGAAACCGCTTCATCGATGTTACGATTCAAAATTGAAACGAATGGAATTCAGGAAGAATTAGGGTTTGAAAGAGGGGATAACAAGGAAGAAGAGAGAGAGATTAGAGTAGAATTAGGATTTAGTTCTGGAAGAAAGGGCTGCAGAGACAGAGATCAAACGATTAGGGTTTCTGTAATTCTGGCTTTATCGGTCCTGGGGAGACTTCCTATTTATAATAATGAAAAAAATACATAATTGCAAATTAGTCCATTTCATCATAGACTTACAAAGTAGACCCTAATTAAATAATTATTAAACATAAACCCCTAACCTAGAAAAAAAACCACTATAAGGCCTACTAATGGCCCATAATTTTTAGCAAAACTTCCAGTTGCTGACGGCGCAGAACAAAATGGAGAAGAACAAGAGAGAATAGAGGCCAAATTTGGAACTTCAAGGTTTCTAGGTTAGGACAAAAAACATGATGAAGAGGAATGTTTGAGGTACCTTTTGGAGGCTATAGAGTTGTCGTATTTCAAAACGAACACAGATATTACGTTCAATGTAGTGCTGAGTTTAAACTCCCAATGAGGCCTCTCCAGTAGCTAGGAAAAGGATCTCAAAGTTGGGTTCAGCGTCAAACCCAGAATTCAGTGAAAAAATGGTGAAGTTGGAAAATTTCGAGGCTTGCATAAATCTTCTTCCTGCGCTAGTGGATATGAAAGCTTATGAAAACAATAGAGTGATGTACCTCCTACACCAAGATGGTCTTCTCTTTTCGAGGGTGGCCGAAGTCGCCGGAAAACATACCTCTAATATGGTTCCCTGATAACAGTCGACACAAAAGTTTGTGAAAGATGGCTGAGAGTGCAACTTGCAAGCTTCTAGAATCTATTTCCAGGTGCATCTAGCTACAAAAGAGGATGCAAAACAAAGAGAGCATTAAGTTCTACACCATGATTAGCATCTCCTTCTTAGGCACCACTGTAGTCACCAGAAAACGTTCAGAGAAGATGGCTCAACGATTTCTGTCTGCACTGGAACCTGGTGAAGATAGCCGATAGTGCTTATTGCAATGCTTCCACATATTTGTTCCTGGAGAGTTTGGCTACAAGAGAAGGATCAAACGAAAGAGGGCAGAGTCCTCTACACCATGTTGGGCTTGGCTTGCCGAGGGATGGCTGAATTCTCTAGAAAACGTTGCGAGAAGATACCACTGGGATTACTTTTTGCCAGATCTCTACTTGCCCGCCCCTGCCCTGCTGGGTTGTTGGGTTAGCACCCCTCGTAGAGTAATGAACAAGCTTCCTAGGTAGTTCGAAAAAATATTATTTTTCCACAAATCCGAGGAACGAACTACTCTAATAATAATTGTTACGATTCAAAATCATAACTATTGGAATTCAGGAAGTATAAAGGTTTGAAAAAGGGCAAAACAAGGAAGAAGAGAGAGAATTAGGGTAGAATTAGGGTTTAGGGGAGGAAGAAGAGGAAGAAGTAACAAAGAGATTAACGGATTAGGGTTTCTGTAAATCTGGCCATATCAGTCCACAGGGAGATATATAATTACAAATTATAGAAAATACCCTAATTAATTAATAATGAAAAAACCTCTAACCTAACAAAACCCATTATAAGGAGTACTAATGGCCCATTATTCTTAGATACCCTAATATATACATAACAATCCATCCATGTGGCATACTCAGTTTTGTCATCGAAATTTTACTAAGTTTCGCCTCTTATTTCCGTCCATTCTAGCCGGTTCAACCTTGGAGTGTGAAACTTGGCAATTTGGGAAACAATAGAGTTTATTTCCCAGTAAAGGGGAGTCCATCTAGTAGTACTTGTTTTGAGTTAATTCATTTTGGTGCGTCGAAGCCTTGCCTTGCTAGGTTTCTTTTGAGATATTCATACTTTGTTCAATCTATTGATGAAATTATTTATTGTTGTTGGTTTTATCTTATGAGGAATACGGTCTTGTCACTATTTAAACAGTTTGTCACTAAAATAAAAAATTAGTTTGGTTTCTCGATAATCTTTGCGTAGGGACAATAGTGGTGAATATATTAATGTTGAATTCAATTCATTTTGTTTGTCTAATGCTAATATTCATCAGCTTTCGTGTGCCTATTCTCCTCAGCAAATGGTGTAGCTGAGAGGAAGAATACATATTTGCTTTATGTTGATTGGATATTGATGTTTCAGCACAATGTTCCTCAGTTTTATTTGGCCCATGTTGTGTTAACAACATGCATGTTTAATAATCGTATGCCCACTAGTGTCTTACATAATTCTTTTCAGGTCCAACAACCAACACATAATACTTGCCAACTCAACTTCTTCTTTTTGGACGTGTTTGCAATGTACTTGATACGTCTCCTTCTCGTACTAAGTTGTCGGCTTAGGTGTATCATCTTCGTTTATTCTAAGTGTTAAAAGGGGTATCGTTGTTTTAATCCCTCTCCTCGAAGAAGGTTTTTTACACCTAAAGACACATTATTTGATATCTTATTGTAGTGGTTAGAAGAATGGTATTTTCTTCCTCTAGAACAAGTTTGTTAAGAGACTACTAGTGTTGCATTGCCTCTCTCCATCCCCTCCTCTCACTTCTGTGACTTCAAGATCAGGTCAGCCATCTTTTTTTATTAGTCACCTTATCTAGAGAAATAGGGGAACATGGTTTACAAAATATGCAAAACTCGTTGGTTGGTCTGTTCGCCAGTAATGTCCCCGGCAAAATCGCCTTGTTCGTCACCACCTTACAAAACCTTCTTCGCCATCCCAACCAACTAGATCCAAAAGTCCTAATCAAGTCCCTCAGACGAGGCTATCTCTCATTCACCCTTTCCACACGTGAACACTGTGAAGATCTCCTTGCATTATGCCCTACAGAAATCCGAGAATCCTAATTGCATCATTTCCCTTGCCCGCATGACTTTGACGTGGAGCATTTTATGTTTACCCATGCACCAATATGGGTTAAACTTGTTAATCTTCTTCCTCTGTTATTTCATGATGAAGCCCTCACCCTACTCGTTCATCCACTTGGTAGATATGTTGGAATGGATGCTGAAATCCTAGCACATAGAGACACACTATCCTATACTCGAGTGAAAGTTGAAGTTAATCTTTTAGATACTGACACCGAAGGAGTCATGGTTGAAACTCATACAAACACATACTGGCTCCCATACATCATTGAGGGACGTCCCAAAGTTTGTCTATTGTCATCGTTGGGGTCATGCTACCATAGAATGTCATCTCCATCCTGAAGCCGCTCCCCTTGCTTTCCTCCGTCCTCCCTCTCACGACCTTGATAACTCGCCTCCACTTGGCTGGAATACTAACCAGTGCAGACAACCCATATTCCGTCCAGCAGCTCCACCATCTTCTCAGCACCCTCCACCAACACACTCTCGGCAAACTCAATCAGATAGGTTCCTGCACCAATCCCATACAAACACAAATACACTTTCATCCAATCAGCCAAGATGTATCTGCGCAGCTAGTCAATCCTCTAATCTACCTGCACCGTCCATACAATCATTCCCGCATTGCCATGTACACATAATCTTAACCGTAATCTCATGCTTGTAACAAATCTCACTATGCCTAACCTTGGACTCGACTGTGGTCTTTCTTCATTACTCATTGAACCATCCATAAAGAAGATGAATCTCCTCTTTCCATCCCGTGGCCCAATGAACTACTGGATTTAAGCCCAAGACGTAAACGTCGAGCTGCAGAACAACTGCATCGACTACCCATTGAAGCTGCTGAAGATACTCACCCTTTCAAACACATGCGTTTTGTTCAAGGAGCAACAGAGCTCATCCCTGTGTCACCAGGTAAGAATTTAGTGACAATTTATATTTATTTAAATGGTTAGCCTTCTTGTATGGACTATCAGAGGTGCGCAAAGCACCTCTGCAAAGCATGCACTCACCACACATATTCACATTCATTCTCCTGATATTATTTATCTAAGTGAAACTAAGTTTCTACCCCTCACCAATCTCAAACATATAATTGGTTACAAATAAAATACCCATGTAGTCACACTAAAGCATCCACTGGCCTTAGTGGAGGCTAGTAGCTTCTGTACAAAAACACAGTTAGTATTTCCATTGAAAACTAAAACGAGTTTTTTTTATTAAAACTCGCATCTCCCTTCCCCAAGTAGGTGTCCTATATGCTATCTTTATATATTTTCCCCCTAGTCCACAAAAATGTACCATGGGATTAAATCTTTTAGAATCTACGCACACGTCACCGTCCTTCCCCTTCCTCCTTATAGGAGATTTCAACACCACCTTGTTCCTAGATGAAAAAATTTCCTCAATGACATCACTATATAAACCGAATAGAGCTCAAGCTACATTCATTACCAATTGTGGCTGGAACAATCTAGGATTTAGAGGTCCAAAATTTACTTGGTCTAATGGGAGATTAGGAAATAAATTAGTTCTAGTCGGCTCGATCGAGCTTTAGTAAATGATAGGTACCTACGAAAATGGCCTCATTCCACTGTTCAAATACTACATAGGATTCGATCAGATCATCACACTCTTTTACTCACCACTTTCCCACCTCAGCTTATAAATAAGCCATTCCGATTTCAATCTATGGATGGAGGATAAATCTTATAATCCTCTCATAGAACAAACATGGAAATCCATCCAACACCCTCATCTCTTTATACCTCCCCATGAATTCCTTTCCTTAAGACTCTCCTCTATTGCCTCCAACTAACTAAGATGGAACAAAGAAATCTTTAGCAACTTTCACATAAAAATTAGAGAAGAATAAAAAAATAACAACAAATACAAAATACACTCCTCCTCTGCCCGACTAATCCAACATTGTTAGCCCAGGAGAAAAATACCCAACATAACGTAATGAAACTCTCAAAAATTTAACATATACATATTTTTCAGCAAGCTCGTCAAAACATCTTCCGAGAACCTGATGAGAATTCAAAATGCTTTCATTCTTTTGTCAAATCCCATACAAATATTAATAAAATTCAACACTTTCAAACTAATAATGGCAACATAATTTACTTGGACTGCGACATCAAACATGAAGTTGTCCAGTATTTTAGAAAATATTTTTTCATCTTGAACGAATTCTCAAATACTTCCTATGACCCACCCAAACTCCCTTATAGATTCTCAAAATTCTGAACTCTATAAATCAATCTCCATGAAAGAATTGAGATCAGCTCTCTTCTTGATGATTCTTACAAAGCACTTGGACCAGATGAATTTCAACCCATATTTTTCAAACACCATTGGTATTTGCTAAAAGATGGCCTTCTTTATAATTTAAACTCTCATTTTCTCTCAGCACAAATGGATCCAACTTTAAACAAAACATTTATTATTCTTATTCCCAAAATTCTCAATCCCACTACTTTTGCAAATTGTTGTCCAATTAGTTTGTACAATGTCGTATACCGAATTTTAACAAATATTCTAGCTTACAAACTCTCAAAATTACTTCCCCTCCTTATATCTCCCACCCAAACAACATTTGTTAAAGGTCAGCAAATTACTGACCATATACTGCTTGTTCATGAGATCTTGAAAACTTTTGATTCAAAATGGAAAAAACACATACTTTGGAATAAAAATAGATTTACGTAAGGCCTTTAACACTATCTCATGGCAGTTCATACAACATACCTTAAGGACTTTTAAATTCCCACACTCCAGGCAACATCTAATACAGTCATGTCTTAGTACTACTACATATCAAGTTCTTATTAATGGCTCTCCTACTAATAGCATCACACCTTCATGTGGCCTTCGACAGGGTGAGCCTCTGTCACCCTCACTATTCATCCTAGCTACCGAACTGCTCCCAACCCAAATTCAGCAAAGTATTCAAAATTGACACATCACCCCTTGGAAACCTATCCCACATATACAACCTATTTGTAATCTACCCTATGCAAATGATATCCTTTTCTTTAGCCAAGCTAATGTAAATTTAGCAAGTACGTTATTATCCATACAGAACCTATATGCCTCAGATTCAGGACAACACTATAAACCAACTAAATCATCTATCTTTTTCTCAAAAAGTGTATCAAATAACACTAAATCCCAAATCAGCTCCATCCTCCCTTTCACTCAAGTAGACTCAATGGGGCCCGACTTAGGAATCACTATCCCAACTAAACGTATCACTAGGCCTACCTATGATCGTCTCCTTAGTCTATTGACAAAAGGATTACAGGCTAGACAAATAAAGCTTTGTCTTCTACAAGTCGTATTACCCTTCTTAAGTCTGTCTTATCCAACAAACATCCCTATACATCTACTCACTTCCTTCAGCCTTCCACTCAAATTCACTAATCAATTAGAAAGAAAATTTAGGAATTTCATTTGGTCATACAAAAGGACAAATAGGATGCATCTGATAAATTGGGCAAGCCTGACGTGAATCCCATCGTGATGGTGGTTTTGGGTATTCAAAATTTACAATCCATGGGTGTTGCATTTCGCCTTAAACTTCTTTGGTAGATGAATACACACAGAGACTCCCTTTGGGCGAACTTCATGCGTACCAAATATGGCCCTTCTCCCCACCATCCTATTATTAAATCAAAACAAGGAAAATCTCTTGTTTGGAACCAAATCTCCAAAATGTTTCCCATTTTCCTCCCTCTAATCTGTGCTAGGATAGGAACTGACAAAACTACATCTCTTTGGTTAGATACTTGGATCCAAGAGCTCAATCATCCATTAGCTGAATTTCCTTGACAAATCCATGGACCTTTGTGTTGGCAGGTTAAGGTTTCTTCTCTTTTAAGTTTAGACCCAACTTGGAATGAACCTCTCATTAGTGTTTTTGCCCTTTGATGTGGCTTCCCTCGTTCTTCTCTCCCCTGTAAACTTAGCCTCCCCAAATAAATTCATATGGTCCCCTTCCACAGATGGCATGTTTTCTACAAAAATTGCTTACCAACTTACCCTTTCAAAAATAAAACTGGCCAAAGGATGCATGTTATATGGCCCCTAGGATCTAATATGGCAAAAATTATGGCATATTAAAGTCTTACCAAAACAAAAACGTCTCCTCTGGTTAATTCTAAAAGAAAAATTACAGATCTCCACTCTCTTAAACAAGAGAGGTCTTCAAATAGATCCTTATTGCGTATTCTATCTAACGGCACATAAAACCCTTGAACACTTCTTCATTCATTGTAATTTTGCTCAAAATATCTAACAATTAGTTAAACCTTACACCAAATTAATACCTGAATCATATTCCATTCGCTCTTTCTCTCCATCTCAATGTGTCAATCACATCATCTTCTTATCCAATCAAACTATTAAACATCACCAAGTTCCAGAATCTACAAGCAAACAGAAAAATAGACAACACATTATATAGTCCCCACCTTTCCATCCCCACATTATGGCCAACTTCAATGGGTCTGCTTTGTTAACTCTTCTCGTGCAGGTAGTGGTGTTATTTTTAAAATTTCAGGAGTAATTTTGATCTCGGCTATATAGTCTTTAACTTACAAATCCAACAACCAAGCCCAATTGATGGCACTTCTTCTCACCCTCACTCTTGTTAAAAAAAATTTGTTACCATACCTATTATTGTGCAAGGAGACTTTCAACTCATTACACAGGTGATGCAGGAAATACAGATGAGCCATTGGAAACAACAACCTACAACCCCCAATGCCGCACGTTACTTCATACCCTAAGACATCAATTTAGAGAAGCATGCAGGAAATACAGATGAGCCATTGGAAACAACAACCTACAACCCCCAATGCCGCACGTTACTTCAGACCCTAAGACATCAATTTAGAGAAGCAAACTCAGTCGCAAATGCCTGAGCGAAAAACGGTTTCTTGTACAATTATTTCCACTTTAAACTCTATTTACAACCTTCCTGACCTTTAATATTATATATATTAATTCTAGATAAAAAATATTAATTAAAGTGCTTTAATTTTTTTATTAACTACATTTTTATTTTATTAAAAAACCTCAGGCAAATTTTATATTTGGATGTATATAATATCACATTGGGGTTAATACAATTTAACTTCAAATTAGGATATTTCTCTTCTGGCACAGGTCTCCCGCTAGTAATTACTTGAACAGATGAAATAAGGGACCAGCACTAATTTCCATTGCGAATATATGGAATAAAAGGCTATAATAACAATCAACGCAACCACATTTTAAATCGAATTTTGCTCGGAAGGCATCTTTAACCCACAGTGGTAAAGACATGTCAACCACACTCGATTAAACAAAATGTCATAATGCGGCAAGAAACATGGTCCAGATCTTCACGTCCAGGGATCGGCACTTTTAAATCTACCTTCTAACCGACAAAAAAAAAAAAGAAACGAATGAATGAATGAAAGAGGATGTCCCACCCAATAAGCTAAAATAAATAGAATCAGAAATTAGCTAGAATACAAGCCAAAGGAATGAGATTAACAATAAAATTTATCACTAGGGCGACAGAAAGGAACATACAACTACAATAATCCAATCACCTCGGATGAATCACACAAGCTGGAACCCTGAAGCTTCCGCCGTGGTTCACCAGGTGCCATGGTTGGATATGAATTAGATAATTGGAATCAGCAGAGGAGAAATGGCGGGGGCAACGTACAAGAATCCTCTATTAAGCCAAGCTCCCAAATCAAAAGGTCAGCACAGCAAAAAAAACACAAAGCTCCATCGAATTCAAATGTGGAGAGGCCCGTTAACAGTTCCTTCCTGAATTGGACTCCTATTGTTTCAAAGAAAGATTGACAAATTGGGAATCTAAGTCTCTACTGCTACTGCGCCTATGCTGATGGCTAGAATGGTGTTGCTGCTGCTGTTTTAGCTGTGACTGCTGCAGTGGGGGTAGTGGTTGCGGCTGCTGATACAACAAAGCTCGTAGCCGAGCAATCTCCCTCTCCAGCATCTCCTGCTCTACTGTATGACCACATCAGAAGACATGGAGTTTCCCCAATATTAGATCAGTAAAAGCCACTCAACCAAAACAACCCAGAACTTGCAAAATAACGGATTGACTAGATGAGAAAAGCATATACTGTCCATGCATAATAAAACCTGTTTAGTTCTATTCTGGATAAAGAACAATGAAACTATTTTTTGCACCAAAAAACCTATACAGTTCTACTCTTGCATGAAGTGAAGAAGAAGAAAAAGAAGAAGAAGAATGCAACTTAAAACCTATACAGTTCTACTCTTGCATGAAGAAGAAGAAGAATGCAACTTAAAACCTATACAGTTCTACTCTTGCATGAAGTGAAGAAGAAGAAGAAGAAGAAGAAGAATGCAACTTAAAACCTATACAGTTCTACTCTTGCATGATGTTAAGAAGAAGAAGAAGAAGAATGCAACTTAAAACCTATACAGTTCTACTCTTGCATGATGTTAAGAAGAAGAAGAAGAAGAATGCAACTTAAAACCTATACAGTTCTACTCTTGCATGATGTTAAGAAGAAGAAGAAGAAGAAGAATGCAACTTAAAACCTATACAGTTCTACTCTTGCATGATGTTAAGAAGAAGAAGAAGAAGAATGCAACTTAAAACCTATACAGTTCTACTCTTGCATGATGTTAAGAAGAAGAAGAAGAAGAATGCAACTTAAAACCTATACAGTTCTACTCTTGCATGATGTTAAGAAGAAGAAGAAGAAGAAGAATGCAACTTAAAACCTATACAGTTCTACTCTTGCATGATGTTAAGAAGAAGAAGAAGAAGAATGCAACTTAAAACCTATACAGTTCTACTCTTGCATGATGTTAAGAAGAAGAAGAAGAAGAATGCAACTTAAAACCTATACAGTTCTACTCTTGCATGATGTTAAGAAGAAGAAGAAGAAGAAGAATGCAACTTAAAACCTATACAGTTCTACTCTTGCATGATGTTAAGCAGAAGAAGAAGAAGAAGAAGAAGAAGAAGAAGAATGCAACTTAAAACCTATACAGTTCTGCTCTTGCATGATTTAAGAATAAGAAGAAGAAGAAGAAGAAGAAGAAGATCAACGAAGTAAAACAAAAGCAAAACATCCTTAATGGAACTACCAAGCTACATAAGAGACAATCAAACAAGTAGGCATACCTCAAAAAAAGAAATTGATGACAGTATGATATGGAACACTTACAATATTTGATAAGTTGCTCCTGAGCCAAACTGTCTAATCGCTGCTTCAGAGCTTTATTCTCCATGCTCAATATGAGATTCTGTCGGTCTAGAAATTCTAGCTCAGCAGCAGCTTCAGATCCCTCAGCCTGCAATAGAACAACAGCAGATACATCAAATAACAATTTAACACATTAAGCAACTTAACTGTATGTTATCGATAGTAACAGGACGTCTTTTATAGAATCAATAATCACACAGAACAGCAACAGATCACATTAGGTTGATGATAAAAATGACTCCTAAGAGCAATTAGGCAAGGCCAGCCTATGCAAGATTATTTACAAGAAGTTTAGTGTGACAGCTACTGGGGCCTACCTGCAATGCTTGAACATTCCTTTCCAGCTCGGCTATGTATTGAAGTTTCCGAACACGAGACCGTTGAGCGAACTGTCTGCAGAGGAATATCAAAGCATTTATATGCATTGAAAATAGCAGCTTCACCATCATCTTTCTCAAAAATATGCTTCACTAGGCTCTAGTAACATTTTGATGGTAGAGGAATAACAGTAAGTTTCATGTACCTGCAGTATCCTGTTATACTCAAATCTATAGTAATATTTATCTAGATTTTTCTCCTGATAAAAAACTCCTTGAGCAGCAACAACAGCAGCTAGGAAGCATCAGATCATTTCTCTTTTAATAACTCATCGCAAAATATCATTTTTTGAAGGAGCATCTATTAGAAATTTACAGCAAAATCCACCTTTATTTTGTTTGGATCTTGTTAAGTACTAGTTTCAGCCTATTTAGGAAAGTCATACAGGAAGTTTTTATTTTAGTTAACTACAGGAATTGCTTCCCAACAAGTGTTCATTAATTTATTAAGTTACAAAAAATTAGACATAGAGAATTATAGCAAGGTTTTGCATGCTTTTACTTAAGGATGAGGAGGTTACCAAGAGCCCAATGTCCACAAGATAGGTAAAAACCTATAGTCTTGCACACTGTTTAGAGCAAAAAGACTGCTTGAACAGCAGAGAAGAAACTACAAATGAATTACCTTTGAGGCTGAAGGGTATGGTCATTGATTATCTTTAGTGACTATTTGTGCCCTTCTTACTCTTTAAGAAAGATTAAGGAATTACGCTTAAAAAAAAAGAAAGATTAAGGAATTCATTTCAGTACATCATCGTCACTACTATTTGCTCCCTAAGGTGCATACTGTTGACTGAGGAGCTCTGAGAACGCCATGTCATAGTGTTGTAACCAAACTCGATCAAAAGATGACCCAACAACGAACAAACTTGCATAGTTGAGCGATTCCAATAAGGTACTCATCTTGGCACCCTGCTTTGTTAATTTGGTGTAAGAAAGAAACTTAAAGAAAGTATATGGTATGGTGTTGTCCCCATGAATGCCAACTAAATTTTACTAGGAAGAACATCGCAGCTGGATACAGAGATAATGCACAATGGAAAGAGACACTTATACCTCCATCTCAATGGCCAGAAATTTACTCTTCTACCTAATAAGCCTACTAAAGGACATAAAGTTCTAGAAAGGCACAAGCCTATTATTTGCCTTTCTTGACAAGATTTTGAGAAAGAAATTGATGATGAAGATGCCAGTTATATGGGCATGGACAAGCCTATGAGAAAGGCACAAGTCTGTGAGAGGCTTTGCATGAGAAATAACTAGTCCTTATTTTGCTCCAATCCTGCTTTTTTTTTTTTTTTTTTGAAGAGGTTCGTTTTCATTTCTTTGGTAATCAGAATTACATTTTTACAGGTTCCAATTACATTTCAGCTGTCTAAGGAGGCTCTCTCACTTCAAAACAAGAAAGAGAAACTCCTAGCCAAAGCATCTGCAGCCGAGTTGGCTGACCTTAATACGTGATTCCATAGACAATTGATTTCATTCCCAGTCACCAAATTTCTCTAAAGTAGACTGCCAACCTCCATGGAGGAGAGGAGGTTTGCTTGCACCAAACTCGATCAAAAGATGACCCAACAACGAACAAACTTGCATAGTTGAGCAATTCCAATAAGGTACTCATCTTGGCACCCTGCTTTGTTAATTTGGTGTAAGAAAGAAATATAAAGATAGTATATGGTATGGTGTTGTCCCCATGAATGCCAACCACATTTTAATAGGAAGAACATCGCAGTTGGATACAGAGATAATGCACAATGGAAAGAGACGCTTATAATTCTGTCTTGGTGGGGGGGGGCTGGGCTTTCCAAGCCTATCTGGCATGGTGCTCCTCCCTTAACTGAAAAGTCACCATTTGAGCTGTAAATCCATATAATTCTGTCTTCGCATTGGGAATCCAAGAAGTCGTTATAGACTAAATGGTCCAGCTGGCTAAGTTCCGCGGTGTCCTCATCTCTTAGCTCTCTTCTAAAATGTCTATTCCAGTCTATGTCATTTCCTGTCTTGACTGGATGTAATCCGAAATTTTGCCTCGGGGAGCCTGGCAACTCTATAGAGCTTAGGGAAAAAGTCCTTAAAAGGCCCATCCTTAGCCCAAGTATCCGTCTAGAATTCAATTTTGTCACCTTTTCCATAGAGATAACTCATCATGCCTCTAAATTGGTCCCAACATTTATGGTTCTTCCATATTGGGAGAGTGATTTTGCACCAATCCTGCTAGCTACTAAGAGAGATGGCACTTATATGTGCATGGAGAACAGAGTAATAAACCACATCACATCACTTAGCTTATGTGCATGGACAACTGAGAAAAACCGCATTACATTCAGGTACTATTTCCATCTTCTAGAAAGAAGATTTTAAGATTGGCTTCAGTGAAATTGACCATTAACCCAGTGGTCACATCTGAGAGAGGTCTTGAGTTCAAGTCTCCTTATGGGCATGGTGCAAAGAGCCTTCATGCAACAACACATTTCAGAAACCAAAAATGATTGGATCACATCAAAACTAATCAGACCTGATGATCAGTGAAAAGAGATTTCAAAACAACAGATGTACTATATGAATAACTAGCGATGCCTCTCGGGCTTCAAAATGTGACTAATGAATGAGGAGCTACAGCCTATTATACTTAAGTTCATTGTTGTATACTTTGGCAAAATACTTGTATACAGCTCCCACTTATCTAGACATTATAAGCATCTACAGGCATCTTACAACCCCATAAAAAGAGCTGTATGCAAACCTTAAGAAGTGTTCATTGGTTACTTCCAAAGTAATCTTCTTGGATTATTGAGTATAATCAAAGCTTGTTTCGATCAGGCTCATTTGGCTGAGATCTTACCTGGAAAAGGCTGGGGTATGGTCAGTCTATCACTCTTGCGTACAGGTAGAAAGCCTCAAGCCATAAATTGCAATTGGCACTGGTGCCGTCCCTCTTATGTAAAGGCACTTTATAGGCAGGCTCCAAACAAAGCCCTCTAAGCCACAGATATATAGGGGGCAAAGGTGGCAAGGGTAGGGTCAGTCTATCACTCTTGCATACAGGTAGAAAGCCTCAAGCCATAAATCACAATTGGAGCTGGTGCCAGCCCTCCTGTGTAAGGGCACTTTATAGGCAGGTTTTTCAAACAAAGCCCTCTAAGCCACAGATATATACAAAGATATGCCTTCACCTATCCCTAACCTTTCTACATAAAAGTTCCAACAAGGAGTAAAACCAGAAGAAGTCAAGGTGGAGGAAATTGTCATCTAGCCATCCCCAGCAACATTAGTGAGGACTCTCCAGTTTCTAGAAGATTTTTATTTGAGGAACAGTTTCTAGAAGATTTATCAAAAATGGCAGAGAGCCACCTAGACTCATAAATTAAAAAAAGGTGCGAAAGTCATCATCTCTTGGTGTCAAGGGAAGTCAAAGCCTCCATGGAGGCACCTCTTTACTTTCAATAAAATTTCTGATTTATCATATTTGGTGACATGCTGGTCACACGTACTTAGGAGTGCGAATGGCAAAGCTGATTTACTTGCCAAGCAAGGGGTACACGAACAGCTCATTGTTGTTTGGGTACCCTAAGCTACTGTACTTGCCCATCTTGTGGCACATGTAATTCTTTCTTGAAATGAAATAAAATCACAACTTTCAAAAAAAAAAAAAAAAATGGTGCATTCGAAGATTTTTTTTTGAAACAGAAAAAACAAATTTGAAACAGAAAAAACAAATTTGAAACAGAAAAAAAAAAATTTGAAACAGACATCAAAGTAGTACCAGTCCACCTTGCTTAACCCTACCTAATTTAAAACTCTTCAAGCTTGATTCTGAAAAATCTACCACAGAGTGGTTTGTCATCATGGATTAGGAGGAAAAAAAAGTTGCTGATAGAGATTCCAACTAGCATTTAAGGGTGTAATTGCAACCAGATCTCATAGATAGTGAAATTCTGATTCTGAATCCTATCCAAAACTTCTTGGACATCTAAAATCCGAAGCACATCCCAAGTCGGATATCCGAATTATATCTGATCTGATTGTATTCAAACTTGGATAGTTTTTTTTATCTAAAATTCAACAATAATATCCAATTACAATTGCTTTCAGTGACATGGACTGTGCAGTGCTCCATGTTCTCTTCATTTGCCAACCCATTATTTTATATTTGCAGGAATCAGAATTTCTAATCAAAGAAGAAAAAAACCTTAAAAAGCCTAAGGTAGATAGAGATTCACAGAGCCAAAATCATGAGAAAAGGGAGTGTTATTGTAAAAAAATGGTAGAAAATAAGAGAAACTCTCACAAAGCAGAAAGAAAGGAAAACAACCTCTAGGTTTGAAACCCAAAACCACCAAACTTAGTGCAATAGAATTACTGACAAGAGGGAAAGGAAGAATGTTTAAAGCCCAAAACCCGTACCTTTGAAACCCCAAACCTGTAACAACAAAAATCCAAATCCCCTGAAAATTACAGCTATCGTTTGCAGGAAATCGGCACTTATTGATAAGGAGCCATGAGCTCAGTTGCAAGCAACCACTACCAAGAGTAAGACTTGCACATATGGGCTGTAGCCACAACAGAAACAAAGTGGCCGGGCAAATATGACAGTACAAACAACAGTATAGGGCCACAAAAATGACAAGACAGCGGTATTGGGGTGACAACTACGACAGAAATGAGGTGATGACAACAACAGGGAGTATGATACTTTTTCTTCGAAGAGGTTGGACCAAACTTAAAGTTAATGCAATAGGTTAACATTTCTGACAAATGAAGAGACCAAACTGGAGGAGGAGACCAAGTTGAAAAAGGATCAGACCAGGGAAAATTTTGAGGGAAGGAGAGTGTTCTACATATTTGTTATAAATTTATGGTAAGGTAAGGACTGCAACAGGGAATCTGGTTATTCTGAATCTGAATGCAGACTTGACTTTTCCCATTTAAATATCCAAAGGATATCCCAAACTGTTGAATTTTTGGTCACAATTGAAAAATTCCAATCTCTATCCTGATCTATCTAAATAATTTCTGGATTCGTTGATAGGCCTAATAAAGTTTAAATTCATGCAGTGCAACTAAATTCTCCCATTTAAAATATTTTCGGTCGTAACCTGTAGATCCAGTTGATCAACTTATCCAAAAGATAGAGAAAATGGTTCTGCATCTAGTCGCACTTTTTGAACAGGATCAAAGCAACTTTGAACAAAACTATGGTAAGTATAAGGAGCACCTAAGTAAAAGAGAAAATAAGGTTACTTTAAATGTTTGTGTAGTCTAGTTTATCTTACCAAACAAAGGCATCCTACTGATGAGTATCACAAGCTCAAGCCCAAAACGTTTGTAAAGTCTATGGAAAGAACTTTCAAAAAAAAAAACAAAGAAAAAAAAAAGTCTATGGAGAGGAAGAAGGACAGAAAATGAGAAGACTACTATGGTGTAAGTTACTATTTTGGGAATGTTGCTCTATCAAGAAAGTTTCTATTACAGGATTACTATTTCAAAAAAGTTGTTCTTTCAAAAAATACTACTTTAGTAAAAAAAAATTTATTTGTTACACATAAAGTCAAATAATTATTCTAGTATGTCAATGATTACAAATTAGTAGGGTTTTAATTATAAAATTGTTTAGTAGTTTCAACTTATTCAAGTCATAACGGTAACTTCAATTTTTACTTAATTGTGGGATTCCTTTCCAACTAGGTGTTTCAATTTAATAAGTCACAATTAAATTGTAATTAGGAAGAACTACACCACTATATTCTAGCCCATTTTGTCAAAGACTTTGTAAATTTAGATTTTATATATCGGGAGAGATGTTGTAAGTTCATAACTAACATTATAGAATTTTTATTTTGGTTACTGGAGTACCATTGCTATTTTCTCTTTTGCTACTGAAAATAATTTCTTAGTCCATTTTTCTCTTTTGCTAGATAACGTTAGTAACTAATGAAGCCTTATTATTCAAGTTGGGCCTCAGCAATCAGCTCTATTTCAATAATTTGGCTTCATTATAAGGTCATATTTTTCAGGAAAGAGATATGAGCTCGAATGATAGCATAAAGTAATCCAAGAGAGTTATCATAACAGTTTATAAAATAATTTCTTCTTCTTCTTCACCCTAAGGTACCATCCTAACGTAGAATCTACTCCTTGCAAATAATAATGACTGCAACAAAAGGAGGGGGTGTCATAAAATTATCTTGCACTGCAACCGTGCAAAGAGAAAAGGTAGGATATCTGTATATTTACAGGATCGCATGAGCTCCAACAAGGTTCCCTTGCTAATATACGTATGTATAGATGCATCCTATTTAAACTCACTATGCCCCTAAGACCCCCTATGCTCCTAAGTAGTATCAAACCCAAGACATCCCATTTCAACTCCCTCATGTGACCCACTGAGCTACTGCTCAAGTCCACTAACATATGAATCAATCTTTTTTTTTTTTTTTTTTTTTTTTTTTTTGAGGGGGTTGAATGGATTTCAGATAGTCTCGAATTCTGGATTACACTTCTTCTGCATTCATTTCTATGGTGGGTCTCTCACTGCTAGTTGAGGAAGCGTGACCCCCTCCCTAGCTAAAGAGTCAGCCACTGAGTTTGCGGTTCGAGGAATGTGATTCCATTTGCATTGAGTGATTTGGCCAAGGGCCCAGATCCCTCTGAAGTATACCATCAGCCTCCATGGGGACAAGGATGCTTTTTTGCACCAGTTTATGACGTTCAAACAATCGCCTTCAACTTCTAAGGTTCCAGCAAACTTCTCATGGAATAACTTTCATGATGTTCATTATGAGTCCATTATATAAAGGGGCTAAAAATTATCTAGCACTAACGACTAGGATTTGCAGAGAAAAAGGTAGGATATGTGTATATTCTTGAGATTACATTAGCTCAAGTCAGCTTCCCTAACTAAACAACTCGAACATATCATCAATGTTAATGCAATGCACTTTCACTAAAACAGTTTACTTTCAGCCTTCACCCTACCAAAGTTTTTGGATGTTCATTCAAAGTCCATCATACACACCATTTCTGTTTGTTTGTGTGTGTCTGTGAGAGTATGTGTACATGTGTGAGAGTGTGGTGGTGGGGGGTTGTGTGGGTTTGTGTGTATCGTGTATTGTGTATGTGTAGTTGTAAGTGAGTCTGTGCGTGTGTGAGAGAAGCAATCAAAATGAAAACTTACTGCTTAGCTCTCTTGGGGTCAGCCTCAGATGAAGAAGATTTTACATGAGATCCATCTCTTCTTTCAGACACTTTCACATCACGTGAAGAAGATTCCTCTTGTACTTGCTTATCAGCAGATGTTGATGGCAGGACATCGAGATCCCCTGTAGCACATGGCAACCCGACACCTTGGAGTACATTTCTATCTTTTGAAGATGGAAGTACTCCATAGTAGGACCCAGAATTTAAACAATGTTCGCGTCCCCTATTTGTTTGTCTTTCAAAAGAATTAGCCTCACCAAGTAAGGAAGCTTGTTGGATTTCCCTAAAATGTTCAAAGTCCAGAGATCTCCATGAAGATACAGATGTTAAACCACAATTGTAGTCCTCTTGACATAGGTTGCCAGAGTAAGATGCTTCTGAGTATGCAAAAGAATCACTAGATGACCTCCTATGACCTGGTCTTCTCACAGGTGTCTCAGGTTCATTGAGAAGATCATCAAGCCAAGATGGCTGCTCCTCAATGAGGAAACTTTCAGAGGAAGTACGTTGATGTGATTTATATCCATCTTTTGGCTTTGCAATGGCTTTTGATCCAATAGATGAGCTGGCACCGTACTCTGGATATGATGGGTGTACACTAGGAAAGGGACTTTTTGGAGGAAGAAGGGATTGTTTCCCTGTAAATGCTCTACAGTATGCTGCTGTGCCTTTGGAATTTTCCATTAGCTTATATATAACTAACCTGCCCAAAAAATAACAAAAAGCTAAAGCAATTCAAACTTCTCACGCATTTCAAATTTAATCAAGAAACATGCTGTTAAAGAACACAGAATACAAACAACAGAAATGGGAGCAAGGAAAATCATTACTCCCACAACAAAAAGCATAAAGGAAAAGGAACAATTAGTTTATATGTACAACAAAATGAACAACAAGAACAAGGAACTCTTAATGAAAAAGTCAAAGCTGGATTTGAAGATGAAAATTGAATTCCAATCATTGGCGTTGACAAAAGAAAAAGGAAAACAGGAACAAAAAACAAAAATGCAGCAGTTGATGGGCAACAAAAAGAAAGTCTGCCACAAAGCCAGAATGAGTGAAAGTATCTGAAATACTAGAAAAAACTTCAAAATGAATTTGGATCAACGATTTCTCCAATCAGACAATTCAATGTCAGGAAAATATATGTATCCCATTATTGCTTCATGCAGCAGAAGCTAACCATCCCCTGGAAAATCGCTAATTGATGTAAAACATAATGGAAATTACTAGATTTTGATCTCACTTTTTTTCCACAGGCTACATCATGGAAGAAAGTAATGTATTATAGGCCTTACAGAAGACAGGTCATGATATTTCAGCACGTAATTATTATCAAGGTTTGCAGTATCGGAGGTTCGCAAAGTATTGGACCTTAAATAAACAGATACATTTCGTAGATATGCAAGGATACACTACGAAACAATCGAAAAATAAGTAAACATTATGGAAACATATTACAAATAAAAAGAAATGCTAAAATTCATTTATATCTAGCAATTAACTTCAACAGAATTCAACAAACCTATATATACAAATAATTTTAACTCAGCGACTAACACACAAAAATTTTGTAGTAATTATATTCAGCAATTAATTGATCAACATAATTTGTACATCGATAAAAATTTTATATTACTAGAATTGACACGCAAGGAGTATGGAATCAGTTGGATAGATAAGTTCTAGTAGTATATCATTTCAAATATTCATAATCAAATAAAAGTGAAAAAACTAACGCAAATCATAATCTTTATTGTACTATCTCTTTTATCAGTTGTTTTTCTTCAAAACTCAACAGTCTAAAATCTCATAACTGATACTTCTAAAACAAATGCATGAATAAGCTGTGACAAAAACTCAATTATGTGACACTACGAGAAGGGAGTTTCATAGGTTCCTTAAATTAATTTCTTCACGTTTTAGGTTTCTCTGAACATTTGATATATTTTCCATGTCATATTTTATTAATCAAACTAAGATTCCTAGTTGTTCGAATCTATATCAGAAGTATCATATCTTATGGGATTTGTTTCCTGTAAAAGGAAACTCCTTGTGTTTTTAGTTTCCTTAACTAAGGAAATTAACACGTATCGACCTGTACAGGCAGTTTCGTATCGATAAACAAACCCGGATTTATTAATAGGTCAACATTTCGGTAAAAATAAAAAGAGAAAAGGTGATATTAAACAAAATGATGTTCCCACTTAGAGGACCTAGTAAAGATTGGACTACCTCATACTCATAATTGACCAGAGCATTCTATTAATTTTATATTATTTAAAGCAAGTCCTGAGGTTGAAAATGGTAAGAGGCCAGTGTTTATCTATATGCTTATCAACTTCGGAACTAATACCGTTATAACCATAATAATGAAAGCTCTGCGATATTCAAAAAACGCACAGAGCTAAAATTTTTGCTTTGCAAGTTCCTTCAGTTGTACTAAACAAAATAAAAAAAAAATTAAATATAAAAAAATTACGCCAAGAATAATTCCATTGACCCTAACCGGCAGTTTCCTAGTGAATCATCCATGTTTTGAGACAACATAAATGAAAATAACCACCAGGATCCTCACATAGATAAAATAATGGCATTACCTCCAACTACAACACCAGATGCTCCGGTAACTTTCAAATAAATATATTTATAAAACGCTTAGCGCCTTAAGAAAAAATAATTCAGTGTGAAAGAACAGAATTTCCAAATAACAGAAATCCTCTAATCCATAAGAAACGGAAACAGAAATTAAAGAACATAGAAAGAATAAAACGCATTTCGAAAAACTGGAAAAAAAAAAACCAAAACCAGAAAAAAAAACATGAAACATCAATGTAGATCAGACAAATTATACGATAAAAACCGGTGTGTAATTACGAGCACCAGACTAAAAAGAAAAACAAAGTTCGCATCAGAGTAAAACACCCTGAACACATGTAAGCCATCTATTATACAAAATCGTGCAAAATGTACACCGAAAAAACAAAATGACGCGCTAATTCTGTCAATCAAGAGACAAAAAAAAAAAAAAAAAAAAAAAAGAAGAAGAAGAAGAAGAAGAAGAAGAAGAACGCCCTCACCTGATCGAAGAGGAGAAGCACTTGCTGTCCTCTCTTGCTAGGTCAAACAGAAAGAAAGAAAAAAAGATAAAGATCCCTCCCCTCAACCGAAACGGGATTATTTTAGGGTTACAGAGGAAAAGCGTGAGAGGGAGAGGGACGAAGGAAGAGAAAAGGAAGAATAGAGAAAAAGGAAAGCGCACGACCGAAACTTAGGTGGCAATAAATATGAAATCGTCAAAATGGTTAAAATATCACGATACATTAACTTTTCCAATATTTTCCCACTTTATCGCGATATTTGAGTCACGAATCACGAGTGCCCATCTTTAATGGATCTCGTAGATGCGAGGGGGGGGGGGGGAGCGGGGGGGACTGACCAACCGAATGCGGATGGATCATGAAACCAGACAGAGAAGATTATACCGACACGACAGACTCCCTGACCAGTGACACAATCGCGCTTCCAAGTCCCACCCACCTAGAAGAAGTTTATTAATTAAGAAAAAATACCATGTTTAACCTGGTAGTAAGCCTTGCTGCAATCTGATACATCTTTTTGCATGAAAGTATATTAATAATTATTTTTGTCCGATTACATTACCTTCGGATTTCACCTCACTCTTAAATCTACTAATAGTAATTGTACTTATTTCCATTCTTTATCCCCAAAAGAATCTCTTCCACTTTTATATACCTTCACAACTTCTCCTCAATTCTAAAGTTTTTTAATAGTAAATTCTACTTATTTCCTTTCTTTATCCCAAAAAGAATCTTTTCCATAGTTACTTTATAATTTCATGTTTATTTATAATTATTATATTTTTAAGCTCAGATTTAATTTAAATTCATTCCATTAGGTGTTTAACTTCTCACTCTAAATAATTTAACAACTTTCAAAAAATAATTAAAATTTAAAATATCTAAACGGATACCATAAAAAATAATTAAAATTTATAATATCTAAAACCATTGTAGATTGCATGTAGACTTTGACATATTCCTAACCAATATGAATAATTAGTGGGTGAAAAAATAGTTTAAACAAGCCCAAGCCAATCCAATGAGTACTAGTGTTTAGTTTAATTTTCTTTAAACCCGATACTTTGTGGATCGGATCTGATTTTAGGAGTAACCTAAAATGACTCGACCTACACCCTACCTGGTGTGCAGCTGGGATCTATATATAAATAAGAGTAATGCTAGTTGCACCTATGTGATAATACCCATCCGACGTACCGCCAATCTGAAACACTTAAAAATATTAAAAAAATTTAGTATTTTATAAAATCCTAAATCCTAAGAGTGGTGATACGAGGACAGCAAGTTTGTAAGAGTTTAAATCCTTGGGGCATTATTTTGCTCAAAGCGATCACGCACTACAATCAAAATCTCATGAGCAAAGTCGTTAAAAACCACACTGGTAGAAATTTCCTTGGAAATCAAATACAAAATTTAGTAAATCACAATGTTATTGTTTCAAATCCATGAATTAAAGAGGTAGATTTGTACCACTAGGATTCAGAATTGAACCATCCACAAAACCAAATTTGTTCTTAATAGATAGGGCAGTCATCATGGCATTGCTCCATAAAGCATAATTCTCACCAATCAGCTGTTGTGAAACAAGCATTGAACCAAGAATGTTAGAATGATGAAGAAAGAAGACACTCGAAGGGTTATCAATGACGGATTGACTAGTGAAGCCGAAGGAAGAACAAACAGCACTTGGAACAATGAAATCCATCGCAAAACAAATGAAAAACACCAAGAAATTGAGAAGAAGGTGGGTCGGAAAAAGAATCGAGAAGAAACAACGAGAAGCTTCTGTGGCACGCGATCAAATTTCCGAAGCGCCAAAATTAAAATCAACTAAGGCGCATGAAGAAGATGAACCAAAAAGTATCAATGAGCAGCCTCAAGTTGTCCAGAAAAAGGAGAGCAATATCCTCCTTCAATCGGACAAGCAAAAACAGCTCCCAAAGCAAATGGAAATGATGCTATCGTGAGAGGAGAGAAGTGGCAGAGAGAAAGAGCAAATCAACAAAATTCTTTGATACCATGTTAAGAATACAAACCTCGAACAGAGGAAAGAGTGAGAGAAAGAAAAATAAATGTAATAAATTTCATTCAAATGTTAGAATTGTACAAAGTGTTACTATTTATACCTCACACAAAAAAACCTTTCATATAGTTGGACACGTGGAAAAATAAATTTATAGCTAACTCGCTTAACTACTTACGATTACAAGTACAATTAGTTCTAACATGATGTCCTTCCTCATCATCTTACCATAACTCTACATGGAGTCATTTTGTGAACTGAAGTGCACCTGATAATAAAACCTTTTCAACTTGATTACCTATGGTGCAAGGGGATCCTCATTAGGGTTATAAATATAATATAGATCAATCAAATACAAGTAACCATCATCTGAAATTTGTTGATGTCCTAACTTCCTATGCATTGTCAAACCTCAACTCCATTATACGCAATAAACAGAAAGTCATTCAGTCTATTCATTTTTAACCTTTTATGAGTCTTACAAAGAAGCGCATTTTTGGCTCAAGGCTCGTTTCACAATATTTTTCAAATTAAGCACCAGCAACCCATATCCCAATAATCAGCTACAAAATAAAAAATATTAAAACTAAAATAATACAAATATACTAAAATATGATATAAATAAACTTGAGAAATCTTATTTGGGTGCACTTTTCTAATGTCAACATTGTCGTCTGTCCACATATCATTAATGTATGCTCTTTATACATTTTAATCTTCTTATTCAAAAGAGCGGTGATATAAGTACTACGGCTTTTTACTTCCAAGACTTTACATTCTGACGTGGCGCCCCACGTTGCAGTCTAGGTAAGAGATAAACTCGGAGATAAAATCTGCAAGATTTTATTTTTCTAACAAAATATCATCTATCTATTCTATGGGTAAACCCAAAGACCTAGATTTTCTCTTACCTAGACCGCCAACTAGCCCAATATATATGCAAAACCTAGTCTGGTTTATGTTTCTCGGGTCATTACTAACCCGAACCACACAAAACCTTATGGCCTCCTGTGACTTACAATGCAGCTTGAACAATGCATCCCGCACACTGCAGCCCGCACAATGCAGCCCACACACTGCAGCCCACACACTGCAGCCCACACACTGCAGCCCACACACTGCAGCCCACACACTGCAGCCCACACACCACAGCCCACACACTGCAGCCCACACACTGCAGCCTGCACTCTGCTGCCCGCACACTGCAGCCCACACACTGCAGTTCGTGCCCAGCAAATCCACAGCCAATAGACCCGTACCCAGCAGGCCCGAGCCTAGTAGGCCCGAGCACATGCGACCCTGCGCTCAGGCGGCCCGCATATCAAACCCATGCGCGGCAATAAGCTCGCGTGCATTAAGGTTTAGCCCGTCTGTGGCGGCAGAAAAACACGTCGAAAAACAATAGCTTAAATAATCCAAAAAATACAGAAAAATATAAATACTAAGAATCTATCTTCATGATATGAGCAGAGGCAAAATCACTTGTATTTGTTAGACAATAGATCTAATAAATCACATAATATATCATGAAAATAGACATAATTTTCATATGATCCATTTTTGCATAAATATTATACAGATATGATCAAATTAAAATAAGAAAGATAACAGCAGTGTACCTTTCATCTTTGAATAGTAATTGAGTCAAAGTAGTGCACAACAAAAACCTTTTCGAATATGTTTTACAAGTAATGAGCTTGGTTCCCTTCATCTAGACCGGGTGTGTATAAGTTGTAGTCTCACTTGTTAGACCTAGGAGGATTTATAGATCCGAATGGGTATGGCACTAATGACTCTCTTCAATGTGAGACTAATGACAGTTGGGAGAGATACAACTCTTTATTCCCAAAGCGTCCCCAGAGTCAATGTACCCATTAAATCTACTTCTACATGGGGATGTGCTGGCCTTTATTCCCTATACGGAACGTCCCATGACAAAGTATCTAGAAGTGGGACCCACACCCATAAGTCATGGCAATTTTATTTAATAAAATAAATATTTGAAACCATAATTCCAACATGAGTTTCATCTTTTTAGCTCCTATACTAATATATTTTTATATGCATTCTTAGGTTGAGCAGGTAGCTATTAAAGAAGTGCATCGGTCCAATGATCTGCAGAGGTGATACCTGTACTGGGCAAGGTGTTTGGGGCCACCACGGTGGCTATGAGCGAGGGTTCGGGCCTGGTACACCCCCACAGAGGGGTGCCTCTGCGTCTATAGCTATGAAGACAATTGAGATTGCCGCCTTCAGAACATAGTTGGAGGCAAAAAAGATAGATGGAGTCAAAGATTTCTGCAATGACAGAGGCATTGCATAAAGAAAAAGAAGATAAAGAGGCAATGAGAGAAGAAATGGAAATGTCGAAGCAACAAGTGCTTGCGCTCACACAACGTCAAACAACTATGGGGTCACCTCAATGTTTGAATTTTTTTTGCAAATTACAATTCAATTGCATTAACTCTTTGACTTTTCTCAATAAAGTACGTACTTAATTATTTCGGCAAGATCAACACATTACGGGGTGGGGCTAGGAAGAAGTTGAAAGTTCTGCCATCCAATTTTTGGCTTACTTCATATACGTATGTTTTGTATGGATTTAAGATTTGGGTGATGGTCATATTTTGTGTTTATGTTTATGTAATCAAATCATTCTATTTTTAATTTTGTAAAACAAATGTTTTCCATATTTTGTAAAAATGTAAATTTTGTGAAACATGCTTAATTTGACGGTAAAAAAAATTTAAACAGGTATATTAAAATTAAGAAATAAAAATTTTAAAAATAAATTAATCATTATGCCACCAATGAAATTAACGGTCAACATTCACCTACGAGACAAATCCGTCGTCAGGAAAAGTTCTATGCTGACGGATATGCACCGTCGGCGACAAAATTATTTTTTAAAGTTGTAATGCCGTTGGCTACTAACTTTCTAAACCTGACGGATTTGTACTGTCGTACTTAGCTTGTTTAAATATTTATTCAATTTTGAAACTTACTCCCGATGGACACCCACCATCGGGTAATGTCTTATTTCATGCTGACGGCCACGTATTGTTAGGTATTGTTAATTTCATGCCAACAGTCACATACCGTCGGGTATATTTTATTACACGCCAATGGGTATGTGTCATCGGGTCATGTTTCACCTTGCCAACGGTGCATATCCGTCGGGTTTTATTTCCATATGCCCATAGATATGCATAGTCGGGTCATTGTTTTTGTTTCCGATGGTGCACATCCGTCGGCTTTTGGTATTATATGCCGACGGGGGAGGCACCGTTGAATTAAAAATCACTTTCAACCACCAGAATGCAACTGTTGAGACTGTTTCAATGATGGTTTCACGGTTTGAAACTGCCGTTTTGCTCCGAAACTATCGTTTTGCTCCAGAGCTTGCTAACGGTCTGTTATCTCCTTTGATATGATAAGTCATCTTCTTTGGTAATTCCATTTTTGCCCATCATAAGAATGGAATTTACCCTTAAGTCTCTACACACTCAAGAGTCACATCCTTTAAAGCTACATTACATCCCAATTACCGAAAACTTTATTAGATCACTTAAAATGAGTTGAATATGATAGTCTTCAATATATGATTATTAATTATATAAACCTAATGTTGGATTAATGATCCAACAATTTCTTACTTGGGTTATATGTTGAACCTTATAATCATGTATTGTATAAACAAAACTGTATGAGCTCAACTGTGTTGTCATCACTGATTGTACCTTTAACCAATCCAATCCATCAATGTATCACATCGGATCAAAGCGGTCTTTATTACAACTCTCGTAACTCGACCCATCGATGCTCACAAATGTTGTTATAACTATCATGATGTGATGACATGTTTCATCAAAGTGATTTAAACATGATGTGAGTTTAAAACCAAAGTTCAACATGTGAATAAGCTAGAATAAATCTTTATTTCAATGAAATTTAAACACCATAAACCGAAAACTAAAAATGTTCTAGCACATTAAACATACAAAATTAAACCTTAATGAGTTCCTAAATATGACACCCATACAAGCAATTCAACAATCCTTTAGTGAGGGATCGAATCATGAAGTTTGTACCATTCACATGTCCATTCTGAACTCTCTCTTTTAGAATCAGGAACTTGATGTCAATATGCTTCAACTTTGTAGAGCTCCTATTGTTGTTAGAATATAACACGACAGATTTATTGTCACAATATAATTTGAGTGGTTTATCAATACCATCTACTATACGCAGCCCTGTGACAAAATTCCGTAGCCATATTCCCTGATTCGATGCCTCATAACATGCTATGAACTCAGACGCCATCGTAGAAGAGGCTATAAGAGTTTGTTTAACACTCTTCCAAGAGACATCACCTCCTGCTAGCATATAAATGTAGCCTGATGTAGACTTTTTACTATCTTGGTATCCAAAAAAATCAGAGTCAGTATATCCTACGATCTCAAGCTTATCTGACTTCTGATACATGAGCATGTAATCCTTCGTTCTCTGTCAATATTGCATGACCCATTTGATTGCTTTCAAATGATCTACTCATGGGTTGCTCAAATATCTGCCTAACATCCCAACAATATATGCAATATTTGGACGTGTACAAACCTCGAGCATATATTAGACTCCCTACTACTGATGCATAAAGAATTTTCTCCATTTCCTTTTCCTCAAATGCATTCTTAGGGACACTGTTGGAGATTGAACTTGTCTCCTTAGCCACAGGGGTATCACTTGGTTTACTATTATGCATGCCAAATCTCTTAAGAACTTTTTCAATGTAGCTCTTTTGTGATAATAAAAAAATACCTCAAGAGCAATCTCAATATATTTGAATCCCTAATACAAAAGAGGCGTCACCAAAATCTTTCATCTGAAAAGTTTTAGCTAAAAATCTCTTGGCTTCATACAATAACCCTATATTATTGCTGGCAAGAAGTATATCATCGACATATAAAACCAGAAATATAAACGTACTCTCACTAAACTTATAGTATATATATTCATCAACCACATTCGCCTTAAATACCATTGTCGCAATGCTTGCTTTAGTCCATAAATAGATTTCTTGAGTTTGAAAACCAATTTCTTTGAGTCTCCCTACACAAAATTCTCTGGTTGCACCATATAGATTGTCTCATCAATGTTTCCCTTGAGAAACATTGTCTTTACATCTATTTGATGTAACTCAACATCAAAATGCACCACTAGTGTCATTATTATCCTAAAAGAGTCTTTTGAAGAAACTAGAGAAAAAGTCTCTTTATAGTCGATGCCTTCTTTCTGTGTAAAGTTCTTGGTCTTAAATATCCATTTGCAACTAATAGGTTTGACACCTTCAGGCAAAGGGACAAAATCCCACACGACATTGTCTTCAATGGACTAAATCTCTTCATTCATGCCATCAACCCACTTTTGACAATTAGAACTTTCTATGGCTTACGAAAGCTGATCGGATTGCCTTCCATCACTCCAATGTCAACCTCATGTTCTTGAAGAAATACAACGTAATCGTCTGAAATTGCACTTCTCTTTTGTCTAGTAGATATCCTTAATGGCATAGGTTCTTGAGGTGGTTGAATTTGTTCTTCTGGAATAATTACTTAGGGGAGGGGGGAGGGGGGGTTTCTCCCTGTATGTCCTTGATTATTTGTGTCATCAACATGAGTAGGAATGATCACCTGATCAATGTCAAAGGCACCTAAGGGAATAACAACATATTCCTCTTCAAAGACAAAGTCCCTAACTTTCTCCCCCGACAAACTCAACATCTTTAAAGAAGTGGGCATTACCTGATTAAAAATGGACTTAGTTGTGGGATCATAAAACTTATACCCCTTGGATTTTTCAGAGTAGCCAACAAAATAACAACTTACTGTCCTCGAGTCCAATTTCTTCTCATGAGGCTTATATTGTCGTGCCTCTGTTGGACATCCCCAAATATGGAGGTGCTTTAATCTAGGCTTTTTACCTATCCAAAGTTCATAAAGGGTTTTGGTAGTTACTTTAGTTGGCACCCTATTAATGATATAAGTTGTAGTCTTAAACGCCGCTCCCCAAAGTGATTTAGGTAAAATAGAATGAGAAATCATACTCCTCACCATGTTTTTAAGCATCCTATTTCATCTTTCAGCAACACCATTCATAGTTGGTGAACCCGACATAGTATAATGTGGGGCGATACCGCTTTCCTCTAGGAATTTAGCAAAAGGTCTTGGATATTGTTCTACCATAATATTCACCACCATGGTCAGATCTGACACTTTTAATTCTTTTACTGAGTTGGTTTTCAACTTCACCCTTATAACTTTTGAACACATCCTGTGCCGGTGACTTTTCATGAATGATATATATATATATATAGCCATATCTGGAAAAATCATCAATGAACGTTATAAAATATTGTTGACCATTCCAAGCAACTGTAAAAAATGGCCCACAAATATTTGTGTATAAGTTCTAAGACATCACCAATCTTGTTGGATTCATATCTCCTTTTATTGGTTTGTTTCCCCTTTATACAATTAACACATACATCAAAATCTGTGAAGTCTAAGGGGTTGAGAATTTCGTCTGACACAAGTCTCTCTATTCTCCATCTAGAGATATGACTTAATCTTTTGTGCCATAACGTAGCAGAATTTTCATCATTTAATTTTGTCTTTACACCTCATGTACACAAATGCAAAGATTCATTATAAGAGACAATAGTATCAAGTGAATAAAGATTATCATAGCCTCATGAAGAACCATAACCAACTAATTTTGAATCATGAAATAAACTGAATTTTCTTTTCCAAATGAACAAGAATAACCGTATCCAAAACAGAAATAGAAATTAAATTTTGTCTAAGAGACAGTACAAAAGTTTCATCAAAATCCAAATAAAATCCAGTTCTTAATAATAATCTAAATTTTCCTATTGCATCAACTGCCACTGATTTGGCATCGCCTACATAGATGAATCTTTCACCATCATTTGGCTTTCGGCAACTCAGACATCCCTGCATGGACACATTGATGTGAGTTGTTGCACCAGAATCTATCCACCATGTGTGTCCTGACACCGAAGTTAAATTAACCTCAGAACAAACCAAATTAAGAAGCATACCTTTCTTAGCACGCAAAACATGATAATTAGTACAATGCTTCTTTTGATGTCCAATGGCTCCACAAAAAAACAACCATCCTTATTTGCTTCTTTATTTTGTTTCTTTTGTGATTCCGTGTTTGCAGCCTCTTTATCCTTATTACACTTTCTCTTCTTTCCCTTGTCCTTAGAGGTGGATGTCAGTTGTGCACTTTCTGTCTTCTCTTACTTCAACCTCTCTTCTTCTTGGACACAATATGAAATTAGCTCATTCAGAGACCAAATGTTTTTCTAACAGTTATAGCTCACCTAGAACTAGTTATATTGTGTCGGAAGCGATATCAAAACTAGATGTACAAGCAAGTCCTCATAGATTTCTAGCTTAAGTACTTTAAGTTTTGAAGCAAGATGAGACATCTCCATAATGTACTCTCTGACATTGTCTTTACCTTCAAACCTATTAGAAGTAAGTTTTGTCAAGAGCATGCCTATTTCAGCCTTTTGTTATTGGCAAACCTTTTTTCTATTGCATCAAAAAACTCTTTTGCTGTAGTAATGGAGTCGGAAATGGTGCTCATGAATGCTTTGGAATGGCCTTTTTCATTACCATAATACACATGCGATTTGATCTCTCCCATTTTTCTAACTCCTTTTCATCAGAAGTACTCTTATCCGTAAGAGGTGGAGGAGAATCAATCCTTAACACAAGGTTGAGGTCCATGACTTCGAGAATTATTGAAAGATTCTCTTGCCATGACTTGAAGTTTGTGCCATTAAGCATAGTAAGAGAAATGAGATTGGTAGTAATAGAAGCAGGAATAATATCTAAATCAGAGAACAATCAAATAAAACAAGTTCACATAAGTCTTAAATCATAAAACCAAAATTGAATAATAAATTTAAATAAAGGTAAATCCCATCTCAAGATATCGGACACTCCATTAATATTTCATCTTTGGCTAAAATATTAACTTGTAAGTGATATCTTGGCCCAGTAATCAAACATTGACAATAAAATAACATATCAACAATAAAACTTCCTTTGGGATGATTTATTGTTCATATGTAAAACAAAATAATTATCACCGTGTTTGTTACCACAAATGCACATGTAATTCTGATAAATCTTAATCTTCCTTTGGGCCAATCAATATTAACATAAGTTACACGCACATAACCTTGTATATTATAAAATAAATTTATTTCCACAAGAGAGGTCACTTTGGAGACATGTTGTTTCAAACAATTAATCTCAAAATATGCACAGATACCAAAATTAAAATTTAAAATTCGCACCAATTCATGCACATACATGTATGCATGTATCAATCATTTAGCCTAGGTTAAATCTAGAGTAATAACCAATCTAAACAACTATATTAATTCAAATAGAAACTAAGATAAACCACAAAATAAAAAAAAATGTTGAAAATCCCTTCCGGTCCAAAATTTGCACAAGATGAATTGTACATAAAAAAAAACTGTGTAATCTCAATGATTTGACATTCATAGCTCTGATGCCACTTGTTGGAACTATAGTTAAAATAACCAAGATCTAAAACATATAAAAAAATCATTGAGAAACAATAATTTAAACAGTGGAAGCGTATCTGAATCCATATTTGTCATAAACTCAATGAGTTATGTGGAACCTTATGAGTTATATAGTCTTCCAGATCAATATACAATTTCTCTGATATTCTTTCTGAAGATGAGATGTCGGAAGAATGAAAACTGATTGTCTGATCTGGGGACCATGACTCCTTTATATAAAATGAAAAGTTATATCCTTTCAGATGAAGAGTAATATCCTTTCAGATGAAGGGTTATATCCCTTCGGATGAAAAGATTGTGTCCTTTCAATTGAAAGGTCATCTCCTTTGATATGAAAAGTCATCTCTTTGGTATGAAAAGTCATCTCTTTTGGTAATTCCACTTTTGCCCCTCATAAGAATGGAAATTACCCTTAAGTCTCTACACACTGAAGAGTCACATCCTTTAAGCTACGTTACTGCTCAATTACCAAAAACTTAATTAGATCACTTAAAATGAAATGAATATGACAGTCTTCAATATATGATTATTAAACATATAAACCCAATGTTGGATTAATGATCCAACATTGAGATCCTATACCTCCATGGTCTTTAAAGTAAGACATGTTATATTGGGAAAAATCCTCCCAATAAATACATATTCTCCTTATGTGTAAAATGAGTTCTTCAATCCAAAATCACCGACAAACCAAATCAAGATAGCAAACAACAATACTTCCCCAATATCAATGAAATAAAACAGAAATCAAAGTATAAATGGAAACACTAGAATTTTTCGTGGAAACCTAATGTGGGAAAAAAGCATGACAATTGTATGGTCAACTTCAAGAACATCCACTATCACAAATCAGTAATGGGTTTACAAATGTTTTCTCTAGGATATCTAGAAACTCAGAACAATACCAAACACAGTATTTCTTGATTCAGCAACATAAAATTCACTATGAGTTAGATATTTCAATATACCAAAAGAGTATTGTGAAATCCATAAAAAATAGAAGAGAGAAAGTAACAGAATATGAGGAAGTTATGGGTCCCAACCCCTCAAACCCTCTCTTCCAGTCCCCATGTTTTTCTCTCCGTCACGCATCATATTCTCTCTTTATTTCTATCACATGTCTCCCCTCTCTTTGTTTTTGTCGTGTGTCTGGTTTTTCTTCTGTCTCTCTCTTTCATCTTTGTTTTTTATCATCCTCTCTCTCATGTGAGACAAGTGTGAGAGAGTAATTTGTGGGGCCCATCCATCATATGCCAAAAATCTTCCTCTCCACTTTATATTGTAGGCTTCTTCAAGCATGTATTGATTTTCTCTTTAGACAAAGTCATGGTCATCATGTCCAATTCATTTTCACTAGTATGCACCTTTTGTATGTAGAGCTCCATCTAAAGCAAATCACGAGTCTTGTGATATCTAACATAAATGTACTTAGATCTTCAATGGAACATCGAATTCTTGGAGAGGTGAATAACACTTTGGCTATTACTGAAAACGGTATACATGTCTTGTAGGAGGCTTAACTCTTGTAGAAATGTTTTCCTCCACCAAACTTTTTGACAAGCTTCAATCAAAACTATGTATTCTCCTTTCATAGTTGATAGAGCAGCAAACCTTTTTGTTGCTTAGACCACCAAGAGACTGATCTCCTACAAAGGTCATCAAGAAAGCTGATGTTGATTTCTTGGAATCAATATCACCTGACATATATGCATTTGTAAACCCATTTAGCTTGGGTTCCATTGCCAAAACATAAATACAACCTGAAGTACCTCTGAGATTTCTCAATATCCACTTCACTGTTTCCCAATGCTCTTTTCCAGAAATAGATAGAAACTGGCTGACAACTCCAAGTGCATGTTCAATATCAGGCCTTGTACAAACCATGACATACATCAAACTACCAACAATTGACACATATGACATTTTAGTCATCTCTTCCTTTTCTTTCTCACTAGTAAGACATTGCTGAGTAGTGAGTTTGAAATGACCTCCAAGTAGAGAACTAACTGATTTGGCCTTACTCATGTTAAATCTCTCAAAAACCTTTTTAATGTGGGATTTTTTAGATAGCCAAAATTTCCTAATTTTCCTGTCACAGGAATTTTGCATGTCAAGTATTTGTTTTGCCGATCCCAAGTCTTTCATTGCATAAGACTTAACTACTTTTACAACTTCTATATTTTTTCTTCATCATGGCAAAAAAATTATGAAGAAAAAATATCTTCGACATAAAACAAAAAGATAACATAATCATCATCTGAATTTTTTTTTGTAAAAACACAATGATCATATGTAGTTTTCTTGTTCCCATGATTCACCATGAAGTCAAACTTTTTGTACCACTGTCTAGGTGCTTGTTTGAGTCTACACAAACTATTCTTAAACTTGCAGAAAAGACATTCTTTTCCTTTCACTGCAAATCCTTCTAGTTGCAATATAAATTTTTTTCTTTTAAATCACTTGAAATGCAGTTTTTACATCGAGCAGCTCAATTTCGAAATTCAAGCGAACAAGAAGACCAAGGATAATCCGGATAGAAAACATCTTTACCACCGGAGAAAATATTTCTTCAAAGTCAACACATGACTAAACCCCTTCATAAGTAATCTTGCTTTGTATCTTTGCTTTGAGCTCTAATTTTCAGTCTTTATTTAGTTAACCCATTTGTTTATGAGAGCTTCCTCTCCATGTGGCAACCTCACCAAGTTATAAATGTGGTTCTTATGTAAGGAATGCATACCTCCTTCACATACTCATTAGCATATTTGATAGACACTTTGAGCCAACCAGAAGATCTTCTTAATGGCTGTTCAACCGGTGGCAGTGGAAGTTCTTCATCAAATTGCTCATTTGGCTCATTATCATGAAATGTAGGGGGATCTTCATTTTCATTTTCACCATCATCTTCCAGTGCTTCTCCCCGTGATCTGTAGGCACTATAGGTGGAGAAACTGAATCAATTCTAATAGGAATCTTAGTAAAGGAATTACCTTTCTCAACTTTATCACCATCACCACAAGTCTGATTTTCAACAAATATAACATCTCCACTTCTGATAATTTCTTGCTCATAAAAAATAGAAAATCAAATAGACTTAGAACGGGAAACTTAGAAAGAGACAACAAAAATTAAAAGAAATCATAATTTAAAAGCCAAGAACAAATTTAAAGTCAAGACAAGAACAAATTTAAAGATAAGACAAGAAAAAATTAAGCAAGAACAAAGTGGGTTCCCAAACAATTACTTGGAATTCACCTCGGATTCTTGATAACAGCTTATAACATTAAACTGCCACACAAAAGCAAAGGAGATTTTCCAAATAAAAGAAAATATATATAAGTCATAGCAAAGAGAAGATAAACGATAATTATAAATTAGATGAGAACAGGAATTAGTATAGAGCTAAAATAAAAGTAGAGAAATGTTTAAAAGAAAACATGATTCGTAAAAACACTACCTTGAATTGGCCTAGGGACAATGAGGAAGAGAAGTTGAGACAACACCAAATTTTAAAGCACTTAGCATATCAAATCTCCTTTTTCCAAAAGCTGAGAATGAGAAATAACATATAAGTTAATTATTCCAATAAAAGAGTTGTTAGTATTCTCTATTTACCTGCCGTAAATGACAAACCTAAAGTGACAACAACAATTAATAGAAAACAAACTTTTAAAGACAAGACCATACTAAAAGATAAGACAAGAAGAAATTAAAAGCCAAAACGAGAAGAAATTGGGTGTCTCAAACAATCAATTGTAATTCAGGATTAGAAAGACTTCATAAATTAAAAGAGACATAGAATTGGAAATTTAGAAAGAGTGTCTTACCTTGTGAGCTTAAAGACAACTTCAATGAACAGCAGCAACAGAGGGCTTGCAAAGAACTCCACCTAAACCTGTGTAAAAGAAATCAAATACTATTATATATATATATATATATATATAGAGAGAGAGAGAGAGAGAGAGAGAGAGAGAGAGAGAGAGAGAGAGAGAGAGAGAGAGAGAGAGAGAGAGAGAGAGAGATAGAGAGAGAGAGAGAGAGAGAGATAGATAGAGAGAGAGAGAGAGAGAGAGAGAGAGAGAGAGAGAGAGAGAGAGAGAGAGAGAGAGAGAAAAACAAATTGAAACAACAAACAAAAAAAGAGTTATAGAGAGATGGAGATGGAAATAACCAAAAACATTGAAAGTGAGTGGGATAGAGAATGGGAAAGAGAGAAATCAAGAGAGAGTGAAAATATTGTCTAAATACAAACTAATCAAGTTGGTTAGATATGAATGCATATGGAAATCATTTGTTGTTTAATTAAGTGTTATTTTTAAAGAACTTACACCAAATAAGTCGATATTTCAAATTGAAGAAGGATTCAAAGGATAAATAAATGAATAAAATGTTACTACATTGAAAGTTTGAAACTTTATTCTTCTATAATATCCTGCATTAATAGCTGACGAGACAAAAAGACCTGACGCTCCATGACGTTGAGTCTTGACGTCGTAACAAATGTCTCGATGCCGCACGACACCAAGTCTTGACGCCATAACAAATGTCTCGATGCCGCACGACATCAAGTCTTGACGTCATACTGATGGATTCGACGTCGTGCGACGCCTGTCACTTAAGTGGCGAAAATAGAATATATCTACGGCTCCTGATAAATAGACGGGATGCATTCCATTTGGGGGAGCGAGCAGTTATGTCTTTGAGTCAAAGCCAGAGGAGAAAGAAGGATAACACTGCTTTTGGAGTGAAGAATCAGACTGGGAGAGGAGATTGAAGATAAAGGGGAAGTTTTTTACTTGTTTTTCATCTTCTATTTCTGTATTTGAGGTTTTCTTGTTACTAGAAATATATTTGAATGTATTGATTTTCCATTTGTGTGTGATTTGAAGCGTGTAGCTAATTCTCCGTTAGGGGGTGTGATTTATTTCATGATTCATGATAGATTGGATGTTATTATACTGAGTTGAGCAATTGATTTCAGGTTTAGTGTGATTAAGGTGAATTTATTGTATGGCTAACTGTTGAATCTTTAATTAACTGTAATTTTGTTACCTAATCAATCCTGGGAAGGTAGATTAGGTTAGACACACAATAATGAACTTGTGATTTCTCATGCGAGTGGTTCAGATTGAGAAATCAGCAAGGGACTTAGGAATAAGTACTTGCTACACATGGTCTTTGGGGTTAAGCGCAAAGGATTCGCTTAATTAGACTCATAGATCACAAGACTTAGAGTCTAATCATGGGAATATGGTTGCAACACTCTAGGAAGATGTTTGTACATATAAAAGTTTCTGACCTTCTTGGTGTTATATAAATTGCTCCATAGGTTAAAATTGCACGAAGTAGCTCATGTATTGGGTGAATCACACCCCCATCTTCTCTTTGCTACATTACTTTCATTAGGCTCATTTAGAATTATTTTTGCACTGATTTGCATGTAATTTATTTAGTGCTTGCATCTTTGTTATTGGTTAGATATAGTGTTCGAATATATTGTTTTAGTATTCAATTCATTAAATCCTTTTGGAGACGAACTGGTTTCACTAGAATATTGTCTGTAATGACATGTACGCTTGCGTATGGTTGAACCTACTTATAAACAGATTGTTGCCACCATGGGCCATGATTTTTCTTTGAATTGGAGTTCCCACTTTGAACTCTTGTGTTGTATTTTTACTTCCTTTAAATTCCTGAGTTATTTACATGATATGAGGGTTGAATGTGGGATCAAATTTCCTAACAAGTGGTATGAGAGTGCAAGGTTTGAGGGATATATTGAGGTGCGGTTAGGTGAAAGTTTGCACAATGGGCATTGTTCACAAAACTGCACAATTATTCACCAAGCTAAGAGTTGAAGCAGATTTCTCAATGTTTTCAAGTCCTGTCAGTTTTGATGTGGAGAAATTTGATATAAGGATCAACTTGGTTTGTGGTAGGTTCAAGTCAAAGATGTGTTGTTACAATCCAAGCTGCACAAGGCTTTGAAGAGAAAACCAGGGTCTACTCACTCTGAAGGTGTCAAGGGTTCCAACAAAGATTTTGACAAATCCAACATGAGTGACGAAGATTGGGAGGAGCTGGATTTGAGGGCAGCTAGTGTGATATGCCATTGTTTGGTTAAGAATGTGTTTACAAACGTGCATGGCATTTTAATGGCCAAGGATCTTTGGAAGAAGCTTGAAGAATTGATCAAATGAAGGGCATCTCAAATTGATTATACCTAAAGGAGAAATTTTAAACTTTGTGGATGGATAAAGGTGCGAAAATCTCATTTTACCGGAGAGTTCTCTATAACATCATCTCTGATTGAAGGTAATTGGAGTTGAAATAGAAGATGAAGATAGGGCGTCAAGGCTCAACTTGTCTCTTCCATCTTCCTATGAGCATATGATGCCAATCTTGATGTATGAGAAAGAGAGTTTGAATTTTGCAGATCCTATCTGAGGAGAGAAGGCTGAAGAGAAGGGCATGCATCAACAAAAAATTCAACGTTGGTAGCATGCAAGAGGAAGAAGAATAACTCTATGAATAAGGTGGTTTGTTGGGGGGCGCAAAACAACAGTGCACATGAAAAGGAACTGTAAAGTTGGAGCTGGTTCAGCAAAGGGCTTTGAGTCAGATGCTAACTCTCTCTCTCTCTCCCCCCCCCCTCTCTCTCTCTCTTCATGAGAGTGAGTGATGTCGCTTGAAGAAAGCGAAAAGTCATCATCATGGTATGTCCTCTTTACCATGAAAGAGGAAGTGTTTCTATTAGCGGATCCACAAGTTTGCACACAAGCATTGGTTTGGCATGATGCAAGGTATGTGGTTGAAGTTTTGTCGATGACTAATAGACTTCGAAGAAAACCAAATGGTGGAAGTTGGCCCATACAATTTCTGCAAGGGTTTTTGACATATTTCCGAAAGGAAAATTCTTAGAATGTGTGGATTCTAAGTGTGTTTACTCATATTGGTGGAGTAGGGATATAGTTCCATAGTTTAAGAATTATGACTCTCGGTAGACAATGATTATAGCATTTGCTATTGAGTTTCTTTTACCTCACCAAGGTGCAAATTGTTAGGTTTTGACAAAAAAAAAAAAAAAAAAGTTTACTCAAATATTGATTGTCAAGCAAAGGGGTTTGGGGTCTTTAGGCTATATAAAGACTTCAAAGCATTGCTATTAATTGCCTTGGTTAGGGACACTTTAAGTTTTGAGTACTTAACTCTAGATATTCATTTTTCATTAGAGTTGGGGTATGAGTTGAGGAAAATGAAAGATTTGTAGGAGTGTGGGTGTATTGGGACAGTGGGAGATATTATTGTGTAATTGTAACAATTTTAAACAGAGTGGATTTTCGTGTAGTGATCTATGGTTTTTCTCCGATTTGGAGTTTCCACGTTAAACTCTTGATTGTGTTTCTTACTTGCTTTTAATTTTTGAGTTATTTGCATAATCTTAGGGGTTAATATGGGTTCTGCTGAATATGTTGCTATTTAAAGTTTCTGAACTTCATCAAAACAATATTGTCGAGTAGTGAGCGTTGTGAAGTTTGCTTGTTGAGAAGATTTATTGAGATGGCTTCTTTCATCACTTTGAGAAATCTCGGATTGCTGCTTTTTTTTTCTGAGACTTGGTTTTCACTCTCCCGCTAACATATGATTTTTTCTGTGAATAACATATAGTTGTGTCAATGTAATGTGCTTTGGGTAGAAGCCGACTTGGCAAATTTCTAAAGAGCCTCTTTCTGCAACATAGTGTTCTTGAATGTTACAAAAATCCGAGTGTTACGAGATTGACAATTTTTGAGTTTAAACAATAGCGCTAGGGGAAATGCCAACGAGCGATGGTTTTGACCCACTTGTTGCTCGTAGTTTTGCATAAGAAACAAAGTCGGGCAAAAAATGATGTTCTGGTAAACCATCAAGAGATGTATTTCCCATGATTGTTTATAAATACCCGTCGTGGGAAATATAACCGGCAATGGTGCCGGAATACGGTCGTGAGAAATAATTCGATGACTGTTATTGAAACCACTATAGGAAATTTTTCACGTAATGTTTTATAAGAAAATCGTCGTGAGGAAGTATTTCGCACGGCGGTTTGATTTAATGAACTGTCACCAGACTATTTTTCTCACGAGAGTCAATTGAACCGTTGTGGGCTGAAACCCTTTAATCCGCACATGTGCTTGTCTTTTCCCCTCTCCCGCGTTTTAGAATTTTTGTCACATCTCCTAATGCTCTGGTTTTTCCCAAACCATTTCCCCAAAACTATGGCGGAACCCGACACCGATGCAGGAATCCGTACGTCAAATGACCCTGTAGACCTGTCGGAGTCCACCCGAGGTAAGAAATTTTTTTCTCTTAATCTTATTTCCTTTTATTGCAGTATTTCTGTCCGTTCGTTGCTCTCTCTCTCTCTCTCTAATATTTTCTCTCTTTAATTTTTTGTTGCTCTCTTTCTCTCAACGATTCTGATAATGCATTACTTATTCAATGTTTTGGTTTTGCTTTGTTGTGACTCTCCTTTGACATCGCGCAATGTCGTGACTCCCTTCTGATGTTGTGCGACATTGGCTCTAACATTTTGCTTCATTTGAGGGTATTTTGATTGTTTTGGACCCATTTGAGCTGCAACTTCCTCTGATTGGTTTTCTTTGGCCCTTTGCATGTTCTCCTACATAAAAACACAAAATTAGAGTTAGATTTATTTCAAAATTAACTCAATTGGGTGCTAAAAATAACGATTAAAATCCACCACTCAAATACCCCAAACTTAAGTATTTGTTCACCTATAACAAATAAAAATTTAAAGTCAAAGTGTTGGGTCATTTACTCCATAGTTTTTAGGAGTTTTTATTCATCCAAAATTTCAATTGCCCCACTACGTGTCTACCTCTATGGGTTTGCTCATCTATTGCTCTCTCGAGCAAACCACTTCCCATACATTTGAGGATTCACTCCTAAATTTCCATATACTAAGTTTAAAATTCGCTCTCCACTAATTGTACAGGATCCTAAGATCCTTAGGACTTTCTGTAGGTTGTACTGGGGTTAGGGACCAACCTAGGACAAAAAGGTAGAACATGAAAGGTTAAATTTACCAAACTTGCATGACTTAACCTGATTGGAACGAATTTCCTACTAATATTTTCCCCATACTTCAGCTTTGACCTCTTTCCTAGCCATTCTTCTCCTTCATCTTTATTTACAGCATTCAATGACTTAGATGAAATTTGATCAGCCATCTTTTGACTTTTGACTGACCTTATGAACTGTACTTGCTTTGGAAGTGTTTTTTTTTTTTGAATCATTCAATTGCCCTGCTCATTTCCCATTAGGAGTTTCAATCCAATTTGATTCAGTCATGCAAATTGAATGATAGGTACATGCAAAGGAAGAGTTAACACAAAAGGCAAATTGAAGTTTGGCTAAATAAAGAAAATTCTGGTTTTTATAGGCTCATAATTTGGGTAACTAATGGTTGTCAGTAGGGTGGCTAAACAGCCCCAAACGGTCCAAACATGGCCTAATTCAATCTCATTGGATTCAACTCTCCATCCATTTCGCCTTGAGCTTCAAATAAAATTAGATTAATCACCCTAGAGCAAAAACCAAGTGAATATCAACCATCAAATTACATTCCTAGCAATAATGAGATAGCCCTATTAGCAAATTTGCATATGACTTTTAACTTTCAGACAAGTTAGACTCATTCATTGAACTATGGAAGTAAATGACCACAATTTTGAATTTGACTAATCCTCATTTCACAATGCATTTCAAAACATGTGAGCAATCAAGATCCTCATATCATGCAAGATAGCCATGGGTCATTCAATACAATTCCAAGCTATTCCCTCCCCAAACTTAAACTTAAACATTGTCCTCAATGTTTAGCTGAACAATCAAATAACTGAAGAGATTTAGGGAACTACCTCTGGTGTCTTGGTTTTTGTGCCTCTTTATTGTGCTCCTGGTTATGCCTGTGAAAATTATTCTTGTAAAATAACACACAAAAGTGAATGGAGGCTATTTATTCTAAGAAAATCACGTATGTACGCTAACTACAAAAACAAATTCAAAACAAAGAGAAAATTCTACAGCATCAGGTAAACCACAATTTCATTCATCATAGAGAGAAAATACATCATCCAATGAGTTCATACACTCAACAACAAAATTAGAACGTAGTACACATGAACTCACAATCACTTTAGGCTACAAGATAAGAGTGACATCTTGCCTAAGTCAACAGAAAATCTCTCTCACTCGCTCTACTCCTCATTTTCCTCCTCATTCTCCTCCATTTGATTATCTTTAGCTCTAGATAAATCCACCTGTGGACGTCAAGGTTCTCTCACTCACTCTAGAAAAATGGTCAGCTCTCTCACTCACTCAACACCCTCTATGCCATGACGTCAAGGCTTGATGTCGTAAATTGTCGGATCTCCAGCCACGACGTCACCGTGCTGGAAGTCCCTTTTATTGCAAAAAATGAGTTTTTAAAATGATTTTTTGCTAACCCATGCTATGCAAAAATTTATTCTCACTGTAACACTGATTATTTACATGAAATATTCTACCAAAATTCCAATAGTTCATCATTTCATCATCGAAATTCATCAAAAAAGACACATTTACATGGTGAACTGTTACAAAAACGTTTAAAAAAAAGTAAACCAACATCTGACTTCCATGTTATTAGGTCCTACTCCTAAGCTCAAAACTCACTAAATCTACTCCAACTTGCTATTGCTAGTTTTGCAATTGAACTGCCCGCAAAATGTGGTGACATCGTGTGACGCCAAACCTATGCCCACGACATCAAGTTACTAATCAATGACAATTTTATTTCTAACATTCATTTCTAAAATAATTCAGTTTTAAACGAAAATAAAACATGGAAACACTTCAGAAATATTGCTAGCTAACCTCCTATGCATTCTAATTGCCTAAGTATATTTTTAATCCCAATATTATGCTAATATCATGGGTTACTTTCCAAGAAAGGCCAAATTTTAAATTCCTTGGCAGCACCAAAATGGGACAATGCTGATCAACCAAATTGATGGATGTCCTTGAATGCAAAGACTCTCCACCCCAACAATGCTTCAGCCTCTGTCCATTGAATTGAAGGTGTGCCCATCCTTCAGAACTTCCACCCCTACCGCTCCATGGGTGTACACCTTATGCACTCTATATGGTTCAAACCATCTAGACCTAACCTTGCCTAGAAATAATTTGGAGTTAACCTAATGTCATGCCATCTCTTGGTTTTATCTTTTAATATTTTGGAATTTGCATTGGAGTCCAATAATTTCCTCTAACTCATGCAATTGGAGGATCCTCTTCTTTCCGGCAAGTTTCTAATCCATATTAAGCTTTTTGTCTATCTAGACCTATGCATGCCTTACCATAATCAACCTAAATGAAGACATCCCAATGGGAGCCTTAAAAGTTGTCCGGTATGCCCATAGAGCATCATCTAACGTTGTGGACCAAGCTTTCCTACCTGGTCCCATGGTCTTCTCCAAAATTCTTTTTATTTCTCTGTTAGATATTTCAATCTGACCGTTGGGGGTGGCAAGTTGTAGCTACTCTATGGGTGACCCCATAATTAGCTAACACTCCCTCTAGGTTCTTATTACAAAAATGAGTACCGTCATCACTAATTAGAGCCTAGTAACTCCAAATCGTGAGAAGATATTCTTTTGTAAGAATGTGGTCACCACCTTGGAATCATTTGTTGGGGGAAGCAATGACCTCAATGTTGGTCATATCTCTTCAAGAGAAGATGCCACATATGCATGGTCATATGTGAACAATGTTGGCCATATCTCTTCAAGAGAAGACCTAATTAGATCATGAGAAGATTTCAACCTCATGATCTAATTAGGTCTTCTCTTTAAGAGATATGGTTCATCCCACACAAAGTACTTCAAATCATGAAAGAAATTCTTCCATTGCTGGCCACTTAGATTTGGTGGTATAACTTTGCTAACTATGTAATTAACATAGTCAGCATACCAAAGAGCCATGGGGCCCTTGATAGAAAATAATTGCTCAGTATGGAAATTCTCATTGATCATGTGTTTTTTTCCCTCTCCTACTCTCATCACCCTCTAATCTAGACAGATGGTCAGCTACAAAAGTTTCCTTGTTTTTCTTTTCTCTAATCTCCAAGTCAAATTTCTGTAGTAAAAGGATCCAACTGATTAGCCTAGGTTTGACATCCTTCTTGGAGATCAGATACTTAATGACTGAGTGATCAGTGTACACAATGACTTTTGTTCCAATAAGGTATGCTATAAATTTGTCAAATGCATACACCACAGCCAAAAACTCCTTCATGGTAGTTGTATTATTTACTTGGGCACCATTGAGGATCTTACTAGCATATGTCCAATGTCGAAGGGGCATTGGACAAGCTGAAGGGCATCCTTCAGAATGAAAATGTCCCATAAGGGCACATAAAAGTAATTTTCTCTTGGTCTTCAAGGACTATGGCTATTTGGTTGTAACCGGAATAGCCATCAAAGAAGCAGAAAAAAATCTTTCCCTGCAAATCTATCTAAGATTTGATCAAAGAAGGGTAGAGGGAAATGTTCTTTTCTAGTTGCCTTGTTTAGCTTCTAGTAATCCAATGAAACCCTCCAACCGGAAACTGAAAGGCAAAGAGAAGAACTGCCTACTCGATTAATACTAACTAACCACCTCAGCAAATTGCTGATCTCTTCAAAAAGTAGTTCCATGAGTGCTTTTTCCCCCATCCCAACCGCTCCTTCGCAGTGGAAAGCTGCAATAATTCTTTGGAAAAGCCCGGTTCTCTTTGTTTAAGATATGAGGAAGTGAGAGTGCATTTCTGTCATGATACTAGGAAATGGAATCCAAGAATGGCACCTTACATTTCTCGGCTTTCAAACAAGCACCAAGAGTGTCTGTTTGAAAAATACAAGATGACCATGGTGAATGAAGCTGGATTCAGGCTGAGCTTGTGTGATCATTCTTTGTTTGCTCTATGGCTTCTGGTGTAGTTAGCTGATTTCAGTATTTTGGTGCACTGGTGAAGCCCATCCGAACCTGAAGAATAAGAGGAGAGCAAAGTGCCAATGGAGAGCGAGTCTTATCATAGCTTGACAAACTTTAGGGCTTTAGGAACCAGCCGTTCACCGACCACATATGGTACATCAACACATGTTCCTAGGCCCAATCCAATCTTGTCCAACTTTCCAAACTCCCCCTTCTTAACCTGTATATTGTTCATTCTGAAACACGTCTTTCTATTCCGTCTTTTCCCAGATCTCCCTTAATGGAAGAAATAGAAGCTCCAGAAGGAATACCAAAACCTAGTTCACTCACTGAGATTGACGATTCTCTCTATTAAGTATCCGTTCTAGAGGGGATGAGTTCAATTTTTTCATTGGTGATCACTATCATCCCCCTTTCTTTGGTACAACTTGTACCACACTCACCCAAGAACTATCGGAGATGGGATATATGATCCTATCATCCAACCACTTGATGATCTCTTTCTTCACTACATCCTTCATGATTGGGTTAAGCCTTCTTCAGTGCTCAATTGAGGTTTTGTGTCATTCCTCTAAAAAAATCTTGTGCATGCACATGAAAGGGCTAATCCCTTTTAGATCAGCAATGGATCACCCAATAACTCTCTTATAGTTTCTAAGTACTCTCAACTGTAAGTGCACAAGTATAGGAAGAAGAAAGGAGAAAGCAAGGAACTTTAACTTGAAGATCTTTATTGATCAACTGCTGATTACAATAACCAAAGAACAAGGTATTTATAGGATTTACAAGTGTTTGAATTGAAGAGATAGGATATGGATAAGTAGATGAAATTAAAGGAGATAAGGAGGTTACAACCTCCTAGATCAGATTTGGAGTTCGAACTTGAACTTTTTAAAGTTGTTACACGTGATCATTAACATCAACAAGCTTTCTTCCTATTTTAAAGATAAATCGGAAGAAATAATCACAGGAAGTGTCGAAGATAACCCAATGTAGGCAATCCTCAAATGGCCTGGTAAGATCTTTAACTCCAAAATTCGAGGCTCTTCTATGGATGGCTTCATGAGATTCGCCTCATTCCTCTTATATTACAATGTCTCATACTTATCTCTCCCTTTAATCATAGGAGGCAAGGCATTCAACCTTTTCACTTCTCCTCTATCCTCATTGTCCTCTTCTTCAAAATTGTGCATCAAGCATGCCTCAAGAAGATTTCTAGGATAAGACGTGACAAACATTGCTTGCACCACATTCTTCTCCTCTTGTGCTACTTAGCTCTCTCCCTTGTCACTAGGACACTAGGACATTTCATGGCTTGGAAGACATTGAAAGTTACTGTTTGATCATGAATTTTCTTGGTCAAATCTCCTTTTTGAACATCTATGAATGCCCTTTCGATAGCTAGAAAAGATCTTCCTAGTATGATGGGAACCTCTCGGTCTTCTTCCATATCTAGGACAATGAAATCAGCGGGGAAAATGAATTAGTCAATCTTGACCAAAACATCTTCGACTATACCCCTAAGATATGTGTAGGACCTATCAACAAGTTGGAGAGTCACTGTGGTGGGCTTGACTTCACCTAGTCCGAGGGACTGTTAGATAGATAGGGGCATTGGGTTCAAACTTGCCCCTAGACCACAAAGGTCTATTCCAAAAATTGGGCTCCTATAGCACATGGAATGGCGAAACTACCTGGACCTTTCAACTTAGGAGGCAATTTCTTCTGTAAAACTGCACTTTTCTTCTGTAAAACTGCACTACACCCTTCACTCTAGGCTACAAATCCAAATTCACCTAACTTACGTTTTCTAGATTATCTTTCAAGAACTTAGCATAAGTTGGCATATTTTCAATAGCCTCAGCAAAAGGGATGTTGATGTGCACCTTCTTTAAGACTTCATCAAACCTCTTAATTTTGATCCACCTTGCGATCCTTGAGTCTTTGAGGATAAGGTACAGATGGATAGAATTGATTAGTTTTCTTTCCTTCACCTTGTACCTCAACAACTTCATCCCCCCTCTGAGTACTCTTATCACTCTCTTTCTCAATCACACTTGCTTTCTTTTTGGGTACTTCATGCAATTCTCTCCCATTTTTTAGAGTCATATCCTTGCAATCTTCTCTACCCTCTTTTATTGGGTTATCTACTGTTTCACTTGGAAGGGAGCCTTGAGGTCAAACTCCTATAACTAGGGATGATAATGGGTAATAAACGGTACGGGTAATGGTCTTCCATTTACCGTTTACTATTTAATGACCCTTTACCCGTTTACTGTCCGTATCCGTTTAGTTCCGGCCATTCCGTTTCCGTTTATTACCCTTTTTCTTACGGGTAATCGAGTACAAAGGGGTAAAAAACGGATAAATTACAAAAATATAAAAATTATCAAAACATTAAAAAAACTCCTTAAAACAAAAAAAATAAGAAAAATGAATTCATTGTATCACAAAAAATACGGTAAAATAGTAGATATAACAAGTTTTTTTCATAGTTCTAACACATACAAACTTTAATTATGATATATAATCTATGAGACCATGAGTCAATAATTACAAAAAAATGAAAAAATAGAAATTATATCCAAATGTTTCAACTCTAATAATTTTTATAATAAGTGATAAACAATTATTGGAAAGAAATAAGGTTATACGTATGAAAAATTAAAAATCTATGTTAAAGCTAATTGAATATATAAATTTACCATATTACCCTTACTTAAAACGGGTTTAGAAGAGCTATTTCAGTTTTCGCTCCGTTTATTAAACGAAAGAATAGTAAACGGTAGAATGGTAAACGGAAATTAATACTTTGTTTCCGTTTAGTTCCGTTTAATAATCGAGCAGACGGTAGAGCGGGTAATTGGCTCCCGTGTTCATCCCTACCTACAACTTTGGCTACTTGCCCTAATTGCATCTCAATGTTGTGGATGGAGGCATCATGATTTTGCACCAATTGAATCAGCAACTCCGCCTGTTTGAGATCTCTTCTCAGTTTGAGGCTGAGATTGAGTCTTACCTTGATGCATAAAACCTAGAGGGTTGAGTTGCCTAGAAGAAGATGCAGCCCCTTGGTCATTTCTCTACCCAAAATTTGGGTGGTTCCTCCAACTTGAGTTGAAGGTGTTGGAGTAAGGATTGTTGTGCACCAACCTTTTTCCTACATATTGGACACTCTCTATTGTGGAAGGGCACACCTCACTCCCATGACCAATTCCACCACAACTATAACAACCAACAAATGGACTAAATAACATTCGCGCTCAGGGAATCTACTTTCTTGTTTAAGGCTTCTAGTTGGGCCAAAATGGCTTGTAGGCACTTGACCCGTGCTCATGTATAGCTGTCGGTCTCTCTAAGTGTCATTGATAGCTGTTTGATGCCATATTTTCAAGCAACTCATATGCTTCATCAATGAATTTGTTCATGAGTGCACCCCCTACAACAACATCTATGATGGTTCGGGTTTGATTTGGCTGCCCATTTTAAAATATGCACACCAGAGACCATTTGGGTATAGCATGGTGAGGGCATTTTCTTAATAGCACCTTGTACCAAAGAGACCCTTGATCCATTTAGGTGAACAAGTTGATATCATTTATCAAATTTGCTTTTTTTGCCAGTTGAAAGTACTTGGTAAGAAATTTTTGCTCCAGGTCACTCCAAGTGATTGGCCCGGATGACAGAGAATTCAGCTAGTGCTTCACTTTGTCACTCAATAGAGTAGGAACAACCTCAACCTAATTGCATCATCTGACTCTCTGTTTGTGTTTAAATGTATTACAAATCTCAAGAAAGTCAGATCTATGCAAGTTTGGATCAACATTGGGTAGTCCCCTAAATTCCATAGACGTTTGGATCGTTTGGATAATAAAAGGCTTGATCTCAAAGTTGTTTACTTGTATAAGAGGCCTTCTAATGCTTAAATACACTCCCCCTGCTTGAGGTACTGCAAATTCTCTAAGTGACCTTGGCTCAATTTTCCTCAGCCATATTTTCCTCTCTACCTGCTTGACGTTGTTGCCTCGAGTTTTCTCTAAAAGTCCTTTCAATTTTTGGATCAAAAGGCACTAAAGGACGACCTCTATCAAATTGCATACACTGCAAGAGAGATATGAATGACCAAAGCAACTTAACACCACTAACTACAAATCACACTCTACTAAGCACAAACTCAAACACAAACACAAATTATTCAACTAACAACTAAATTACACAATTAGGCCAAATAGTAATAACTACTCCTACTCTACAACTAGATTATAGCTATTGAGATTTGTATTAGTATCAACTCAACTTAAGTCCCCAGCAATGGCGCCAAAAACATGTTGGCGACAAACCGTAAATAAATAGATTCAATTGTACGCAAGCATACATGACGTTACAAGCAATATACTGGTGAAACCAGTTAGTCTCCCCAGGGACTTAATCAATTCAAAATTAAATTGTATACTCAACCACTATATCTAAACAATCATAAAAATGAAAGCACTTGCTAGATTATCATGCCAATCAGTGCAAAACTAATTCTAAACGAGCCTAACCAAAAGTAATCTAGCAATGGGAAGATAGGGGGTGTGATTCATACAATGCATGAGCTACTTCGTGCAATTCTAACCTAAGGACCAATTCATCAAACACCTACCGGGTTGGAGAATTCCATACATGTGAACGTTGCGACCGTATTCCCTTGATTAGACTAGTCTTATGATCTATGAGTCTAATTAAGGTAACCTTAAAGACCACTCATTTCTCAATCTAAATGTGAAATCATATGTTGATGAACATGTCTCACTTAATCTACCTTCCCAGGATTGATTAGGTAACCTTAATCACACTAAACCAGAAATCAATTGCTCAACTCGGCTTAATAATATTCAATCACTAATGAATAATGATACAAATCACACCTCAATGTGGAAATTAGCTACACGTGTTTCAAATCAAACACAAATGGAAAATCGGAACATTCAAATAAATGTCAGCCACAAGAAACCTCAAATAAAAAAATAGAAGATGAAGAACATGTAGAGGTCTTCCCCTTTTTCTTCAATCTTCTCTCCAAATCTGATTCTTCACTCCTAAAGCAGGTTTTCTCTTCTTTTCTCCTGTGGCTTCAACTCCAAGACGTTACTGCTCATTCTCCAAATGGAATGCGTCCCTTCTATCTATCGGGAGCCCAACAAATATTCTGTTTTTCCACTTAAGTGACTAATGCCACGCGACGTCAAACCCATTGTTACGATGTCAAGACTTGACGTCGTGTGGTGTCGGGTCGTTTGCACGACGTCGAACATCTTCCTATCTCAGTGTTGTGACGTTGTGACTCTCCTTTGACGTGATGCTACGTCGTGACTCTCTTCTGGTGTCGTGCGACGTCAGCTTCTATATTTTGCTTCATTTGAGGGTATATTAGTTGTTTTGGACCAATTTGAGTTGCAACTTCCTCTGATTGGTTTTCTTTGCCCATTTGTATGTTTTCTTACATAAAAATTCAAAAGTGGAGTCAGTTTTACCTTTAAACTCACTCAATTGGGTGTTCAAAATAATGATTTAAATTCACCAATCAGCCCACCAAAAATAAATCCACTATGTTAAAAATTGTTACAATCACACAATAATCTCTCTCACTGTCCCAATGCACCCACACTCTCAAAAAACATTCTATTTCCTCAATTCACAACCAACTGGAACGAGAAAGGAATTCCTAAAGTCCAGCACTCATAGCTTTTAGTGTCTTTGATAGAGGCTATTGAAATAGATGCTTTGAAGTTCTTATATAGCTTAAAGACCCCAACCCCCTTTGCTTCACAATCAATGTGGGACTAAACTTTCTTTTATTTTAGCCAAAACCTAAGAAGAAGAAACCAAAAAGCTAAAATTGTTGACACCAATGAACAACAACACGAAGCAAAAGAAACCATTGCATGCAAAGAGTGACAAAGATCTTGGAAATCAAACTAGCTAAGTCAAACATTCTTCACCTAAGTGATGTTGAATGGGGCTTGGAACAGCATAGCATGAAGCCTGATGCCTCTTTCCTTCAATGATGCTCGTATTCATGGGAGGAGGGGAAAAAGTGACAAAGACAAAACCCTTGCATGCATGATCTCCGGGAAGGAAAATCGGAAATAAGGAGACAAAAGATAAAAGATCGGGAGAAAAAGAAAGGAGACTGGACAAAAAAATATGGAATGAGGAGGTGAAGAGAGGATGAAAGGTTGAGAAGTTAGGCTTTAGTTTTGAATAGAGAGTGAAGGAGAAGAGAGGCGAAGAGGGAGTGGGCGTTGAGCACGAAATGGAGAATAACGGATCCGAACATTCATAATACTAGATCTGAGCATTCGTATTCCAATATTGGATTCTAACATTTGTATTCCAAAACCTGATCCAAACATTTGTATTCCACTACTGGATGCAAACATTTGTATTCCACTACTGGATCCAAACATTTGTATTACACTACTGGATCCAAACATTTGTATTCCACTATTGGATCCAAACATTTATATTCCACTACTGGATCCAAACATTTGTATTCCGATATTGGATCCGAACGTTCTTATTCCAATACCAGATTCAAACATTCTTATTTTAATACCGGATCCGAACATTCATATTCAATTACCATATCCAAACATTCGTATTCCAATACTAAATCCGAACATTCGTATTCCAATATCGGAATTGAACATTTGTATACCATTACTGGAACCGAACATTTGTATTCCGATACCGGATCCGAACATTCGTTTTCCAATAAAGAATCCGAACATTTGAATTCCAATACCGGATCCGAACATTTGTATTCTAATACCAGATCCGAACGTTCGTATTCCAATAGTGGATCCGAACATTCAAATTCCAATATCGGATCTGAACATTCGTATTTCAATATTGGATCTGAATATTCGTATTCCAATATCAGATCCAAATATTCATATGCCAAATCCAAATCTGAAGGTGGTTTATTAGATCTTGATATCCCAAAAGAATCTGAATTACTCAAACTTTAAGATACTAACAAAAATTTAGATTTAGGTTTGGATCATGATAAGGAAGAATATGTTTTGATTAAACGAATTGAAATATAAAATTACACATTTTGAAGCAATGTTTTAAAACCTAACCGGCCATCTAACTGGTAGCATGTCTTGTTTTGGTTGAACCGGTTAGACCAGAGAAGGTTATATAATAAATATTTAAAAAACATTTTCATAATAAATCACAAAAAGAGCTTTGATATCTGGTGGATAAATTATTGTCCTTAAGAATAAGGTGTTTAAGGCGTTTCGTGTTCAATTCCCCCAAAACTTTTCCTCTTTTTCTTTTGTCAAGTATATTTCAATAAACTAAAGTCGGGTGGACCCAATTTTGAGTCAAAGCGGGTCATTACCTTAAACCAAATCAAGTTCCGATTCTGGTTCAACAAGGTTGGACCGGCCGGTCCAATCAGGTTTTTATACACTGATCTTAAGGTGAATTTTTCAATTGCTTTTCACAATTCTAGAGGGTGGGAAGGACACATTATTTCTTAGTTCTGACATTTTCTTTTTTTTATCTAATTTATGTATTAAACAATGTTATACCAACCCCTTCGTTACGGGAGTAAATTGTACTTGATTATTCATTCTATTGTTCGCTTCATTATTAACGGAAAAGTATATTAATTTCCAATTGTCGCTTATCTTTTTACTATATTACCGTTTAATAAAAGGAACAAAAATAGAAATAGCTCTTCCGAACCTATTTTATTTGATTATCGTTTAATAAGGGTAATCTAGTAAATTTATCAAACCACAACTTTTACCATTAAGTTTGATATTGTGTTGAAAGGTTGATTTTCCTAATTTTTTGGTCTTACTAAAAAAACGTAATGTTTTAAAAACTGAACCAGTCATCGAATCGGTGGAGCATCCGATTTTGGTTCAACTGGTTCAAACGGGCTCAACCGGTGGTTGAACCGGGTATGAGTTGTATCTTATTAAAACACCATAATAAGATTTCTATATTCAAAAAATAAGTTTAAAAATACAAAAACGACTAAAAGTGCTAAAAAGTATCATTTAAAAGAAAATATAATGTTTAAAAATCAATATAATTAACTAAACCGGTTCATCACTTTTCCAATTTGGTTCATGTCTAAAGT
>JAHZSQ010000030.1:0-100000 GCA_022405105.1 Aristolochia contorta | reverse complement strand
TCGAGGAGAATTTCCGACACTTCACTTTTAAGTTCTAAGCGGGACCGATGTCTGGCCAAATCAGAGGATCAACACGACGGCCTCGGCAGATCACTGGAACTTTGATAAAGCCAAGTTGGATAGGGGTCAGACTCATCCTTTCTACTGGGAGGTTGTTCGGTCGAGAGTGGAAGTAATCTAGCTGAATCGGGCGGATCAACACAACCGACTTGTCGGACCTAACTAGGGTACTTGACAAACATTACTTCATTCACATGTAGAGAGTAGTTGAAAAATAGGCGATGTAAATCACTTTGTCAAAGAGAAGATTTTGTGGACAAGGTACAATAAAAAAACATGTGTCCGTTAAAAAAAAGAGTGGTGTTGTACTGCTAATGTGAGAGTTTATAGCATGACATGGCATCCTCGTTGGCAGTCTAGATAATAGATAAAGTAGGAACTATCTACGTATTTTATAAGCCTAAACCCTAGACCTTATTTGGACTACCAACTAAACTGTCAACAGGACAACCACATCAGGATGTAAAAACTCATAGTAAAAATGTCACAATAATAAAATTATTTTTCTTAAAAAAATATTGTTTATAACGTGTTACATTAGTGACAGAAACAATTTTATAGTTTTATTGCTGTAAAAATATATTTGGTTAGCCATATTAGAAGCATTTAAATAAAATTTGATCATCTATTAAATACGTAAATATTCAAGGAAGAGGCCACGAAAGCACTCGAGTATACTCTTGGGTATGTATCAGCTGAATCCGCTGAGTCACTTCTTGATTGGGCCGAACCAGCTTAGTGCATCTTGACTCAAATCAAAACATCCTAGGTTCAGAAAAAGGAGTGACTCAGTCATAAAAAATTCTAAAATTTGAAAAACTAACTAATTTTTTCTAAAAAATTTTATTCAATTTGATATATAATAATTCAGAAAAGAAAAAAAAAATATATAGTACTACCACATTTTACTGATGGTGTGATTGTTCTACTTGCAGCGTAGTTGGCACTCCAAATAAGGTTTAAGGTTACCCATAAAATAGGAAGATAGATCGAACTTTATCTCTTACGTGGACTACCAACAAGAACACCATGTCACACTATAAACCCTTGCAATAAATATATGGTTGTACACATATCACTACTTAAAAGAAAATTATGCTTTATGTAGGCATATTGTATACTTATGCTAAATTGATGATTACACATTAAATTCATAGAAGATATATCAGTACCTGTACTATTATACTCGTTAGATTAAATAAATAATAATTAATTTTATGATAAGCAATTTTTTTGCATAAATATCCATCAATTGTATTTTAAACTATCTCAAACAATCACATATTTTTATGGTTGTTATGTATGTCATATATATATATTTTATTTAATAGAAATAATTAGTATACGTTTAAAATAATAATATATAATATATGTAGTAAGATATTATTATGAGTTGAGTATGCGTAATCAACAATTCAGAGTACTGTACAACATTTACATATAAATCAGAAATTTCATTTTTAAACAATTACATATGACTTGTCATATGTAAAATTAAATATAATTTTTAAACAATTTGGTTTTTTTATTTGGAATTTTTAGAAATTTTTTTACACTCCAGTTACATTATTATTCAAATGCGAGACGTTCAAACCCGAGTCAGTGAGGGACTCAACCGGTTCAGGCGAGTCAATCGAACCGACTGCAGAAGAGATGATTCACAATCGTTCGAACTAATTTTAGATAGGGACCGGGATTCGTAAATTGTTTCTGTCGCTCGTGATTAATGATTATTCTTTTTTGTACTCTCGTAGGATGTAGCATGTAACAGTAAGTCATTAACTAAGAACTTGCCGAATGCAGAAGAGATGTATTCTTATACTCAATCATGCGTCAAACAATCCGCCGTCAGACATGGAAATTCAGTCGAATCTAAACACGTTTCCACATCTTCCCATCCTCCCCACCCTCTCGCTTTCACGGTCATACGTAAATTTAATCGCCCACACGACTTGCCGAAGTGTATAAATCCTCGATCTTCTTGTGGGTCTTTCTCGTCTTTCCAGTTTTCTCCGCCCCTTCTTCTCTGCTCCTCGGGAGTGCATCCGTGCCCGCCGCTGGAAGCGGTGAAGCCCGAGATGGATGAAAACGCAGTTAAAAAATTCGACGCCGATGCCGCCTCCTTGTTAGTTCGTGACCTCCGGAAGGTCTATGCGTCCGGGAAGACCAGGGACTACGGATGGAGAGTGGCGCAATTGAGGATGGTGGAGAGGATGGCTACGGAGTGTGAAGAGGAAATCTATGAGGCGCTTCGTCTGGACCTGAACAAGCCTGATATTGAAACCTTTGTTCACGAGGTGAGTTCAGTTTTCTTCTATACTTTTTGCGGGCACGGGTGTAGTTGTGTTGGAACCTCCTCCTCCTCCTCCTTCTTCTTCCTTTTTTTTTAGTTTATTTTTTCTGCTGTTGTTAATTTGAGTACTTCTCTTGTTTTTTGTTTAACAAGTTTTAATGATTCACATTCGATTTAGAGTTATTACTGAGAAGTCCGCATTCGATTAACGGGGATTTTAATATCTGTCATTTGAAATTATTTTGTTCTAAGCGGAGGAAACTTCGCCATTCGGCAGTTTGATTTTTGTGCGAGGTAAGTCTTTTCCGGATTTAGTATTAATCCGTTTCTGGGATTTTGCGTGGTTGGGTCCACCGTTTGGGTGAGCTACTTTTTTAAGCAGTGCAAGCCTGAGTATACTTATCTGTACGATTGGCGAAGCAAGACGGAAATTTAATATTTGTTATATATGTGTTTGGTGCTTTCCATATGGCAAACTGGGATAGTGTCCTGCTTTTCTCGTTCTTGAAGAGAAGGTTTACAAGTTCAAATTGATTGGCAGTAACTTTTGCCAATTAATTAGTATACACTTGCACGAATCTGTTCGTATTAAGTGAATACATTCAAATGGAGGTTGCTGTGTTTTTCATCTTAATTATTGTTTGTGTCGTTTAGTTCTTGCTAATTAGATTCTAAGGATAATCAAGGAGTATCTAACATGTTTTGTGCTGTTTATAGTTAATCCATGATAATATACAGTCTAGAAGTGTTGGCCATATTATGGCATTCTTAGTCGTTGGCATAAGATAAGTGGGCTGCTGGTTCGACCTTCCTGTGACTTGCTTATGAAATTCTCTAGGTGTTCCGTCTTCATCCAATGCATTCTTGAATCTTGACATTATTATTACATACAATATTTCTACGAAAATGGCCAGAAGAAGTTCCTCATGTCAAAACAGGCTATTTTTATTAGTTTGACCTCACATAACTGCATTCAAGCACCTCACTAGAAGAAGGATTGCCCAGGTAGGTTGTAGCTTGATCCGGTTCTCATTGTTGAACTTTATTTCGAATTCGTTTAGAAGAAGATATATACACTTAGTTTTATTTTTATCTAAGTTTAGTTATTTTTCTTTTTTTTAAATGACATTTTTCCCAAAAGATAGCTGTATGAATGGTGCTGCTTTGATTTTATTTGAGTTTTTTTATTTCTCTATCTTTGTTTGTTATAAATCATAAATTAGGTTTTCAAAAAAGATTATATAGTTTCTTCCTAATCAGACTAATTTCTCTATTCAGTTCTCCAAATAAAATGCTGCTGTCTTCAATAAACTCCTGTCTTTGTGTAATATAAGTTTATCTGTGTGCTGAGTAATGGTTTCCTTTCTGGATATTGTTGTATGTACTATCTTAGATGCACTTAGAACAGGCCAGTAAGTGAAATACCTTCAAAAATTATCTTGAATAAAAAGATGTTCATTTGTCATTTTTGAGAATTTCCTTACATATGAAAGCTGGCACTCTGTCTTCGTGATAACAATGCAATTTTGCTTATGATAGTCTGTCTAATTCTGCAGTATCTTGGTCTAGGGCAAAATTCTTGTGGGGAATTATCATGTGCTGAAGAAATATTAGTTCTCTTTTTTTCTTTTCTTCCTTTTGGTGGTTACAAAAGCAGTTTCTAAAACTCATGCCTAAGTGTTGGCTCATTTTGAAGATATCTCTGACTAAAGCCTCCTGTCAAACAATGCTCAAAGAATTGAAACATTGGATTACTCCCGAAAAGGTGATTACTATCTCTTAGTTTCCTTTTTTTGGTATCTAATCTGTCTATGACTATTTGATGGTAGTAATTAGATTCAGTGCAATGAACTTTAGTACCTACTTGCAGGCAAAGGCTCCGTTGACACTTTATCCATCATCAGCAGAAATAGTCTCCGAACCACTTGGTGTTGTCTTGGTCATTTCAGCATGGAATTATCCTTTTCGTATGTGAAATGCCCATACCTTTTTTCATTCAATGTTAGTCATATACATATACTCATATTTGTTTTTCTATATTTATTTGAACCAAGAAAATAAAGAGCCACATGATTAAGTATACAAAAATGAAACACTCAGGAGCAGTATGCTGTTTAGACATGATTTACGGAATTTATAGCCTTCAAGGCTGCCAAAGAATCGTGGAAATTTTTTTCAACGAGTATAAACTCCTTTGCTCAGGGCACATTGTAGATTGTTAACTTTTTTCTGTCTGGACAACCCTTTCATCAAATATTTAGTAGAAAATCACATTTTATATGAGAAGATCTGAATCAGTTGTTCTCTTTAATCAAAACATACTTACAGTGACTGAATCCTTTCTTTTAACCTGGTAAATTCTATCCTTGTAAATAAAATTTCGAATGACTTTATTGTCGAATATTAAGAAGTTCCTTCTCTCTGTCTTCATGTGCTCCATGTTTCAGTTTAATCATTGGAAAGTAAGAGTTGGTTAAGTAGTGCTATATTTATTTGGATTTGAAGATATCTCATGCATATTATAGGGATCTGGACCTTACTTTTAACATTCATATTATTTTATCTTTTTTGTTTTGTTATGCAAGCTAAAGCTCAACAGGAGTGATTCTATGAAAGGACAGTTCTTTCTCCCTAAATCATAAGTACTTATGTTTAATTTCTTTCCAGTCCTGTCACTTGATCCGGTCATCGGAGCTATTGCAGCTAGTAATATTGTTGTTTTAAAGCCGTCGGAAGTTGCACCTGCCACGTCCTCATTACTTGCAAGAATATTGCCGAGATACGTGGACAGTTCTGCTATTCGAGTTGTTGAGGGTCTGTATCAGAAACTTCTCTTCTTCTGGATCAGCGGTGGGATAAGATATTCTACACAGGTTCTGATCAAATAACTAATTATTCTTTAATGTTTCGTAAGATTTAATTGTCTAAAATGTAATAACAATAAAGAAACAACTAAAATGCAGCTATACGATAATTTATTCTGATCCAAGGTTACTTATTATAAAAGATATCTGAATCAGTCTATGCTAGTTATAAGAGTATTACGGCTTTCAACAAGATCTGGTTCTGTACTTGAGCTTTAACATTGCAGAGTTGGAAAATGTGTGACAATTTGTGGTCTTGCATTTGGGCCTTTATTTCTCTCGTTGTATCTAGAATTTGGAAGTACTAAGTTAAATATAATGCAGCTGTGCAATGTAGTATTGCATGTAGAGCTAAATATGTTTTGACTGATGAGAAATTTTATTAAAGGAAAAACAATGATATAGAAAACAGAAAGGCCAGGGCCTCAAACAATAGAGCAATGAAGTACTGTAAAAGAATTAAAAAGAAAAACAAAGACTGCTAGGGAGGACCTTGATGTTGATGACCAAAACCCTTCCTCCACACCCCCTACCAGCACCAACATATTGGGTGAGCAAGGAATGATAATCAAATTCTCAAGGAGGCAGTGAAGAACCTTCTACCCTAGAAACAAAATTTTATTAGTCCTTTTAATTATTAAAGGAATAGATATTTTTTCTTAAAAAGTTGAAGAACCTGAAGAGCAGTACTGCATGTAGAGTTGAATATTTTAAAAGCAATTGTGCTATCATATTGAATAGAATACTTGTACAGGTAATGCAAGTGTTGGACAAATTGTGATGTCTGCAGCTGCGAAGCATCTTACACCAGTTGTGCTGGAGCTAGGAGGAAAGTCTCCTGTTGTCGTTGATCCAAATACCAATTTAGAGGTACAGTTTTTGGCCACAGATACCGAAGAATCATTCTGAACCATATTATATGAAGTTGTAGTGTTATCAAGAAATTTTACCTGTCTTTGTTTTTTGTTCCCAGGTTACTGCGAAGCGGATTATTGCTGGGAAATGGGGTTGCAATAATGGACAAACATGTGTATCCCCTGATTATATAATCACAACAGAATCATTCGCTCCAAAATTGGTAGGTTTGACATTTGTCATTGGAGTTTATTTTTGCAGAGATATTGTTGGGTTAAAACTTTGAGTAAAAACATTTTTAAAATGAAAAATAGATTAATTTGTTGGACATCTCGAAACATATATAATAGAATCAGTTACTCGGGGAATGAGTAAGGTACTCTGTTTCCTAAAAGGAATTATCAAGATGACCTATTTTTTTTAGAAAATAATCTATTGCCAGAAACCACAATTTTTTTTATTTTTTATAATTTATTTTTATGAAATAGAGTGCTTGTGAGAAAGCCTTTGCACAATGCTCCTATGGAGCCTTTTACCCAGGACCTACCATTACATATCCCCTCAAGTAACATAACGAAGAAGTTGTTAAGCTATTTACCCATCTGTGTGATGTGAGATTCTTCTGTGACTGAATTTTTCTGCAATTTGCCATTCTTCCATTTTAACAGATAGAATCACTCAAAAAAAATTTGGAGAAGTTCTATGGGAAAGATCCACTTGATTCGAAAGATTTGTCACGCATTGTCAACTTGAAGCATTATAACCGCTTGACTGCGCTTCTGGATGACGATAAAGTTTCTGATAAAATTGTTTATGGAGGTCAAAGAGATGAGAAACGCCTGTAAGTAATAGAATTCTGAAAGTATTCATATCCATTTTAGCTTTTGGAATGATTGCATATGACTTGTTTTGTGGTGCTCCCTGCTGTCAGATATGTTTCCCCCACTATCTTGCTGGATGTTCCACAAGACTCTCTAATAATGAAGGAGGAGATATTTGGTCCTTTACTCCCCATTATCACGGTTTGCACCTTGACTTAGCTCTTTTTTTTTTCTTTTTAAATCACCTAGAATTAGAGGTAAAATTTGATTCAATCCGTGCTGGTTGTAGTATATTTTTTCCTTCTCAGAAACTTACGTTTACTCTGAATTGGCCAGGTTAATGATATAGAGGAAAGTTTTGATCTGATTAGATCAAGGTCAAAGCCTCTCGCTGCCTATGTCTTCACTTTGGATAAGAAGGTAGAAAAGAAATTCATCGGAACAATCTCAGCTGGGGGCATGCTTATCAATGACACTGCACTTCATGTACTCTCTCTCTCTCTCTCTCTCATCCCTTTCTGTTTTCTGTTCAAACATATGTTCGATCAGAATTACCCTTGGATGGACCTAGTGTTTTTTGTTAGTTAATTAGGAAACTAAAAGAGTTATCATTTTAAATTGTCAGGGTTGAATGACCCTGTTTTCTTTTCTTTTCTTTCTTTTTTTTTTTGAGGAGTTTCATGCGATGCAAATTAAGCAAGTTATAGTGTTCTCAAAACCATTGGTAATGACATGTATTTCACTAGGAAATTGGATAGTTGGATACGTTAAGCCTCCCAGATTAAGGAGATGAGAGAAACGCTTAATTGATTCAAAAAGTATGATACTGTTGAACATATCTTTCACCCAATCCACAGCCTTTTCTAACAATGCCGTTGAGCACCAAATATTTATGAACAACATGCCTTCAGTTGCAATGTTTTTTGCAGGATGTCAGTTGCTTGTGGTCTGATAAGGAATTGTTATCGTGCTCTTCTTGTACTGATATATTTCATCTTCTTTTTTGTATGATTCAGCTCACTGTTCACACTTTACCATTTGGGGGTGTTGGAGAGAGTGGAATGGGAAGCTACCATGGTAAATTCTCATTCGATGCGTTTAGTCACAAGAAGGCTGTCTTTCATCGAGGCTTTGCAGGGGATGCTTCTGCAAGGTACCCGCCCTTCACATCCAAAAAGAAAGCCATTTTGAGGGCTCTGATCAATGGAGACCTTTTTGGCCTGATTCTTGCTCTACTTGGGTGGCCTAGAACCTAAATTTCTTCCAATCGCTTCTTGTAAGGTTGCAGTTATCGTCTTTGCTTTCTTATCTGAATTTTATTCAAGTCGGTAAACAATAAAGTGAATAATTGTTCCCGTTCATATTTATTACTCAAAATAGTCTTGTAATTAAAACCGGTCCTGAAATATCTTGTGAAGCTTGCTTTGAGTTTTCATTTTCCTTTTTTTATTCTTTTTTTCTCGTATCCCTCAGATTGAAATTGAATAAACCTATTAAGCTCAGCTTATCTGTCAGTTTGATCTTAATTCTCAATGTGCAATGTTGGCGTTATGTTTCTCACATAAGACGAATGCTGGCATCATGTGCTTGGTTTAGAAAATGCACAAAGTTTTCTCTCGTTACTGGGTTTGTGCCACCCTCGACGTGGATGGTGGTGATGGACGCATCCTGACGTTGATGGTGGTGATGGCCGCATCCTGATGTGGATGGTGGTGATGTATCCTGACGTGGATGGTGGTGATGCATCCTGACGTGGATGGTGGTGATGCATCCTGACGTGGATGGTGGTGATGCATCCTGACGTGGATGGTGGTGATGCATCCTGACGTGGATGGTGGTGATGCATCCTGACGTGGATGGTGGTGATGCATCCTGACGTGGATGGTGGTGATGCATCCTGACGTGGATGGTGGTGATGCATCCTGATGTGGATGGTGGTGATGCATCCTGACGTGGATGGTGGTGATGGCCATGTCCGAAGCGCCCGAGAAGCCGGAAGCGCCCGTGAAGCCGGAAGCGTCCGAGAAGCCGGAAGCGCCCGAGAGGCTGGAAGCGCCCGAGAGGCCGAAAGGGCCCGAGACGCCGAAAGCGCCCAAGAAGCCGAAAGCGAAGTGAGATGGAGGTCTCTCTCCCTCCCTCTCGTTCCCTCCCTCTCGCTACCTCCCTCTCCCTCCTGCTCCCTCCCTCCCTCCTGCTCCCTTCCTCCCTCCTGCTCCCTCCTCCCTCCCTCCCTCCTCCCTCCCTCCTCCCTCTCCCTCCTGCTCCTCCTCCCTCCCTCCTCCCCTCCCTCCCTCCCTCCCTCCCTCCCACCCTCTCGCTCCTACTACCTCTCGCTTCTCTATCTCCTCCCTCTCCCTCCTCCTCCCTCCCTCTCCCTCTCGCTCTCTCCCTCTCCCTCTCTCCCTCTCCCTTCCCCTCTTTCCCTCTCCATCTCCCTCTCGCTACCTCCCTCTCTCTCCTTTCGAGACGCAGCTACCGCCGGCGACGGGAGAGGAATACCCTGTTCCTGTTGGTGAGGAATCCCCTGTTCCTGTTGGTGAGGAATCCCCTCTTCCTGTTGGTGAGGAATCCCCTGTTCCTATTCGTGGAGAAGTTGCCATTCAGTGGGGAAGAGGAGATTGTCTTTGCCATACTCTTTGATTTTGCTTTCTTTGTGTTATTAGGTCGAAGGATGCCTTTCTTTGATGCCTAAGGTAATGTCTTCTTTTTTTTCTATTTTTTATTTTTTATGAGTAAACCAAAGGAGGCTACGTGATTGCAGCTATTGCATGGGTAATTGTAAGAAAGTAATTCTCTGAGCCGCATGGGTAATTGTAAGAAAGTAATTCTCCGAGCCGCATGGGTAATTGTAAGAAATTAATTCTCCGAGCCGCATGGGTAATTGTAAGAAATAATTCTCCGAGCCGCATGGGTAATTGTAAGAAAGTAATTCTCCGAGCCTTTTCATTAATTCAATAGATTACATATAGATAAACATGTGTACATATAAAGAAACACAAGTCCTAATAAGGATAGAAGTCCAAGTTACAATAATTACAATCAATCGGAGACATCCTTGATTCTCTGGATCTGGACTACCTGGTTGAGCGCAAACAACACTATAAAAATTCTACCTGTGCGTAAGTACAAGCGTCACACCAAGTAATATACTGGACGAGTTCAGATCGATTCCATGAGGACTATACTACGTATTAACCAATGAATTCTCTTCAATTAAATCTAACTACAGCAGTTAAAGTAAATTGTCACAATATCCAAATATAAAACTACAAAAAGATACTAACGATATAATTACAGTAGTTCCTAAGTGATACACGCTCACACACTTGAGTCGAAGTAGATTAGGAGTAGGATGAAGTGATTCATGCAATTAAGGGTAGGATTCATGCAATTTAGTTAAGTGTGCAATCTCTGGCTCGTTTGTTGCTCTAGAATCCCCTACATGTAACCCTCTCTCGAGGCGCTACACTTTCGACTCCTTGCAAAATCTTCTCCTCATGCAGGAGCATCGCCACTAGATATAAGTACAATTTACTCAACTTGACGTTGCAAGTACCCCATCAGACAAGGTAGCCACTAGAGGTGGCATAGGAGGTGACTCTTCTTAGAGATGTCATAGACACTCCAATTGTGGCCGTGGTCCAAATTCTGAACGAGTTCACTGTCTCCTTCAGTAAGTCCATCTCCTATCCCTCTACCTTTAATACTGATGCTAACCCAAAGTCTAGTTCTTTGTCCCTGCCTACTCCAATTTCTTCTTTGCCTTCTCTTGCAAATCCTTCACAGATTGCTCATCCCACTGCTCCCTTGACTACTTATCCTATGACTACTCACTCCATGATCGGGTCTCTCAAACCCAAAATACATCTCCACGCATCATCCTTCTGTTCTTCCCTCTTCACCCATGAATCCTACTTGTTACTCTCAGGCTATGAAGCATTCGGAATGGCGTGCGGCTATGCAGTCCGAATTTTATGCTTTATTATCTGACTGTACTTGGAGACTTGTTTCTTTGTCACAGGGCAACGGGCTATTGGATGTAAATGGTTTTTTCGCTTTAAAACCAAACCTGATGGTAGTATTGATAAATACAAAGCTCATCTAGTGGCTAATTGATTCAAACAGCGTGAAGGGCAAGATTATTTTGAAACATTCAGTCCGGTTGTTAAACCTATGTCCATTAGGGTAGTTATCACTTTGGCAGTAAACAAACATTGGCCTATTAAGCAATTGGTCGTCAATAATGCATTTCTAAATGGTACGTTGGCTGAAGAGGTGTACATGGCGCAACCTCTTGGTTTTATTGATGATACTAGACTGCATGACATATGTTTTCTTCAGAAGTCTTTCTATGGACTCAAGCAAAGTCTTCGAGCATGGTACTATCAGTTGACCTCTTTTCTCATTGAGCTTGGGTTTGTTTTATCCAAAGCCAATTCCTCTCTTCTTTATAGATAAAGTGCAGATTCGGTGATTTAAGTCCTGGTCTATGTGGACGACATAATTGTCACTGGGTCTTCTACTTCTGCTATTGGTACTCTTGTTCACAGCCTACAGATAGAATTCTCTATCAAAGATTTGGGATCCCTTTATTATTTTATTGCCATTGAGGTGGTTCGTACTAAGGCTGGTATCCATCTTTCTCAGTCTAAGTATTCTACTGATTTGTTGCATCGATTTGGTCTCATAGAAGTTAAGCCTACTTCGACTCCAGTTGCTCTAGGCTCCAAACTGTCGAGTATCAAATGACTCCACTCAGTGATGCTTCTGAATTCCATTCTATTGTTGGTGCTCTTCAATATCTAACACTCACCAGACCAGATATTCAGTACGTGGTTAACTAGATGTGTCAGTTCAAGCACATATTGCGTTATTTAAAAGGTACTTTGCAGCATGGGTTTCTATCCCCGGCGCACCTCTCACCTGCCACTGCGTGATTACAACCAACTTGGGATCACACACAGGTTGAAGGGTGTCTATCCCCACATTACCTCTCAGTCTCAATGGGGACATCAGATTTACAAAAGGGGGTCGTCAATTCCCAAGTGTACAACACTCCCATGAGTCAACCGCACTAGATTAACGATAGATTACACAGTATATTAACTAAATCTTACATGAATACTTACCACAAGTTACATTACATCACAAACCCCCTTAGGGTTCTTAGATTGACATAGTTAGGATGAGAGAAAATACCCTATCCAAATCCATACAAAACATACAAGCTAAGATAGCACAAATAATAGGAATACAGAGAAGAAAAAGGATAGAAGCTTCCCTTCCATCCTAGATCTTCTCCTTCTTCCTTCCTTGAAGCTCATGGGTGCTGTGCCCAAACTCCAAAACTTTCTCAAACTTCAGGCATGGAGGCGTGCTCCCCGAATGTGAGAACGTCTCATCTATTTAGAGGGGAGCCATTGCGGTTCCCCTACTTTTTGCTAAAAAGTCGCCTGGCACCATGATGCCGAGGAACAAAATGCACGCTCGCCTTTTTGCTGGGTTAAACGCTTTGGGCCCCCCTGCACCCAGAACGGGCGGAGGAGTGCTCGTCTTTGGCAATTGGGCACCTCTGCACCTCAAGTCAGTGCAGGAACACTAGCTTTTTTGTGCGCTGGGCGTCGTGACGCCACGACCACACCTTTTTCTTCCCTTAAGCATATTGCTTGATTTCTCTTCATATGGATTAGCCAACAATATAATTTTGACTAATCCTTTCACTTCTTTCGCTCTTCAAGCACTTTATTTTTTCTCTTTCTTTTCTCTTTTCATTTTCTTCTTTTCTTCTCATATCTCTCCTATTGCTTCATTTCACCACAATAGGATCCCACACTCCATTTCTATTCAACTATGCAATTTGAGAGATAGGACATATACAAGAAAGGAAAATGCAAAAAGATATGGTTTAATCAAAATTTGGCTATAAAAAACATAAAGGTCAATGAAGGCTCAAATTTTGGTTAACTAGCGGATTGGCGTAGGGTGGCTAGAAAAGCTCAACTGGTCCCTTGTCTCACACGACCAAGGAAGCATCATTTCCAGACATTGCCTAAATCCTTTATTTGGATGCAACTTTTATCCATTTCATCTCGAGTTTCATTTGAAACTGATTCTAGAATCTGGGAAAAAGATTCAAACACATTCACCATCCAAACCTCATACCAAGAAATAGTGAATTAGCCACAAAATATTTTTACTCATGAGTGGCTTACTTCAATTGAAAATGAGAAAATTTCCTCAGTGTAGCTATTCATGTAGTGACCGAGCCCCACATAATTCCATTCTCAACTCTCAAGCATTATCATAATCACAATATATTCCTAAGCATGGAATATCTATATGCAATGCAAAGTCATACAAGATAGATGCAATTTGAGTGCATGCAATTTGCTACCTCACCCCCAAAATTAAATTCTACATTGTCCTCAATGTAGGTCATACAATGAATATAGCTAAAAGGGTATAGAAACTCCCTGGTGACACCACATCAACTGAATGAAGCTTTTCTTTTCCTTTGTGATCATCAACCTAGGCGATCACATTTGAAGCAAACTCTGAAAAATGGCTCAAGTCATGCTAACAAAAGTGAGATTATGGGTAGCTTATTTTTATTCAACAAAAAACAACTATAAAAAACACCAAACAAACTAAAGTACAACAAACATGATTTGTAAAAGAGAGAGAATTGAAACCAAACTATTTCATTTCAACAAAAAAACAGAAATTTCTGTCTCTTGAGATCAAGATCTCAAACTTGAGGTCATGACATTGGTTTGAAACAGAAACTTCTCCTTACAATTGGGTTTAAAATTTTTAATTCAACAATCTCTTTTCACACAATTTTTTTATTGAAAGCATGAAAAACTGAGCTTCACCATCTCATTGAAATCAAACTTAGTACATACACATAGATGGTGAAATGCCAAAAATTGAATGTAAAACACTCTCATGCTAATCTAAAATAAAAAAAAATTATACAGAAAATTTAAAGACATTCCTAAGATAGAAATCATAGAATAGTTTTATTCAAAGCAAAAGAAAACAAAGAGTGATATCTCATCCCATTCCTCCCTGATCAAAAGGAAAGTTGAGCCACTTGTCTTTGATCATATATCTCCGAAGTTGCTCAAGAAGAGGATGGGAGACTCCAACACCTTGTTTGAAAGATTTGCACGACTGAAATTGTGCAAGGTGTTCATGGGCCCCTCCAACCTTGCCTAATTAAATTTTCTACCGTGAAGTTAATGTAGGAATGTGGGATGGGAGGATGAAGTCATCTAGCCAAGGCAATCTAAAGAGAATAAGAACTAAACTAAAATGCAAAACTAAACTAATCTTAATCCTACTGTGAGTTGGATTTGGGGACTCAATTAAGCACTAAGGGATGTGATTACCTACTACTTTGCTCTATACACTAGCTAAAATCCTTTACTTGGGTGTTTTATCGAACACTTAGCAGAACTGTAAATTGATATATGTACCACTCTCAAGAGGCGATATGCCCATGTCTCTTTTATTAGCCCTATTCTATCTTGAGGTTACGGGTCTAAATCAAGTCTCATAAGCCGTGACAAACCCGACCACAAGTGTCTAGACGCTTCTCTCGAAGTCCACCGGCGCACCCCTCATTTGCCTTTGCGCGCTTGCAATGGATTTGGGGATCACACGCTGAATGATGGTATCCTTTTGCGTAATCTCTCAGTTTTAACAAAATGATAAGATTTACACTCGGAAATTCAATCTCCTCATGTACTTAGCCCTCGAACGGTCACTAATACTAAGGCTTTACTATGCTTAACACTAGCCTACTAAACTACCGTCGCCTTGTAACAGAAGCATAGCATAATCACAGACCTATCAAATTTTGTAAAATTACCACAATTAATTAAAAATCAACTAATATTTTAAACCAAGTACAACACAACAATCCCTAGGGGCCACTATCTCAAATGTATGAAAATAAATGCAAACCTAGACTCAAACACGAGTTCTAGCATAAATACACGAATGCAAAAGTAGATAAAGAGAAATAGGGATAGAAGAAACTCTTAAGAGATAGCTCCTATGACAGAATCATCCCCGCGGATCGAATTTCGTCCTTCGGTGGCTACAAATTTGTGCTTTGAAGCTCTTCTAGAGCTCTAGTCTCGCTTAAAATCGCCTCCAAATTGTCCTCATGCTTTATGCTTCCGATTCCGGAAGGCTTGGGTCGAAAATGACTTAAAATGGCCTTTTATAGGCATTATATAAGTTTCCTGGCGCTAGGTGGTATCGTGTTTTTTGTGTGGCGGCGTGTTCCGCAACACCGAGGAACAAATTGCGTGCGTCCCTTTTGGCTGGGTTGAACGCTTTGGGTGCCCCTGCCTCAAAACTCAGCGCAGGAGTGCTGGCCTTTTTGAGGTTGGGCACTAGGAGTCTCGACGCCACGGCCACACCATGACACCGGGTGGCGCAAACTCTTGCAATTCACCATTTTGGGTTATTTTCATTTCTCCAATTTGCACGAGATTTGGTCCGTTGGCTTCCTTTTGAATTTTTGCAACTTCTCCTTGCATAAGACCTACAAACAATATGTCAAATGGGGATAAAAGTACTCAAAATGGCTCAAAAGTATGTGAAAATGGGAACATAATATACTCTAACCAATATCAGCATACACAATTTCGAGTGGTGCTTTGACAGGGTTGCACATACGAGAACGCATTAAAGGAAGCTTTGCAACATTGGCATGAAGAACAAACTAACTTAGTATTTGACTCACTAAATTAGATGTTCATTTAACGAAATACATGAGATAAAACTTGATGGCCAGGATGGGGTAATCTATTGTGCCAAAAATCAAGAAGAGACCTAAAGGAAAGAAGACATGTTGGGGAGTCTAAATAATCGATGACTTATGAGTCCATTGGGAAACTGACCGTGTTACTCTCCTACACAATCCACTAGAAAAAAAAAAAACAACACAATTATTATCTTTAGTCCACTTTGAAAAAAAGATGAGATTTTTGACTGAGTCGGGAACATGTAAGACATGATTCAATGTATGATGGGGGTTTAATTTGCAAGAGTCAACATAAGCAATTTTAAACCTGTTCCGTTACCGAAAAGGACCTGGTCTGAGCCGGTGTAGAAATTATTTTCGGCAAGCAAAGAAAGGTCTGCAGTGATGTGATGCGACACTCCAGAGCCAGTATACCTAGCAGCATCTGAACTGGGCTCAATCAGGGAGTATAGACCTGTAGCGGTGGTGCTGGCTGGAGCAAAAGATTGTAATGATTTTGACATTGTAGAGTGACATGCCCATGTTTTTTTGCAGATCTGACCTGTGGGTCTAGCGGTTTTCTGGATCAGGAGTATCATTGACATCTGGAGTATCCATTACAGTAATGGTGTTGAATCAATGTATGTTCTATGTTCTAGGTAATTATTAGATGAAATTTAACGATGGGTAATGGTGACAAATCAATGTACTATTTGATTAGAGTTGTTTCTCTACTTTTTTTTTCTTTTTCTGGCCCCTTCTTGTTGAAAGCATTTGTTCCAATATATTCTCTTATTTCCATTTGTATGTTTAGTTTTAGTTTCCAGTTTAACAATTTATTTTTGTAGCTTTAAATTACCACAATACCAAATTGTTCTAATTCTTTATCTCTATGTCGATCTATATTTGCCAAGAATTTGGGTAGTACATCCTCAGCTTTCAGATGATTAAAATAAGAGAGATTTGGGGCTCAATCGGTGTGGATTTAAGTATGTTGATGGATTAAAGTGTTAGACAATAGGTCTAATAAATCACATAATACATCATGAAAATAGACATATAAATTTCATAGGATTCCTTTTGCATTAACATTATAGAGATATGATCGAATTAAAATAAGAAAGATAACGGGAGCGTACCTTTCATCTTTGAATAGTAACTGAGTCGAAGTAGTGCACAACCAAACCTTTCCAAATATGTTTTACATTGATGAACTTGCTTCCCTTCAACTAGACTGAGTGTGCATAAGCAGTAGCCTCACTTGTAAGACCATGGAGGATGTATAGATTCCAATGGGTATGGCACTGATGAATCTCTTCATTGTGAGAGTAAAGACCCTTGGGAGAGATAACTCTTTATTCCCAATGCGTCCCCAGAGTCAATGTACCCATTAAATCTACCTCTACTGGGGGATGTGCTGGCAATTATTCCCTGTACTAAATGTCCAATGACAAAGTATCTAGAAGTGGGCCCCATGCCCATAAGTCACGGTAATTTTATTTCATAAAATAAATATTTGAAACCATAATTCCAACACTCCCACTTGGTTTCAAATCCATTAGTATAATATTCCAATTTTCAAAAAATATGAAAAATCAATTTTGACACAAAACCGTACCATGACCATAGGCATTAACTTAAGATACTTTAATATACACGTGTAGTTAACCCGGGCCAACAAAATATACATCTTAGATATGTAAGGCTGGGGAATAAAGAAATCCTTACTTGCCAACTTCAATGGTCTCCATTCATAACATACTCGGACCTGAACTCAGGGTAAAGTTCTATACCAATTCGAGTATTAGCCACTTAGGTAACTGTGCCTAAGCAGTACCATAGGCCCGAATCAATTTAGACGTCCAACCCTATCTTCCTATTGAGGCCCTTCCATATATACGTAGAAGTTTATACCTAATAGGAAAGCTGGGCGTCAAGGCATTCCACTGTCCATAGCATACTCAGTACCTAAGGAGCTTAGGGTAAAGCTCTATACCAGCATGAGTATTAGCCGTAAAGGAAACTGTACCTGCGCAATCCCATTGGCCTGGACAATTTAGAGACTTAACCGTCACTCCATATTGAGACCCTCACGTATACACGTACAAGTGCATACCTAATAGGGAAGCTGAATCTTAAGGCACACCATGAGTACTCATATAATCTCAAGGCACACCCTCACGTGAAGACACTTAGTCAATGGATCTGCTAAGTTGTTCTGAGAGGCTATTTTGATAACAAAAACTTCCTCCTTTTGCAGCATGTCTCGTCTATAGTCGTATTTCCCTTCAGTATGCTTAGCCTTGGAGTGACATTTCGGATCATTTTTGAAAGCAATAACACATGCGTTGTCACAAAAGAGAGGGATGATACGAGCAGAGGCAAGATTACTTGTATTTGTTAAACAATTGGTCTAATAAATGGCATAATACATCACGAAAATAAAACTTATAATTTCCATAGGATTCCTTTTGCATTAACATTATATAGATATGATCGAATTTAAATAAGAAAAGTAACGGGAGAGTACCTTTCATCTTTGAATAGTAACTGAGTCGAAGTTGTGCACAACAAAACCTTTTCGAATATGTTTTTCAATGATGAGCTTGCTTCCCTTCAATCAGACTGGGTGTGCATAAGTCGTAGCCTCATTTGTAAGACCTTGGAGAATTTATAGATTCCAATGGGTATGACACTAATGAATCTCATCAATGTGGGACTAAAGACCCTGGGGAGAGATAACTCTTTATTCCCAAAGCGTCCCCAAAGTCAATGTTTCTATAAAATCTACCTCTACGGGGGGATGTGCTGGGCATTATTCCCTATACTAAACGTCCAATGACAAAGTATCTAGAAGTGGGCCCACGCCCATAAGTCATGGTAATTTTATTTCATAAAATAAATATTTGAAACCATAATTCCAACATAATGTATGCTCAAAACATGATTTAGGTGAAATATTATAATGCAACTGGCAATTAGAACGTCTTCTTCTCCTGTTTGATATTTTTGTCTTTTTCTGTTTTTTCCTTCCTAAAATTGTACGAGATTTTATTCTTTTAATTTTCCACAATTGGTCGCTATAGAAAATTTTCTGTATATAGCCAGTCAGTTTTATTCTTCTCTCTTGTTTCTTCTTCTTAGATTTTCTTCTCATCAACAAGATGCTTCACATAAAGCTAATTTGGTCTATTTTTATTTCTGTCCGTTTTGTGTTTTTCTCTCTTTTTTCCTAATAAAATACTGATCCCATTAAAACAGTCTTTAGCTGAAGCATACTAGAAAAGTAAATTCTCGAAAATTGGGAATTTATAGTTCTCTATTGATTACCCAAGTTGACTCTTTGACTAGGTTGTTTGCTGACAGTTTATTTCCGAGGTCTGTTGCTCAAATTATTTATTTTGCTGGTTTTTGTTTCAAGGTTAGGGAATTGCTTTATCTTATATCTGTGTAAAACATTTGTATCGTCATAGCGTGTCCTTGTTAGTTTTTAAACTACACTCTGTTTTGTAATTTATTAATTTTTATTGTCACTGTATCTTTATGCTTCTCCTTTGCTAAATTTTCATTTTCAGACATAAAATTTTTATACCAGCTACAAATTTTATACCAAAAAGTCCAACAGCTTTGAAGAGGTGTTTATGGTTGTTCTATATTCAGAATGTGATCTTCAAAAACTTCCAGAGTCGGGCATGGAATAAGTGGACCTGAAGCCCATCCATAATGACTTGTGGCATCCAATCTTCGTCTCTCCCATCTTTGCTGAACTAGACCCTTACTCAATTCTATCTGATATATTTTGTCGAACCCATAACAGAGTTTAAAGTTTCTGTTATAAACAAGCAAAGTTGCTATGACTTCATGAAAAGGAGATTGTCTTTGCCATACTCTTCAATTTTGCTTTCTCTAATGATATTAGATCGGAGGATGGTTTTCTTCGATGCCTATAGTATTGTTCTTCTTCTTTTTTCTATTTTTTATTTTTCATTTGTTATTTTCCGCCCAGTGTTGAAGGACCTCTTTCCTAAAGTCTGATCTATTTCTCTTCTATGATTTCATCTCAAAAGCAAAATTTTTAGTGGATGTTTAAGTTCAAAATGGTAAGAGCTCTCGAAAAACTATTTTGAGAGGAAGGTGGTTCGAATCCACCAAGATTCAAGAGGCAAAAAACAGTACATTGTGATATTCTTAATCATTGTTTAGTTGCTACTGTTAGATATGAGAAAGTCCGTGGTTAAATGGCAAGGCGCCATTATTAGTGGAGATTCTGGGTTGAAATCCCAACGGAGTTAATCAACCTTATAGAACATTTTTTAAGGTAAAGGGTTTATTATTTCTTCAGCACTTGGATACAAAACAGGATATTTTTTTCAAGTCAATGCTTTAGCAGTAGAAGCCTGAGTTCTATTATCCACTCTCTCGGAGCTTTTCACCATCAGTGTCTGAAATTCTGGGATCCATATTTTGGTTTTGGTCCATGATGTTGATAAGATCTGTCACAAGTCAAGGGTGTTTTGGTAATTTTTAAATGTCAAAGGTATTTTAGTAATTGTGCTGTATTAAGATGGTCTAATGCTAGTCTTCGTTAGACTTAATATTTCTTTATTAGTTTTAGTATTAAAACACGTCTTAGTGATTTTTATTTATATTTTCCTACTCAATTATGCCCATAGTGGCATACTTGTAATTTCATGTTACAACAACCTATATAAATGCAGTTTGGGTTGTGAATCTTAGATAGACTTCACAAGCCCTTCACTCCATTGCCTATTTGCATATTCTCTTATCTTTACTCTTTCCTATCTCTCCTACTTGATATCTCATGGTATCTGAGGAGGTCTGTATGTGATGACTCGTTACTTATAGAGGTCATGGAGTCTTCTTCCTTGAGGCTTCATTGTACAAGTTTAATGGCTGGAATAAATTTCTGCTATTGGGCGATTGGGAAAAGCTCTCTTGTTTTGTTCTTTTTCCAGCCATGTTTGTAAGCTATGGGTTGTACTAGTGTTTAAGTGCTAGATGCACATCTTTCTGCCCTCAAAAAGGGGTTTTTACTGCTGCTAAATCATTGGAACCATGTTGCTGCTGTTGCTAACGTCATCTATTGTGTGGTTGAAAGTTAAAGATTCAATTTTTTTTCTTTCTTTTGCAATTGCCGGAAGGTTAATGGTTTAAACTCATGTGTAAGAGCAAGATGCACAACCTACTTGTGCGACCGCCATACTGCTACGTAAAAACACTATTTTTACTGTCTTGGTAGCCATGCTACCCTGTTTTAGCTCCCCAAAGCTTGCTAAAAGGTGTTTTATGGGCATCAGAGGGTCCTCCAAGGGTTTTAGAAGCATAAAAGTGTGTTCTTTTTGAATGTGTATTGTGGTGATGCCATCATCATTAGGGTAGATGTCAGCATCTATTTTGGCACGAAATTTCTGTGGAAATTAATTGAATTATGGTTTGGTTGGGCTGCGTAGAGGTTTCTTTTGTTTCACGTGTTACTGACATCACAGACTAATAAAATACTAGTTTTTCTCTTGCCCTGCAAACTGTGCTTGACATGCGTTGGTGTTAATTGGCATATGAAAAGCTTTGAAAGGTGTTTTAAACCATTTGTATGTGTTCTTAATTTGGGGCTGACATCATCATACTTAAAGCTGATGTCTTTATGTTGTTAATTTTCATACTTTGGAGAGAGATTTGGATGTCTAGTTATTACTGTGGAAAGGGTGATCGCTAGTACTACTGTTTATGTGTTCTACGTGCATGGTGCTCTTATGTGTCTAAACCGTACTAAAGTAGGTTTAGCATCGTGTATGCAAGTGCACGCGTCGTATCAAGTAATACACAGGAGAGACCAAGTTGATCCCACAAAGAAGTGTGAATTAAACACTATAATTGTGTTGGTTTAACTGTGTCTAGCCAAGGTAATCTAATGGATTATAACTAAACCAAATCCTACTACGAGTCGTACTTGGGGGACTTAATTAAGCACTAGTGAAACGGGGCGCGACTTTCCTATACCAAAATGTGCGATATGCATGGAACACGAACATGCGACAAGGGCTGACGCGCACACAAATGCGCATGGACAACCAACCGACGAAGAGGCGCAAGACCAACTATCATCCGATGACGAGGCGGATGACATGGCACTTGTATGACGTGGCACATGAGGTGGCACGTGACTAGGCAAGTGAGGTGGCATGCATGAGTTGGCAATGAGTTGGCAAGCACTAGGAGGGAGTGCTTGCTAGTTGGCAACAACTCCTAGAGTTAGTGAGAATCTCTGGGTTGGCATGAGTTGGCATTGGTTGGCAAACACCTAGAGAAGTGCTTGCAAGGTGTCACCAACCAAGGGAGGTTTTGTAATCTATAAATAGCCATGTACAAAGGCTTGTAAGTCATTCATTCAATAGAAGCATTCTTTCCTCCCAAATTCGGAGTCCTCTTTTGTGCTTGTGTTTAGAGAGTGTTCTAGCACCAAGAACAGAGTGTTCTTGTGCTAAAATTCTTCCGAGAGGCCGACTAGCATTTAGACGGACTTGGAGGCTAGGCCGCACGCTACTAAAGATCACGATTGTGCCTTGCATAATCTAGCGGCGTGACAACTAGGGGATTCAATTACCTTTTGCTCTATATACTAGCTAAAATCATTTGGGTATTTTATAGAATACTTAGCAGATCGAGAAAACCAATAAGCGTAGCCCTCTCTTGAGGCACTACAGCCCTACCCCCTCCTCATCCCTATTGTCTCTCAAGGGCAAGATACTAATTCGAGGGTACATCACCACAGCCACCGTTACAGCTTGTGTCATGCGCTTCTCTCGAAGTCTACTTGCGCATCCCTCACCCACCACTCAGCGGAGCACATCCGATTTGGGAATCCCAACCTGACTAATGTGTGTCTATCCCAGTATACCCTCTCGGTCTAAATGGGGACATCAAGATTGATGCTAGTTGCTAGTCACACATCTAACATCTAAAGCACCACATGCATCACTTTAAGCCTTGATTATGCCTAACACTATCCCACTACACAACTGTCGCCATGTAATGGAAGCGTCGGGTACTCATAGACATATAACTATATGTAAAATACGACAACAAAAAGAAATTAACTAATATAAACAACAAAGTACAATCACTACAACCCCCCTAAGGGTAAATATCTCTAATGTATCTAAATAAATGCAAAACTAGACTTAAACACGAGTTCTAGCACAAATACATGGATACAAAGATAGATAAAGAGAAATAGGGATAGAAGAAACTTATAAAAGATAACTCCTATGGCAGGAATCGTCCTCCCGGATTGAATCTCCTCCTTCGGCAGCTTCAAATCTGTACTTTTGGGCTCTTCTAGAGACCTTGTCTCGCTCAAAGTCGCCCCAAGTTGTCCTCACACGTTGTCCTTCGAAAATGTCCTAAAATCGCCTTTTATTGGCAGAGCAGGAAATGCTCAGGTGCCCTGCGGTGACCGGTCCTTCACGCGGTGTCTGGCCGCTTAAAGGCCGCATAGAAACTGTCGCAGCGCCATGGCGCCATGCGCTTCTCGCAGGGCTGCGTCACTTACGGCCCGAAAGTTTGAGTCATGGCTCCAAGTGTTTCCAGAGCGCCCAGCTTTTTACTCCTCCTAGGTTGGGTCCTGCAGCGCCCAAAATCAGTGCAGGGATGTCCATCTTCTCCCTCGGGCTCCCCAGGAGCGCCTGGCCCGTGCATGGACGATGGCGCTTAGACTTTTATGCTCTGTAGCTGGGGCATCACAATGCTGTGGCTATTCCACGGCGCTGGGCTCTACTTCTTCTATATTTTGGCACCATGTCCACCTCTTTGGAGCCATGTGGCGTCAATTCTTGCACTTGTCCATTTTTGGGTCATTTTCTTCATTTTATCTCTGATTTGCACGAGATTTGTTTCATTGACTTCCATTAGGAATTTTGCATTCTCTCCCTGTATAAGACCAGCAAAAAGTGTGAAATAGGGTCAAATAACTACTCAAATTGGCTAAAAGGTATATGAAAATGAGTGTACAATATATACTCTTTTTGCTATTTCTACTATTGGGTTCATAAAAGCCTCTTTCTGCTACAACTACTACTAAAATGTTAACTTCTATTGCATTGCACTGGGGTTCATGCAAGCTCTCTACATGTTATCTGAGCCTGGAGAAATCACTATTTTACAAATCCTATTAGTTTTGAACTTTACATGACTACCAGGTATGCAAATCCCATATTTTTCCCGTGCTGACATTTTCATCGCTCAATCTGACTTCAACAAGCTTCAAGAAAATTGTGTTGTGATTGGTGAGCTGATATTTTACATGTGTGATTATTGTTCGAATTAAGGTTTCTGGGTGTGAATTTGCAATGTGCTAACATCATCGGCTACAATGCTCAAACATTGTTTTCGAAAATTGTATTGCATTATGTATCAAAATGTACTGATAGTGGACCCCGTAATGCCCTTACAATGCTCAAATATTAAAGACCAATTGACGAATTGCCTCACTAAAGGTCTTGCAAGGAAGGAATACATGTATCTTTTCTCCAAGCTGGGCCTTCATAATATTGATGCTCCAGATTGAGGGGGTGTTACGTGTCATGGGTATTTTGGATATTTTACAGTTAGGGGGTATTTTTGTAGTTATGCTGTATTAAGATGGTCTTATGCTAGTGTTTGTTACACTTATTATTTCTTTGTTTATTTGAGTATAAGCACACGATTTAGTGTGTATTTTTATATTACCTGGACAATAAGCCCCGTTGTAGCATACTTGTAATTTAATATTAAATCAGCCTATTTTAATGCAATTAGGGTTGTGAATCTTAGACAGACTTCACGGTCTTTTCTCTCCGTTGTCTTTGTGAATCTTCTCTTCTCTCTTGTCCTTCCTCAAAGGAGAGAATGAGAGAAAGTACTAACCTTTATTGATTCACCCTGAAAATTACAACCAATTCAGAAGATATCTGATCTATTTTTCGAGAGACAGATCGACTCTCCCAAATTCTATTGTACTGTAAAACAAAGTCACAAATTACACACTTCTACCAACCATCTCAGTCTGTATGTTTGTTTGGGTGGTGATATGCCGTGCTACATTTCAGAATGGTGCTTGCATTCGGAAAAGTTCTTTCCAAAATTTGCTCAGGAAAACCTTGTTGCGGCCCGTCACTACGGATTCTGAAACACCATGCCATCTGACCTCTTCCCGCATAAATGCGGCTGCCACTGTCACTGCCATATATGGATGCCTGAATGGAATAAAATGAGCGTACTTGCTTAAACGATCCACCACTATAGTTCTGGCCATCTAGAGAATACCTCGTGTATTTTAGATCCCCCTGTGATAAAGCAGCCCTTATCTCATGTAAGTCCTCATATTCTGCATTTTCTTCTGTAGCAGCCAAAAAATCTACCACCAATGGGAGTGACAATGACCATAACTGGGGTTCTTCCAACCATCTCGAAAGTGCATCAGCCGCCTTGTTTTCCAATCTCGGTCTGTATTGAATTTTAAAATCATATCCCAGAATTTTGGATAACCATCGTTGATTTTCTTCAATTACCATGCGTTGCTCCAACAAAAAATTCAAACTTCGCTGATCTGTGTGAACAATAAAGCGTCTACCCCATAAAAACGCTCTGCCTTTACAAATAGAAAATACAATTGCCAATAATTCCCACTCATAGACTGATTCGAGTCACGTGTAGGCTGTCAAAACTTGACTAAAATAAGCAATCAGCCGCTGGTTCAGCATAAGCACTGCACCTAAATGAAATCCTGAAGCATCCATCTCTACCACAAAAGGTTGCATGCAATCAGTCTGGTGCAACATTGGAACGGTTGTCCTTGTGTGCTTAATTTTCTTAAAGGCTTGAGAAGCGTCATCCCCTCAATGGAAATTATCCTTTTTCAAATGACGAATTAGTGGTCATGCTATTACTATAAACCTTCACAAATTTCCTGTAGTATCCAGTGAGGCCAAGAAAACCCCACAATTACCGCAGTGTGGTCAGCCTAGGCTAGTCTATCATTGCTACCACTTTGTTCTAGTCGACTACCACCCCATCCATAGAGACAATGTGTCCCAAATACTCAACTTGTTGTTGCGCAATCAAGCATTTCTTCTTTTTGCTAAACAACCTGTGCTTTTGTAATTCCATACACATGACCTCCATCTAGACATGCTCACTCCTAGTGGAGCTATACACCAATATATCATCAAAGAAAACCAATACAAATTTAACTAGATAGGGTCTAAGTACCTTATCTATCAGTTATTGGAAAGTGGCAGGGGCATTGGTAGGCCGAAACGGCATGTCGAGAAATTTGTAATGACCCTCATGTGTCTGAAAGGCTATTTTATGAATGTCCTTTGGTCGCATGCGGATCTGGTGTTACCCTGACTTTAAATCAATCTTCGTGAGCACTGTCGCTCAATACAACTCAACTAAAAGCTCCTCAATCACCGGAATGGGAAATTTACCTGGAATGATCTCCTTATTCATGGATCAGTAGTCTACACAGAATCAAACTACAATCATTTTTTTCACCAATAAAATGGGACCAGAAAACAGGTTCACACTTTCCTATATAATTCCTGCCAATAATATCTCTTGAACCAGCTTCTCTATCTCAACTTTATCTATTTGGGATACCGATATGGTCGAATACTTACCGGGTCGATCCCACATGGAAGTGTGAATTGAACACTATAATTTTGTCCGTTTAAATAAATCTATCCAACGTAAAAGAAATGAGAAATGAAAATGAACAAAATGTAAAATTAATATAAACGTATCCTAAACTGTGAGTGGGACTTGTGGGATATAATTAAGCTCCAGGGGATGTGATTACAGTCCCTTGCACTATATATTAGCTATTGTCCTTCACTTGGGCATTTTATCGAACACCTGCGGATCAGAGAATTATGCACATACAATTCCCTATTGAGGATACTGCAACCGTATTCCCTCGATCAGACTCAATTATCTAAGAGTCAGATTTAGGAATCCACTGCGCTTAGCTCAATGACAGTGTACATCGGGCCTTTATCGCTAAGTAACCTCGCACATTCGTAATACCAAACCTGCTCGATTGGGAATTACACGCAGATTACATGTGTCTATCCTAATAAGCCGATCCCTGGGTTGAATTAGGACACAAATAGATGGCCAAGTGGTCGCCAATAAACTAGCCCCCGCCCCCAGGGGCACCCTAAGCAGATTTTTAGATCTAATTGGTTAAAATTCAAGATCAAAACTTAGCAGCAGACATTTAACAAACTTTGGTATATACAAAACAATATTGTTCTCAGCACCAGCCTCACTCTATAACACTGCCATAGACAACTTGTATCTTATTTTGTTTCTTACTTTGTAACCCAGTATTGTACTCGCTCAAGTGTAAAAAATAATACGAAACACAAATTTTTCAACAAAGACCTGAAAGTGGTGCCTACATCGATGTACAACTGAAGAAAAAATTGAAAAGATGAGAAGAAATTTTAAGTTCTCAATTATAGCCAACCAGTGCGATCCGAAAATTTAAAAATGTTTGACATAATAACAGTACTAAAAAGAATCTATACTATTATAGCTATAACATTAGTTAAATTACCTGATGTCTGCTGACTTGTTGTGCTGGGCACTGAATATCAAAATTTTGGTGCAGTTTTCGTTGATACTGTTGCAGAAGACGACTGAATTACACCAGCAAACAAATCACAGATAAGACAATAAATTAACCAGAAAAAGATAACATGCCACAAAGGCAACAGTATATAACAAAAACTTAATACTATATCCTCGTTATTTAAAAAGGATATACCCCCGCCCCCTATGGCACCCCTTTCCCCCGTGAGAGCCCCCTCCCCCCGGGGCACCCCCCCGCCCCCAGGGGAACCCTAAGCAGATTTTTAGATCTAATTGGTTATAATTCAAAATCAGAAGTTAGCAGCAGACATTTAACAAACTTTGGAATATACAAAACAATGTTGTTCACAGCACCAGCCTCAGTCTCTAAAACTGCCATAGCTAGCTTGTATCTTATTTTGTTTCTTACTTTGTAACCCAGTATTGTACTCGTTCAAGTGTAAAAAATAATGCCGAACACAAATTTTTCAACAAAGAACTGAAAGTGGTGCCTGCGTCGATGTACAATTGAAGGAAAAATTGAAAAGATGAGGAGAAATTTTAAGATCTCAATTATTGCCCACCAGTGCGATCAGAAAATTTAAAAATGTTTGACATAATAACAGTACTAATAGAATCTATACTATTATAGCTATAGCATGAGTTAAATTACCGGTGACTTGTTGTGCTGGGCACTGAATATCTAAATTTAGGTGCAGTTTTCGTTGATACAGTTGCAGAAGACGACTGAATTACACCTGCAAAAAAATCAAAGAGAAGACAATAAATTAACCTGAAAAAGACAACATGTCACAAAGGCAACAATATATAACAAAAACTTAATACTATATCCTCGTTATTTAAAACGGATATACCCCCCGCCCACCGTGGCACCACCTCCTCACAAAAGACCCCTACCCTCCCTCCCCGTGCACCCTCCCGCCCCCAGGGGAACCCTAAGCAGATTTTTAGATCTAATTGGTTAAACTTCAAGATCAGAACTTAGCAGATGACATTTCACAAACTTTGGTATATACAAAATAATGTTGTTCTCAGCACCAGCCTAAGTCTCTAAAATAGCCATAGCCAGCTTGTATCTTACTTTGTTTCTTACATTGTAACCCAGTATTGTACTCGTTCAAGTGTAAAAAATAATGCCAAACACAAATTTTTCATCAAAGAACTGAAAGTGGTGCCTACATCGATGTACAACTGAAGAAAAAATTGAAATGGTGATTAGAAATTTTAAGATATCAATTATAGCCCACCAGTGCGATCTGAAAATTTTAAAATGTTTGACATAATAACAGTAGTAATAGAATCTATACTATTATAGCTATAACATGAGTTAAATTACCTGATGTCTGCTGACTTGTTGCGCTGGGCAATGAATATCTAACTTGAGGTGCATTTTTCGTTGATATAGTTGCAGAAGACCACTGAATTACACTAGCAAACAAATCAAAGATTCTACAATAAATTAACCTGAAAAAGATTACATGCCACGAAGACAACTGTATATAACAAAAACTTAATACTATATCCTCGTTATTTAAAAAGGATATACGTCCGCCCCCAGTGGTACCCCCTCCTCCCAGGAGACCCCCCTCCCCCCAGGGCACCCCCCTGCCCCATGGGAACCCTAAGCAGATTTTTAGATCTAATTGGGTATAATTCAAAATCAGAAGTTAGGAGCTGACATTTATCAAAGTTTGGTATATACAAAACAATGTTGTTTTCAGCACCATCCGCAGTCTCTAAAACTGCCTAGCGTACTTGTCTCTTATTTTGTTTCTTACTTTGTAACCCATTATTGTAGTCGTTCAAGTGTATAAAATAATGTTAAACACAATTTGTTCAACAAAGAACTGAAAGTGGTGCCTGCATCGATGGACAACTGAAGAAAAAATTGAAAAGATGAGGAGAAATTTTAAGATCTCAATTATTGCCCACCAGTGCGATCTGAAAATTTAAAAATGTTTGACATAATAACAATATTAATAGAATCTATACTATTATAGCTATAACAAGAGTTAATTTACCTGATGTCTGCTGACTTATTGAGCTGGGCACTGAATATCTAAATTTAGGTGCAGTTTTTGTTGATACAGTTGCAGAAGACGACTGAATTACACCTGAAAACAAATCTAAGATAAGAGGATAAATTAACCTGAAAAAGATAACTTGCCACGAAGGCAACAGTATATAACCAAAACTTAATACTATACCCTAGTTATTTAAAAAGGAAATACCCCGCCCCCCGTGGCACCCCCTCCCCCCGGGGCACCCCCCGCCGACAGGGGCACCCTAAGCAGAGTTTTAGATCTAATTAGTTAAAATTCAAGATCAGAACTTATCAGCAGACATTTCACAAACTTTGGTACATACAAAACAATGTTGTTCTTAGCACCAACTTCAGTCTCTAAAACTACCATAGCTAGCTTGCATCTTATTTTGTTTCTTAGTTTGTAACCCAGTATTGTACTCGATCAAGTGTAAAAAATAATGCCAAACACAAATTGTTCAACAGAGAACTGAAAGTGGTGCCTGCATAGATGTACAACTGAAGAAAAAATTGAAAACATGAGGAGAACTTTTAAGATCTCAATTGTAGCCCACCAGTGCGATCTGAAAATTTAAAAAAGTTTGACATAATAATAGTACTAATAGAATCTATACTATTATAGGTATAGAATGAGTTAAATTACCTAAGTCTAGGGTTTGCAATAAAAATTAATCAAAAGGTAATGTCAAAAGATATGAGGTTTGTCTACTCACTAAAGGTTTAACCAAAAAAAAAAAAAATTGACAACAACAAAGACACTTTCTCCGTTGTTTTTGAAAGGTTATTTTAGAACCATATTGGCACTGGTAGCTCATTTTGATTGAGAGCTACATCAGATTGAAGTCAAAATTTTGTTTCGAAATTGAGTCATTCAAGAAACAATTTACGTGGCACAACAAGAAAACTTTGTACCCCGTGATCCGAAGTCTAGGGTTTGCAACAAAAGCTATTCAAAAGGTAATGTGAAAAATACGAGGCATGTCTACTAGCCAAAGGTTTTACTACAAGAAAAAGGGCATTGAAAATAAAGAAACTCTTTCCGTTGTCTTTGAAAGACTATTTTTGAACCAAATTGGCACTGGTAGCTCAATTTGATTTAATTTGATTTACATCTGATTGATTGAAGTCAAATTGTGTTTGTGTTGAGACATTGAAGAAACAATTTACATGGCACAACAACAAACATTGTACCGCACATCCGAAGTCTAGGGTTTGCAATAAAAAGGGTTTAATCAAAAAAAAATGTCAAAAAATAAAAAGATGTCTACTTCTATAAAAGGTTTAAAAAAAAAAAAAAAGGTTTGTTGACAACAAAGAAACAAAAGGGCATTGACAACAAAGACACTTTCTCCGTTTGTTTTGAAAGGTTAAACCATTTTGAACCATATTGCACTGTAGCTCATTTTGATTGAGAGCTACATCAGATTGAAGTCAAAATTTTGTTTCGAAATTGAGTCATTCAAGAAACAATTTACGTGGGACAACTAGAAAACTTTGTACCATGATCCGAAGTCTAGGGTTTGCAACAAAAGCTATTCAAAAGGTAATGTGAAAAGATTTGAGGCTTGTCTACTCTGTGGAGGTTTTACTACAAGAAAAAGGGCATTGAAAATAAAAAAAAGAAAGAAAAACTTTTGAAAGACTATTTTTGAACAAAATTGGCACTGGTAGCTCAATTTGATTTAGACCTATTTATCTGATTGAAGTCAAAATTGTGTTTGTAAATTGAGACATTGAAGAAACAATTTACATGGCACAACAAAACATTGAAAAAATTGTACAACAATCCGAAGTCTAGGGTTTGCAATAAAAAAAATCAAAAAAAATGTCAAAAGGTTTGAAAATTGTCAAAAGGTAATGTCAAAAGATATGAGGTTTGTCTACTCGTAAAAAAAAAACCAAAAAAAAGGGCATTGACAACAAAGACACTTTCTCCGTTGTTTTTGAAAGGTTATTTTAGAACCATATTGGCACTGGTAGCTCATTTTGATTGAGAGCTACATCAGATTGAAGTCAAAATTTTGTTTCGAAATTGAGTCATTCAAGAAACAATTTACGTGGCACAACTAGAAAACTTTGTACCCCGTGATCCAAGTCCAGGGTTTGCAACAAAAGCTATTCAAAAGGTAATGTGAAAAGATATCAGGCATGTCTACTAGCCAAAGGTTTTACTACAAGAAAAAGGGCATTGAAAATAAAGAAACTCTCTCCGTTGTCTTTGAAAGACTTTTTTTGAACCAAATTTGTGCTGGAAGCTCAATTTGATTTAGCCTTTTTGAAATTGATTGAAGTCAAATTGTGTTTTTGTGTAAAATTGAGACATTGATTGAAGTCAAAAATTTGTTTGTAAATTGAGAACCATTGAAAAACAATTTACATGGCACAACCAGCAAAAACATTGTACCGCTTGATCCGAAGTCTAGGGTTTGCAATAAAAATTAATCAAAAGGTAATGTCAAAAGATATGAGGTTTGTCTACTCTCGCTAAAGGTTTAACCAAAAAAAAAAAATTGACAACAAAAACACACTTTCTCCGTTGTTTTTTTTTGAAGGTTATTTTAGAACCATTTTGGCACTGGTAGCTCATTTTGATTGAGAGCTACATCAGATTGAAGTCAAAATTTTGTTTCGAAATTGAGTCATTCAAGAAACAATTTTTACGGCACAACAAGAAAACTTTGTACCCGTGATCCGAAGTCTAGGGTTTGCAACAAAAGCTATTCAAAAAGGTAATGTGAAAAGATATGAGGCATGTCTACTCGCCAAAGGTTTTACTACAACAAAAAAAAGGCATTGACAATAAAAAAAAACTCTCCGTTGTCTTTGAAAGACTATTTTTTTTGAAATTTGCACTGGTAGCTCAATTTTTGCATTTAGACCTTTACATCTGATTGATTGAAAATGAAAAAAAAAATTGTTTGTAAAATTGAGACATTGAAGAAACAATTTACATGGCACAACCAGCAAACATTGTACCGCTTGATCCGAAGTCTAGGGTTTGCAATAAAAATTAATCAAAAGGTAATGTCAAATATGATATTGTCTACTCGCTAAAAGTTTTAACCAAAAAAAAAAAAATTGACAACAAAGACACTTTCTCCAAAACAAAGTTATTTTTAGAACCATTTTGGCACTTTGTAGCTCATTTTGGTTGAGAGCTACATCAGATTGATTTCAAAATTTTGTTTCGAAATTGAGTCATTCAAGAAACAATTTACATTGCACAAAAAAAAAAAAAGTAAAAATTGATCCAAGTCTAGGGTTTGCAACAAAAAAAACTATTCAAAAAAAAATGTGAAAAAAATATTCAAGAGGTAGGTCTACTCAAGAAAAAGGTTTTACTACAAAAGCTAAAAAGGGCATTGACAATAAAGAAACTCTCTCGCCAAAGGTTTTACAAAGAAAAAGGGCATTGACAATAAAGAAACTCTCTCCGTTTTTTGAAACTATTTTTTTGAACACTGGTGGCACTCAAATTTGATTTAGACCTACATCTGATTGAAGTCAAAATTGTGTTTGTAAATTGAGACATTGAAGAAACAATTTACATGGCACAACCAGCAAACATTGTACAAACTTTGATCCGAAGTCTAGGGTTTGCAATAAAAATTAATCAAAAGGTAATGTCAAAAGATATGAGGTTTGTCTAAAAAAGGTTTTTAACCAAAAAAAAAAAAACATTGACAACAAAGACACTTTCTCCGTTGTTTTTGAAAGGTTATTTTAGAACCATTTTTTCTTTTTTTTTTTTCATTTTGATTGAGAGCTACATTGGATTGAAGTCAAAATTTTGTTTGAAATTGAGTCATTCAAAAAACAAATTTTTGTCATTCAACAAAAAAAACTTTGTAAAAGTCATTGAAACCGAAGTGCACTAGGGTTTTGTACCAAATCCGAAGTCTAGGGTTTGCAAAAAAAGCTATTCAAAAGTAAAATGAAAAAATATGAGGCATGTCTGTCGCCAAAAAAAGGTTTTAAGAAAAAAAGGCATTGAAAATAAAATAAAGAAACTCTCTCTCCGTTGTCTTTGAAAGACTATTTTTGGACCAAATTGGCACTGGTAGCTCAATTTGATTTAGATTTACATCTGATTGAAGTCAAAATTGTGTTTGTAAATTGAGACATTGAAGAAACAATTTACATGGCACAACAAATTTACATTGTACACATCCGAAGTCTAGGGTTTGCAATAAAAAATTAATCAAAAGGTAATGTCAAAAGATAAAAGGTTTGTCAACTCAAAAAAAGTTTAAAAAAAAAAAAAAAAAAAAAAAAAAACAAAAAAAAACTTTTTCCTTTGTTTTTGAAAAACAATTTTAGAACCATTTTGGCACTTTTTTTTGTTTTTTGATTGAGAGCTACATCAGATTGATTGATTGATTTTTTTTTTCAGATTGAGTCATTGTTTCAAATTTTGTTTGAGTTTTTGTCATTCAACAAAAACAAACAAAACAACTTGATACCTGAACCCAACAAGTTTTTGTAACAAAAGCTAAAGCTTTGCAACAAAAGCTATTCAAAAGGTAATGTGAAAAAGATATGAGGCATGTCTACTCGCCAAAGGTTTTACTACAAGAAAAAAAAAAAATTGACAATAAAAAAACTCTCTCCGTTGTCTTTGAAAGACTATTTTTGAACCAAATTGGCACTGGTAGCTCAATTTGATTTAGCCTTTACATCTGATTGAAGTCAAAATTGTGTTTGTGTGAACATTGAAAAAACAATTTACATGGCACAACAATTTACATTGTACCAAACCAAACAACAGGGTTTGCAATAAAAATCAAAAAGTAATTTGCAATCAAAAATTAATGGGTTTGTCTAATAAAAAAAGTTTTAAAAAAAAAAAAGTAATGTCAAAAAGATAAGAGGTTTTGACAACAAAAACACTTTCTCCAAAAAAAACAAAAAGGTTATTTTTTTTGTTTTTTGGCACTGGTAGCTCATTTTGATTGAGAGCTAGAGAGCATTTTGAAGTCAAAATTTTGTTTCAAAATTGAGTCATTCAAGTCAAATTGAAGTCAAAATTTTTCAAATTGAGTCATCAAAAAACAATTTACGTGGCACAACAGAAAACTTTGTACCCCGTGATCCGAAGTCTAGGGTTTGCAACAAAAAAGCTATTCAAAAGGTAATGTGAAAAGATATGAGGCATGTCTACTCATCAAAGGTTTTACTACAAGAAAAAGGGCATTGAAAATAAAGAAACTCTCTCTCTCTGTCTTTGAAAGACTATTTTTGAACCAAATTTTTGAAGCTCAATTTGATTTAGACTTTTATTGATTGAAGTCAAAATTGTGTTTGTAAATTGAAAATTGAAGAAACAATGAAAACATTGAAACAATGCAAACATTGTACAACAATCCAAGTCTAGGGTTTGCAAACAAAAAAATCAAAAAGGTAATGTCAAAAAATAAAAGGTTTGTCTACTGCAAAAAAGTTAACCAAAAAAAAAAAAATCAAATTGTTGTCAAAAAAAACAAAACTCCTCAAAGGTTTTTTTTTTGGGTTTTTTGAACCATTTTTCTCGTTGTTTTGAAAGGTTATTTTAGAACCATTTGGCACTGGTAGCTCATTTTGATTGAGAGCTACATCAGATTGAAAGTCAAAATTTTGTTTCGAAATTGAGTCATTCAAGAAACAATTTACGTGGCACAACAAAAAAACTTTGTACCCCGTGATCCGAAGTCTAGGGTTTGCAACAAAAAGCTATTCAAAAGGTAATGTGAAAAGATAATGAGGCATGTCTACTGCCAAAGGTTTTACTACAAGAAAAAGGGCATTGAAATAAAAAAAACTCCGTTGTCTTTGAAAAACTATTTTTTTGAAAAAATTTGCAAACTTGGTAGCTCAATTTGAAACTTACATCTTTTGAAGTCAAAATTGTGTTTGTCAATTTGAGACATTGAAGAAACAATTTACATTGATGTGTTTGAAACATTGAAAATGCTTGAACAAGAAACAACACAATTTGCAATAAAAAACAATCAAAAGGTAATGTCAAAAATTAATGGGTTTGTCAACAAAAAAAATATAAAAGTCTAAAAGTGTCTAAAAAAAAAAGATAAGGTTTGTCTACTCGCTAAAAAGGTTTAACAAAAAAAGGGCATTTGACACAAAGACACTTTCCGTTGTTTTTGAAAGGTTATTTTAGAACCATTTTGGCACTGGTAGCTCATTTTGATTGAGAGCTACATCAGATTGAAGTCAAAATTTTGTTTCGAAATTGAGTCATTCAAGAAACAATTTACGTGGCACAACTAGAAAACTTTGTACCCGTGATCCGAAGTCCAGGGTTTGCAACAAAAGCTATTCAAAAGGTAATGTGAAAAGATATGAGGCATGTCTACTCAAAGGTTTTACTACAAGAAAAAATTGACAATAAAAAAACTCTCTCCGTTGTCTTTGAAAGAAAGATTTTTTGAACCAAATTTGCACTTTAGCTCAATTTGATTTAGAAAGACATTGATTTTAGTCAAAATTGTGTTTGTTTGAATTGAGACATTGAAGAAACAATTTACATGAATTGAAAGTCAAACAACAAAAACACATTGAAAAAACAATTTACATGGCACAACCAGCAAACATTGTACCGCTTGATCCAAGTCTTGCAATTTGCAATTAATCAAAAAGGTAAAAGGTCAAAAATATGTCAGGAGGTTTGTTTGTCTACTCGCTAAAGGTTTAACCAAAAAAAAAGGGCATTGACAACAAAGACACTTTCTCCGTTGTTTTTGAAAGGTTATTTTAGAACCATTTGGCACTGGTAGCTCATTTTGATTGAGAGCTACATCAGATTGAAGTCAAAATTTTGTTTTTGTTTGAGTCATTCAAGAAACAATTTACAAGGCACAACAAGAAAACTTTGTACCTCGTGATCCGAAGTCTAGGGTTTGCAACAAAAAAAGCTATTCAAAAGGTAATGTGAAAAGATAATGTGCATGTCTAAAAGCCAAAAGTTTTTAAAAACAAAAAAAGGGCATTGACAATAAAGAAACTCTCTCCAAACTTTGAAAGAAAATTTTGAACCAAATTTGCACTTTTTAGCTTTTGATTTGATTTTGACTTTTCTGATTGATTGAAAATTGTAAATTGTAAATTTGTTGTTGTGAAGTCAAAATTGTGTTTGTAAATTGAGACATTGATGAAAAATTTACATGGCACAACCAGCAAACATTGTACCGCTTGCTTCCGAAGTCTAGGGTTTGCAATAAAAATTAATCAAAAGGTAATGTCAAAAGATATGAGGTTTGTCTACTCGCTAAAAAGTTTAACCAAAAAAAAAAAATTGACAACAAAAAAACACTTTCTCCGTTGTTTTTGAAAGGTTATTTTAGAACCATTTTTTTGGCTGGTAGCTCATTTTGATTGAGAGCTACATCAGATTGAAGTCAAAATTTTGATTGAATTGAGTCAAAAGAAACAATTTTCGTGAAAACAACAAAAAACAAAATGTACCCCAATCCAAAACTAGGGTTTGCAACAAAAAAGCTATTCAAAAGGTAATGTGAAAAGTTATGAGGTCTGTCAAAAAAAAGGTTTTTGCTACAAGAAAAAGGTAATGACAAATAAAAAAAAAAAAAAAAAAAAAAGGCATGAAATAAAAAAACTTTTGTCTTTGAAAGACAAATTTGAAAAAAGAAAAAAACTCTTTGTCTTTGATTTGACTTTTTTTGAACCAAATTGGCATTTGGTAGCTCAATTTGATTTAGACCTTACATCTGATTGATTGAAAAATTGTGTTTGTAAATTGAGACATTGATTGAAGAAACAATTTACATGGCACAACTAGCAAACATTGTACCGCTTGATCCGAAGTCTAGGGTTTGCAATAAAAAATTTAATCAAAAGGTAATGTCAAAAGATATGAGGTTTGTCTACTCGCTAAAGGTTTAACCAAAAAAAAAAAAAAAATTTGACAACAAAGACACTTTCTCCAAAAAAAAGGTTATTTTAGAACCATTTTGGCACTGGTAGCTCATTTTGATTGAGAGCTATTTTTGAAGTCAAAATTTTGTTTCAAATTGAGTCATTCAAGAAACAATTTTTTCAAAAATTGAGAGAAAAACAATTTACCCAAGATCAAAAAAAAGGTTTGCAACAAAAAAATTCAAAAAAATGTGAAAAAGATAAAGGTTTGTCTACTTTAGCAAAGGTGTTTTAACAAAAAAAAAGGGCATTGAAAATGAAAAACTCTCTCAATAAAGAAAAGGCATTGAAAAACTAAAAACTCTCTCCTTGAAAAAATTTTGAAAAATAAAGAAACCAAATTGTCTTTGAAAGACTTTTTTTGAACCAAAAAATTGATTGTAGCTCAATTTGATTTAGCCTTACATCTGATTGAAGTCAAAATTGTGTTTGTAAATTGAGACATTGAAGAAACAATTTACATGGCACAACCAGCAAACATTGTACCGCTTGATCCGAAGTCTAGGGTTTGCAATAAAAATTAATCAAAAGCAAATGTCAAAAGATATGAGGTTTGTCTACTCATAAAAGGTTTAACCAAAAAAAAAAGACAAAAAAAAAAAAAACAAAAAAAAAGTTTTTGAAAGGTTATTTTTTTTTTTTTTTTTTTGGTAGCTTTGTTTTGATTGAGAGCTACATTTTGATTGCTTGAAGTCAAAATTTTGTTTCAAAATTGAGTCATTCAAAAAACAATTTACGAAGATCAACAAGAAAACATTGTTTCAATCAAGTCTAGGGTTTGTAACAAAAGCTTTTCAAAAGGTAATGTGAAAAGATAAAAAGTCAAAAGTCTATTGATCCGAAGTCTAAGGTTTGCAACAAAAAAGCTATTCAAAAGGTAATGTGAAAAGATATGAGGCATGTCTACTCGCCAAAAAGGTTTTACTACAAAAAAAGGGCATTGACAATAAAGAAACTCTCCGTTGTCTTTGAAAGACTATTTTTGAACCAAATTGGCACTGGTAGCTCAATTTGATTTAGACCTACATCTGATTGAAGTCAAAATTGTGTTTGTAAATTGAGACATTGATGAAACAATTTACATGGCACAACTACCAAACATTGTACCGCTTGATCCGAAGTCTAGGGTTTGCAACAAAAATTAATCAAAAAATAATGTCAAAAGATAATAGGTTTGTCTAATCAAAAAAAGGTTTAACCAAAAAAAAAAAAGGGCATTGACAAAAAAACACTTTCTCCGTTGTTTTTGAAAGGTTAAAGAAATTTTGGCACTTTTTAGCTCATTTTGATTTTGAGAACTACATTTGATTGAAGTTGATTTTGATTGAATTGAGAGCTAAAGAAACAATTTAATTGCACAATTTTGATTGAGTACATTTGTTTCATTTGTCCAACATTCAAGAAAAACAACTTTGCAACAAAAAAAACTTTGTTCCGTGAAAAGTCTAGGGTTTGCAACAAAAGCTATTCAAAGGTAATGTGAAAAGATAATATGAGGCATGTCTACTCGCCAAAGGTTTTACTACAAAGAAAAAGGGCATTGACAATAAAGAAACTCTCTCCGTTGTCTTTGAAACACTATTTTTGTACCAAATTGGCACTGGTAGCTCAATTTGATTTAGCCTTTACATCTGATTGATTGAAGTCAAAATTGTGTTTGTAAATTGAGACATTGAAAAACAATTTACATGGCACAACAAAAAACAAACAATTGACCAAACTAACATTGCAATAAAAAATTAAATCAAAAGGTCTGTCAAAAAAAAATAAAAGGTTTGTCTAAAATTCAAAAAGGGTTTTCTAACCAAAAAAAAAAAAAATTGACAAAAAAGACAAAAAAAAGACAACAAAGAACTTTTAAAACCATTTTGAAACACTTGGTACTTTTTTTTTCATTGAGAGCTACATTTTGATTGAAGTCAAAATTTTGTTTTGAAAATTTTTGATTGAGAGTCATCAGATCAAGAAGTCAAAATTTTGTTTCAATTGAGTCATTCAAGAAACAATTTACGTGGCACAACAACAAAACTTTGTACCCCATGATCCGAAGTCTAGGGTTTGCAACAAAAGCTATTCAAAAGGTAATGTGAAAAGATATGAGGCATGTCTACTCGCCAAAGGTTTTACTACAAGAAAAAGGGCATTGACAATAAAGAAACTCTCTCCGTTGTCTTTGAAAGACTATTTTTGAACCAAATTGGCACTGGTAGCTCAATTTGATTTAGATTTACATCTGATTGAAGTCAAAATTGTGTTTGTAAATTGAGACATTGAAGAAACAATTTACATGGCACAACTAAAACATTGTACCGCTTGATCCGAAGTCTAGGGTTTGCAATAAAAATTAATCAAAAGGTAATGTCAAAAGATATGAAAAAATCTAAAAAAAAGGTTTAAAAAAAAAAAAAAACATTGACAACAAAGACACAAAAAAAAAGACTCCTTTGTTTTTTTGAAAAAAAAAGGTTTGACAACAAAACAACACTTTTCCGTTGTTTTTGAAAGGTTTTTTTAGAACCATTTTGGCACTGGTAGCTCATTTTGATTTTTGAGAGAGCTATCAGATTGATTGAAGTCAAATTGTTTCAAATTGAGTCATTCAAGAAACAATTTACGTGGCACAACAAGAAAACTTTGTACCCCGTGATCCGAAGTCTAGGGTTTGCAACAAAAGCTATTCAAAAGGTAATGTGAAAAATATGAGGCAAAAAAAAACTGTGCCAAAGGTTTTACTACAAGAAAAAGGGCATTGAAAATAAAAGAAAATTCTCCTTGTTGTTGAAAGACTATTTTTGAAAAATTTGCACTTTGAAACTCAATTTGATTTTTGACTTATTTCTGATTGAAGTCAAAATTGTGTTTGTAAATTGAGACATTGAAGAAACAATTTACATTGCACAACAATTTGACAAACAATACACAAACATGATCCAAGTCAGGGTTTGCAATAAAAAAAAATCAAAAGGTAATGTCAAAAGAAAAGGTTTGTCTAAAAGATAAAAAGGTCTAAAAAAAAAAGGTTTAACCAAAAAACAAAAAAAGACACTCTCTCAAAAGGTTTAACCAAAAAAAAAAGGGCATTGACAACAAAGACACTTTCTCCGTTGTTTTTGAAAGGTTATTTTAGAACCATATTGGCACTGGTAGCTCATTTTGATTGAGAGCTACATCAGATTGAAGTCAAAATTTTGTTTCGAAATTGAGTCATTCAAGAAACAATTTACGTGGCACAACAAGAAAACTTTGTACCCTGTGATCCGAAGTCTAGGGTTTGCAACAAAAGCTATTCAAAAGGTAATGTGAAAAATAAAAGGCATGTCTAAAAAAGTTTTACTACAAGAAAAAAAGCATTGACAATAAAAAAAAGGGCTCCGTTGTCTTTGAAAACTATTTTTCAAAATTGAAAATTAACTCAATTTTGATTTAGACTTTGAAAACATCTGATTTTGAAGTCAAAATTGTGTTTGAAATTGAATTTGATTGAAGAAACAATTTAATTTGAATTGACAATTTTTTTTGTTGAAAATGATCAAGTCAGGTAAATTTACAAATTGAAAAACAATTAATCAAAATAGTAATTGTACAAAAGATCCGAAGTCTAGGGTTGCAATAAAATTAATCAAAAGGTAATGTCAAAAGATATGAGGTTTGTCTACTCGCTAAAAGGTTTAACCAAAAAAAAAAGGCATTGACAACAAAGACACTTTCTCCGTTGTTTTTGAAAGGTTATTTTAGAACCATTTTGGCACTGGTAGCTCATTTTGATTGAGAGCTACATCAGATTGAGATTGAAATTTTGATTTTGTTTGAATTGAGTCAAAAAATGATTTCACATTCAAACAAGAAAACTTTTTTGTACCCCAACATCCGAAGTCTAGGGTTTGAAACAAAAGCAATTCAGAAGGTAATGTAAAAGGATATGAGGCATGTCTACTAAGGTAAGGTTTTACTACAAAAAAAAGGGCATTGAAAAAAAGAAACTCTCTCCGTTCTCTTTGAAAGACTATTTTTTTGAACCAAATTGGCACTGGTAGCTCAATTTGATTTAGAACCTTTATTTGATTGAAGTCAAAATTGTGTTTGTAAATTTGAGACATTGAAAAACAATTGTACATTGCACAACATTGAAAAATTTACATGGCACAACAGCAAACATTTGATCGCTTGATCCGAAGTCTAGGGTTTGCAAATAAAAATTAATCAAAAGGTAATGTCAAAAGATATGAGGTTTGTCTACTCGCTAAAAAGTTAACCCAAAAAAAAAAAAACATTGACAACAAAGACACTTTCTCCGTTGTTTTTTGAAGGTTATTTTTTTATTTTGGCACTGGTAGCTCATTTTGATTGAGAGCTACATCAGATTGAAGTCAAAATTTTGTTTCGAAATGGAGTCATTCAATACACAATTTATGTGGCTTAACAAGAAAAAAACTTTGTACCCCGTGATCCGAAGTCTAGGGTTTGCAACAAAAAAGCTATTCAAAAGGTAATGTGAAAAGATATGAGGCATGTCTACTGTGCCAAAGGTTTTACTACAAAAAAAGGGCATTGACAATAAAGAAACTCTCAAGAAAAAGGCATTGTCTTTGAAACTCTCTCCGTTTTTTTTGAAAGAAATTTTTGAACATTGTAACTGGTAGCTCAATTTGATTTAGACTACCTCTCATTGATGTCAAAATTGTGTTTGTAAAAATGAGAGACATTGAAGAAACAATTTACATGGCACAACCAGCAAACATTGTACAAACATCCGAAGTCTAGGGTTTGCAATAAAAATTAATCAAAAGGTAATGTCAAAAGATATGAGGTTTGTCTACTAAAAAAGGTTTAACCAAAAAAAAAAAAGTTGACAACAAAAAAAAACACTTTCTCCGTTGTTTTTTGAAAGGTTATTTTAGAACCATTTTGGCACTTTTAGCTTTTTTTTTGATTGAGAGCTACATCAGATTGAAGTCAAAATTTTGTTTTTGAATTGAGTCATTCATTCAAAATTTGAAGAAAAACATCAATTCAAGTCAAAATTTTTTTCAACAAGAAAAATTTACGTGGCACAACAAGAAAACTTTAACCCGTGATCCGAAGTCTAGGGTTTGCAACAAAAAAGCATTCAAAAGGTAATGTGAAAAGATATGAAAATGTCTACTCTACAAAGGTTTTACTACAAAGAAAAAAGGCAAAGGTTTTAAATAAAAAAAAACTCTCTCCGTTGTCTCTCCGTTGTTGACTAGACTTTTTTTTGACCAAATTGGCACTGGTAGCTCAATTTGATTTAGACCTACATCTGATTGAAGTCAAAATTGTGTTTGTAAATTGAGACATTGAAGAAACAATTTACATGGCACAACAGCAAACATTTGTACCGCTTGATCCAAGTCTAGGGTTTGCAATAAAAAAATCAAAAGGTAATGTCAAAAGATAAATCTACTCAAAAGAAAGTTTTTAAAAAAAAAAAAACATTGACAACAAAGACACTTTCTCCGTTGTTTTTGAAAGGTTATTTTTGAACCATTTTGGCACTTTGTAGCTTTGGCTTTGATTGAGAGCTACATCAGATTGAAGTCAAAATTTTGAAATTGAGTTTTTTCAAAAAAATTTAATTGAAGTCACAACAAAGAAAAAACAATTTACACCACAACAACTGAAACTTTACCCGTGATCCAAGTCTAGGGTTTGGTTTGCAAAAAAGCTCAAAAAGTAATGTGAAAAGATAAAAGATGATGTCTACTACTACCGCCAAAGGTTTTACTACAAGAAAAAGGGCATTGACAATAAAAAAACTCTCTCCGTTGTCTTTGAAAGACTTGAAAAATTTTTTTTTTGGTACTTTTTTGATTTTGATTTAGCATCAATTGAATTTGATTTGTAAATTGATTTTGAAAGTTTAAAAATTGAGACATTGAACACAACAATTTACATTTGCAACCAAAACAATCAAAAGGTAATTCAAAAGAAAAAATTTGTCAAAAATGGGTTTAAAAAAAAAAAAAAAAAAAAAGTCAAAAAAAATAAGGTTTTCTCCAAAAAAAAAAAACAAAAGAAAAGTTACTTTTTTTTTTTGGCACAAAGTTTTTTTTGAAAAGAGAGGTTTTTTGAGAATTTTGGCAATTTTGATTTTTGAAATTGAGTCATTTTGAGAAACAATTTGAAGTCAAAATTTTGTTTTCAATTGAGTCATTCAAAAAACAATTTACGTGGCACAACTAGGAAAAACTTTGTACCCCGTGATCCGAAGTCTAGGGTTTGCAACAAAAGCTATTCAAAAGGTAATGTGAAAAGATATGAGGCATGTCTACTCGCCAAAGGTTTTACTACAAGAAAAAGGGCATTGAAAATAAAGAAACTCTCTCCTTGTAAAGAAAGACTCTTTTGAACCAAATTGTCTTGAAGCTCAATTTGATTTTGACCACATCTGATTGATTGAAAAATTGTGTTTGTAAATTGAGATTTTGAAGAAACAATTTACATGGCACAACAAAAACATTGTAACAACACTTGATCCAAAGTCAGGGTTTGCAATAAAAATTAATCAAAAGGTAATGTCAAAAGATAAAAAGTTTGTCAAAAGATATGAGGTTTGTCTACTCTAAAAAAGTAACCAAAAAAAAAAAAAAAAGGTGACAACAAAAACACTTTCTCCGTTGTTTTTTTGAAAAAAAAAATTTTATTTTTTTTCTCCGGCACTGAAAGGTTATTTTAGAACCATTGGCACTGGTAGCTCATTTTGATTGAGAGCTACATCAGATTGAAGTCAAAATTTTGTTTCGAAATTGAGTCATTCAAGAAACAATTTAATTTGGCACAACAAGAAAACTTTGTACCCTTGATCCGAAGTCTAGGGTTTGCAACAAAAGCTATTCAAAAAGGTAATGTGAAAAGATATGAGGCATGTCTATGTGCCAAAGGTTTTACTACAAAAAAAGGGCATTGACAATAAAACTGGAAGGGCATGTCTTTGAAAGAAAATTTTTGAACAAATTGAAAGAAGGTAAATTTAGAAAGAATTGAATTGATTGAAGTCAAAATTGTGTTTTGATTGAGACATTGAAGAAAAAAATTTGTTTGCAATTTAAATGATTGAACATTGAACACAAATCAAAATTCAGACATTTGCAAAAAAAAATAATCAAAAGGTAATGTCAAAAGATAAAGTAGGTTTGTTAAAAAAGTCTAGGGTTTGTCAATAAAAATTAATCAAAGTAATGTCAAAGATATAAGTTTGTCTACTCGCATAAAGGTTTAAAAAAAAAAAAAGGCATTGACACAAAGACACTTTCTTTTTTTTTTTTGTTGGTTAGGTTATTTAGAACCATATTGGCACTGGTAGCTCATTTTGATTGAGAGCTACATCAGATTGAAGTCAAAATTTTGTTTCGAAATTGAGTCATTCAAGAAACAATTTACGTGGCACAACAAGAAAACTTTGTACCCTGTGATCCGAAGTCTAGGGTTTGCAACAAAAGCTATTCAAAAGGTAATGTGAAAAGATATGAGGTGTCTACTATTCAAAGGTTTTACTACAAGAAAAAAAAACATTGACAATAAAAAAAAAAAACCGTTCTCTTGAAAAGAAATTTTTTTTTAAAATTTTAAAAACACAATAAAAAAATTTGATTTTGAAAGACTATTTTTTTGAATCTGATTTGAAAATTGTGTTTCATTTGTATTAGCTTGATTTATTGAATTGAAGTCAAAAAATGTTTGTAATTGAGACATTTGAGAAACAATTTACATGGCACACAACATTACCCGCTTGATCCAAGTCTAGGGTTTGCAATAAAAAATTAATCAAAAGGTAATGTCAAAAGATAAGAGGTTTGTCTACTCGCTAAAGGTTTAAAAAGGTTTAAAAAAAAAAAGGGCATTGACAACAAAGACACTTTCTCCGTTGTTTTTTTGAAAGGTTTTTTTAGAACCATTTTTGGCACTGGTAGCTCATTTTGATTGAGAGCTACAGATTGAAGTCAAAATTTTGTTTGAAAATTGAGTCATTCAAGAAACAATTTGTTTGAAAAATTGTACCCTGTGTATCCGAAGTCTAGGGTTTGCAACAAAAGCTTTGCAACAAAAGGTAATGTGAAAAGATATGAGGCATGTCTAACTAAAAAAAAGTTTTACTACAAAAAAAAATGAAACAAAAAAAAAAAGCTCTTTGAAAGACTAAAAACCAAAAAAAACTTTTCGGTTTTTTTTTTTTTGACTCTTGAAATCTGATTGAAGTCAAAATTGTGTTTTGAAATTGAGAGCAATTTGATTTAGAAAGAAACAAAATTGTTTTGAAAAATTGACATTGAAGAAACAATTTACATGGCACAACAAGCACAAACATTGTACCGCTTGATCCAAGTCTAGGGTTTGCAATAAAAATAAATCAAAAGGTAATGTCAAAAGATATGAGGTTTGTCTACTCGCTAAAGGTTTAACCAAAAAAAAAAAATTGACAACAAAGACACTTTCTCCGTTGTTTTGAAAGGTTATTTTAGAACCATTTTGGCACTTTTAGCTCATTTTGATTGAGAGCTACATCAGATTGAGATTGAAGTCATTTTTGTTTCAAAATTGAGTCATTCAAGAAACAATTTACATGGCACAAAAAAAACAACCCTTTGATCCAAAACTAGGGTTTGCAACAAAAAAGCTATTCAAAAGGTAATGTGAAAAGATAAAAGTAATGTCTACTAAAAAAAGGTTTTACTACAAGAAAAGGGCATTGAAAAAAAAAAAAAAAAACTCTGTCTTTGAAAAAGAAATTTTTTTTGAATAAAAAATTTCTCTCCGTTGTCTGAAAGAAAGACTATTTGAACCAAATTGGCACTGGTAGCTCAATTTGATTTAGACCTACATCTGATTGATTGAAAATTGTGTTTGTAAATTGAGACATTGAAGAAACAATTTACATGGCACAACCAGCAAACATTGTACCGAAGTCTGGTCTAGGGTTTGCAATAAAAGGGTTTAATAAAAGAAAAGGTTTGTCAAAAAAGGTTTAAAAAAAAAAAATAATTGAAACAAAAAAAAAAAAAAAAAAAAAATTTTTAAAAAAAGACTTTTTTTTGGTCTTTTTGATTTGAGACTTTATTTTTGAAGTTTTTTGTTTTTTTTTTGATTTTCATTGAGCAATTTGATTTTGAGCAACATGAGAAAATTTTTCAGATTGAAGAAAATTTTGTTTTGAAAAAAAACAAAACAAAAAGTCTGTGAAAATTCAAAACAAATGAAAAAACTGCCAAAGGTTTTTACTAAAAAAAAAAAAAGGGGCATTGAAAATAAAAAAAAACATGTCTAAATTGTCTTTTTTTTTTACTATTTTTGAAACCAAATTGAAAAAAACTGAAAGGTTTTACTACAAGAAAAGGGCATTGACTTTTTAAACTCTCTCTTTTGTCTTTGAAAGACTATTTTTTGAACCAAATTGGCACTGGTAGCTCAATTTGATTTAGCCTTACATCTGATTGAAGTCAAAATTGTGTTGTGTTTGTAAATTGAGACATTGAAGAAACAATTTACATGGCACAACCAACAAACATTGTACCGCTTGATCCGAAGTCTAGGGTTTGCAATAAAAATTAATCAAAAGGTAATGTCAAAAGATATGAGGTTTGTCTACTCGCTCTTAACCAAAAAAAAAAAAAATTGACAACAAAGACACTTTCTCCGTTGTTTTTTTGAAAGGTTATTTTTTTAACCATTTTGGCACTTTTAGCTTTTTTTGATTTTGAGCTAGCATCAGATTGAAGTCAAAATTTTGTTTTTCAAATTGAGTCATTCAAGAAACAATTTACGTGGAAACAAAAAACTTTGTTTCAAATCCGAAGTCCAGGGTTTGAACAAAAAACTTTTCAAAAAAAAAAAGGTGAAAAAAAAAGGTGAAAAGGTGTCAAAAAGCTAAAAAAGTTACTAAAAAAAAAAACAAATTGAAAATAAAAAAAAGAAAAAGTTTCTTTGAAAGAAGAAATTTTTTGAACAAAAAAGGGCATTGACAATAAAGAAACTCTCCGTTGTCTTTTTGAAAGACTATTTTTGAACCAAATTTGCACTGGTAGCTCAATTTGATTTAGACCTACATCTGATTGAAGTCAAAATTGTGTTTGTAAATTGAGACATTGAAGAAACAATTTACATGGCACAACCAGCAAACATTGTACCGCTTGATCCGAAGTCTAGGGTTTGCAATAAAAATTAATCAAAAGGTAATGTCAAAAGATATGAGGTTTGTCTACTCGCTAAAGGTTTAACCAAAAAAAAAAAATTGACAACAAAAACACTTTCTCCGTTGTTTTTTTTGAAAGTTATTTTTAGAACCATTTGGCACTTTAGCTCATTTTTGATTGAGAGCTACATCAGATTGAAGTCAAAATTTTGTTTTTGAATTGAGTCATTCAAGAAACAATTTTTGACGTGGCACAACAAATTCAAACTTTGTACCCAATGATCCAAAGTCTACTTTGGTTTGCAACAAAAAAGCTATTCAAAAGGTAATGTGAAAAGATATGAAAGGTAAGGTCTATAAAAGCTAAAAAGGTAATGTGAAAAGATATGAGGCATGTCTACTAAAAAAGTTTACTACAAGAAAAAGGGCATTGAAAATAAAGAAACTCTCTCCGTTGTCTTTGAAAAAGTATTTTTGAACCAAATTGGCACTGGTAGCTCAATTTGATTTAGACCTACATCTGATTGAAGTCAAAATTGTGTTTGTAAATTGAGACATTGAAGAAACAATTTACATGGCACAACTAGCAAACATTGTACATGTAATCATTGAAGTCTAGGGTTTGCAAATTTTGCAATTAATCAAAAGGTAAAAGTCAAAAAAGATAATGTCAAAAATTGTCTACTCGCTAAAAGTTTAACCAAAAAAAAAAACATTGACAACAAAAAAAAGGCACTTTCTCCAAAAAAAGGTTTTTTTTTTTTTTGAACTTTATTTTTTTTTTGATTGAGAGCTTTTGAGATTGAAGTCAAAATTTTGATTTTTGATTGAGTCATTCAAAAAACAATTTGACATTTTTTTTTTTCAAAATTGAGTCATTCAAGAAAACTACGTGTACAACAAGAAAACTTTGTTCCCGTGATCCGATCCAAGTCTAGGGTTTGCAACAAAAGCTATTCAAAAGGTAATGTGAAAAGATATGAGGCATGTCTACTCGCCAAAGGTTTTACTACAAGAAAAAGGGCATTGACAATAAAGAAACTCTCTCCGTTGTCTTTGAAAGAAAGAACTATTTTTGAAAGAAATTGGCAACTTTTTGTTAGCTCAATTTGATTTAGCCTTATCTGATTGAAGTCAAAATTGTGTTTGTAAATTGAGACATTGAAGAAACAATTTACATTGCACAACCAAAAAATTGAGACATTGATCAAGTCTAGGGTTTGCAACAAAAATTAATCAAAAGGTAATGTCAAAAGATAAAAAAAGTTGTCTAAAAAAAAGGTCAAAAGTTTAAAAAAAAAAAAAGGTTTAAAAAAAAAAACCACAACAAAGACACTTTCTCCGTTGTTTTTTCTCCGGTTTTTTTTTGAACCAAAAAGGCACTTAGCTTGGTTTTGATTTTTTTTTTGAAGTCAGAACCATTTTGGCACTGGTAGCTCATTTTGATTGAGAGCTACATCAGATTGAAGTCAAAATTTTGTTTCAAATTGAGTCATTCAAGAAACAATTTACGTGGCACAACAAGAAAAAAACTGTACCCTGTGATCCGAAGTCTAGGGTTTGCAACAAAAGCTATTCAAAAGGTAATGTGAAAAAAAAGATATGAGGCATGTCTACTCGCCAAAGGTTTTACTACAAGAAAAAGGCATTGAAAAAAAAAAACTCTCTCCGTTGTCTTTGAAAGACTATTTTTTTTGAAAATTTGGCACTAGCTCAATTTGATTTAGATTTGATGATTGATTCAAAATTGTGTTTGTAAATTGAGACATTGAAGAAACAATTTACATGAAATGAATGAGACATTGAAGACAATGTAAAACATCCGAAGTCTAGGGTTTGCAAACAAAAATTAATCAAAAGGTAATGTCAAAAAAATAAAAGGGTTTGTCTAAATGTCGTTAAAGTTTAAAAAAATTCAAAAAAAAAAAGATATGAGGTTGTTTGTCTACTCGCAAAAGGTTTTTTTAAAAAAAAAAGGGTTTTTTGAAAAGACACTTTCTCCGTTTTTTTGAAAGGTTATTTTAGAACATTTTTACACTGGTAGCTCATTTTGATTGAGAGCTACATCAGATTGAAGTCAAAATTTTGTTTCGAAATTGAGTCATTCAAGAAACAATTTACGTGGCACAACTAGAAAACTTTGTACCCGTGATCCGAAGTCTAGGGTTTGCAACAAAAGCTATTCAAAAGGTAAAAAGGTAATGTGAAAAGATATGAGGCATGTCTACTCGCCAAAGGTTTTACTACAAGAAAAAGGGCATTGACAATAAAGAAACTCTCTCCGTTGTCTTTGAAAGACTATTTTTGAACCAAATTGGCACTGGAAGCTCAATTTGATTAAGCCTGACATCTGATTGAAGTCAAAATTTTTGTTTGTAAATTGAAACATTGAAGAAAACAATTTAACATGGCAAACAACAAAAAACAAACACCAAACACATCCGAAGTCTAGGGTTTGCAATAAAAAAAAACAATCAAAAGGTAATGTCAAAAATCAATAATGTCAAAAAAAATTAATCAAAGGTCGCTAAAAGAGATTAACCTACTCGCAAAAACCAAAAAAAGGGCATTGACAACAAAGACACTTTCTCCGTTGTTTTTGAATGGTTATTTTAGAACCATTTTGGCACTCGTAGCTCATTTTGATTGAGAGCTACATCAGATTGAAGTCAAAATTTTGATTCGAAATTGAGTCATTCAAGAAACAATTTACGTGGCACAACTAGAAAACAACAACACCCCAAAACCGAAGTCTAGGGTTTGCAACAAAAAAAGCTATTCAAAAAAAATGTGAAAAGATATGAGGCATGTCTACTCAAAAGGTTTTACTAAAGAAAAAAGGTCATTGACAATAAAGAAACTCTCTCCGTTGTCTTTGAAAGACTATTTTTTGAAAAAAATTGAAAAAAAAGTTGCTCTTTTTGAAAAGAAAGAATTTTTTGAAAATTGTTGAAAATTGTGTTTTTTGTTGAGAATTGAAGAAACAATTTGAATGAAACAAATTGAAAAAAAAAAAAATTGAGACATTGAGACATTGAAGAAACAATTTACACTGCACAACCAGCAAACATTGTACCGCTTGATCCGAAGTCTAGGGTTTGCAATAAAAATTAATCAAAAGGTAAAGTCAAAATATATGAGGTTTGTTTACTCGTTTGACGGTGTTACCAAAAAAAAAAAAAAAGGCATTGACAATAAAGACACTTTCTCCGTTGTTTTTGAAAGGTTATTTTAGAACCATTTTGGCACTGGTAGCTCATTTTGATTGAGAGCTACATCAGATTGAAGTCAAAATTTTGTTTCGAAATTGAGTCATTCAAGAAACAATTTACGTGGCACAACAAGAAAACTTTGTACCCAAATCCGAAGTCTAGGGTTTGCAACAAAAAAATTCAAAAGGTAATGTGAAAAAAATATGAGGCATGTCTACTCTAAAGCCAAAGGTTTTACTACAAAAAAAAAGGCAAAGACAATAAAAAACTCTCTCCGTTGTCTTTGAAAGACTATTTTTTTGAAAAAAAAAAAAGTAGCTCAATTTGATTTAGAAACTTTACATCTGATTTTTGAACCAAATTGGCACTGGTAGCTCAATTTGATTTAGAAATTTGTCTGATTGAAGTCAAAATTGTGTTTGTAAATTGAGACAAAAACAATTTACAATTTACATGGCACAACCAGCAAACATTGTACCGCTTGATCCGAAGTCTAGGGTTTGCAATAAAAATTAATCAAAAAAAATGTCAAAAGATATGAGGTTTGTCTACTCGCTAAAAAAGGTTTAACCAAAAAAAAAAATTGACAACAAAGACACTTTCTCCGTTGTTTTTTTTTTTTATTTTAGAACCATTTTGGCACTGGTAGCTCATTTTGATTGAGAGCTACATCAGATTGAAGTCAAAATTTTGTTTCGAAATTGAGTCATTCAAGAAACAATTTACGTTTAGCACAACAAGAAAACTTTGTACCCCAAAAATGATCCGAAGTCTAGGGTTTGCAACAAAAAAAAAAAAAAAAGGTAATGTGAAAAAGGAAAAAGATGTGAGGTCTATGTCTACTGAGCCAATTCAAAAGTGTTTTACTACAAAGGTTTTACTACAAGAAAAAATGCATTGACAATAAAGAAACTCTCTCCGTTGTCTTTGAAAGACTATTTTTGAACCAAATTGGCACTGGTAGCTCAATTTGATTTAGACCTACATCTGATTGAAGTCAAAATTGTGTTTGTAAATTGAGACATTGAAGAAACAATTTACATGGCACAACCAGCAAACATTGTACCGCTTGATCCGAAGTCTAGGGTTTGCAATAAAAATTAATCAAAAGGTAATGTCAAAAGATATGAGGTTTGTCTACTCTGCTAAAGGTTTAAAAAAAAAAAAAAAAAACAACAAAACACTTTCTCCGTTGTTTTTGAAAGGTTATTTTTTCAACCATTTTGGCTTTTTGTTCATTTTGATTGAGAGCTTGACATCAGATTGAAGTCAAAATTTTGATTGAAATTTTTGAAAATTTTGATTCAAGAAACAATTTTTGAGGCACAACAAGAAAAACAATTTCACAACAAAAAACCAAGTCTAAATTGGTCATTCAAAAGTCTGAAAACTAGAAAACTATGTACCAAATCCGAAGTCTAGGGTTTGCAACAAAAGCTATTCAAAAGGTAATGTGAAAGATATGAGGCATGTCTCTACTACTCGCCAAAGGTTTTACTACAAGAAAAAGGGCATTGACAATAAAAAACTCTCTCTCTCTGTCTTTGAAAGACTATTTTTTTTTGAACAAATTGGCACTGGTAGCTCAATTTGATTTAGACCTATTTTTGATTGATTCAAAATTGTGTTTGTGAAATGTGAATTGAAGAAACAATTGATGGCACAACAGCAAACATTGTACCATGATCCAAGTCAACTTTGTAATAAAAAATTGAATCAAAAGGTAATGTCAAAAAAATAATCAGGTTTGTCAACTCGCTCTAAGTTTAATTAAAAAAAAAAAATTGACAACAAAAAACACTTTCTCCACTTTGAAAAAAAAGGTTATTTTTGAAAGTTTTTTTTTGGTAGCTTTGATTTTTGATTGAGAGCTACATCAGATTGAAGTCAAAATTTTGTTTCAAAATTGAGTCATTCAAGATTGAAGTCAAAATTTGTTTTGTTTGGCAAGTCAACAAGAAAACATTTACGTGGCACAACTGAAAACTTTGTACCCTCTCCAAGTCTAGGTTTGGGTTTGCAACAAAAGCTATTCAAAAGGTAATGTGAAAAGATATGAGGCATGTCTACTGTCCAAAAAGGTTTTACTACAAGAAAAAGGGCATTGACAATAAAGAAACTCTCTCCGTTGTCTTTGAAAGACTATTTTTTTGAACCAAATTGGCACTTTTGGTAGCTCAATTTGATTTAGCCTTACATCTGATTGAAGTCAAAATTGTGTTTGTAAATTGAGACATTGAAGAAACAATTTACATGGCACAACCAAAAACATTGTACAAACAATCCAAGTCTAGGGTTTGCAATAAAAATTAATCAAAAGGTAATGTCAAAAGATATGAGGTTTGTCTACTCAAAAAAGGTTTTTGTCCAAAAAAAAAAAAAGATATGAAAGACAACAAAAAAAACTTTTGACAACAAAGACACTTTTCTCCGTTGTTTTTTTGAAGGTTATTTTAGAACCATTTTGGCACTGGTAGCTCATTTTGATTGAGAGCTACATCAGATTGAAGTCAAAAAATTTTTTCAAAATTGAGTCATTCATTCAAGAAACAATTTACGTGGCACAACAAGAAAAAACTTTGTACCCCGTGATCCGAAGTCTAGGGTGTGCAACAAAAGCTATTCAAAAGGTAATGTGAAAAGATATGAGGCATGTCTACTACTCGCCAAAATGGTTTTACTACAAGAAAAAAGGGCATTGAAAATAAAGAAAAGAAACTCCGTTGTCTTTGAAAGACTATTTTTTGAACCAAATTTGCACTGGTAGCTCAATTTGATTTAGACCTACATCTTTTGAAGTCAAAATTGTGTTTTGTAAATTGAGACATTGAAGAAACAATTTACATTGCACAACATGAAACATTGACATTGAACCGAATCAAGGGTTTGCAATTTGTTAATTGTAAAAGTAAAAATAAAAAAAGATAATGTCAAAAGGTTTATCAAAAAGTTTTAACAAAAAAAAAAAAAAAAAAAAGACAACAAAACAAAGTCTACTCGCTAAAGGTTTACCAAAATAAAAAGGCATTGACAACAAAGACACTTTCTCCGTTGTTTTTGAAAGGTTATTTTAGAACCATTTTGGCACTTGTAGCTCATTTTGATTGAGAGCTACATCAGATTGAAGTCAAAATTTTGTTTCGAAATTGAGTCATTCAAGAAACAATTTACGTGGCACAACAAGAAAACTTTGTACCCTGTGATCCGAAGTCTAGGGTTTGCAACAAAAAAATATTCAAAAGGTAATGTGAAAAGATATGAGGGCATGTCTACTCGCCAAAGGTTTTACTACAAGAAAAAGGGCATTGACAATAAAGAAACTCTCTCTTGTCTTTGAAAACTATTTTTTGAACAAAAATTTGCACTGGTAGCTCAATTTGATTTAGCCCTACATCTGATTGAAGTCAAAAAATGTGTTTGTAAATTGAGACATTGAAGAAAAAATTTACATGGCACAACAAGCAAACATTGTACAACTTGATTGATGAAGTCTAGGGTTTGCAATAAAAATTAATCAAAAGGTAATGTCAAAAGATAAGAGGTTTGTCTACTGTCAAAAGATATGAGGTTTGTCTACTTTAACTAAAAAAACCAAAAAAAAAAGGCATTGACAACAAAGACACTTTCTCCGTTGTTTTTGAAAGGTTATTTTAGAACCATTTTGGCACTGGTAGCTCATTTTGATTTGAGAGCTACATCATTGAAGTCAAAATTTTGTTTCAAATTGAGTCATTCAAGAAACAATTTACGTGGCACAACAAAAAAAACAATGTACCCTGTGATCCAAGTCTAGGGTTTGCAACAAAAGTATTCAAAAGGTAATGTGAAAAATATGAGGTGATGTCTACTCGCCAAAGGTTTTACTACAAAAAAAAAAGGCATTGAAAAAAAAAAACTCTCTCCTCTGTCTTTTGAAAGAAAGATTTTTGAACCAAATTGGCACTGGTAGCTCAATTTGATTTAGACTTACATCTGATTTTGATTTCAAAATTGTGTTTTGTAAATTGAGACATTGATTGAAGTCAAAATTGTGTTTGTAAATTGAGACATTGAAAAACAATTTACATGGCACAACATTGTACATTGTACTTTGATCCGAAGTCTAGGGTCTGGGTTTGCAAAAAAAATTAATCAAAAGGTAATGTCAAAAGATAAGAGGTTTGTCTACTCGCGAAAGGTTTAACCAAAAAAAAAAAAATTGACAACAAAGACACTTTCTCCGTTGTTTTTGAAAGGTTATTTTAGAACCATTTTGGCACTGGTAGCTCATTTTGATTGAGAGCTATTTTGAAGTCAAAATTTTGAAGTCAAATTGAGTCATTCAAAAAACAATTTAAGAAACAATTTAAATTGAACAAAAAACTTTGTACCAAAATCAAAAACTAGGGTTTGCAACAAAAAGTTCAAAAAAAGTAATGTGAAAAGATTGGGTTTGTCTACTCAAGCAAAGGTTTTAAAAAAAAAAAAAAAGGTGAAAATAAAGAAAAACTCTCTCTTGTCTTTGAAAGAAAAAAAAGGTTCTTTTTTGTGGTTTTCTGAATTTGATTTAGCTTTAATTTGATTTTGAAGATTTATTTTGAACCAAATTGGCACTGCTCAAATTGATTTAGTGTCTGATTGAAGTCAAATTGTGTTTGTAAATTGAGACATTGAAGAAACAATTTACTTTACATGGCACAACCAGCAAACATTGTACCGCTTGATCCGAAGTCTAGGGTTTGCAATAAAAATTAATCAAAAGGTAATGTCAAAAGATAATGTCAAAAGTTTGTCTACTTGTCTAGGTTTAACCAAAAAAAAACAAAAAAACAACAAAAAACACTTTCTCCGACACTTTTTTGAAAGGTTATTTTTTTGAACCATTTTATTTTAGCTCATTTTGATTGAGAGCTACATCAGATTGATTGAGAGCTACATCAAAAAATTTTTCAAAATTGAGTCATTCAAGAAACAATTTACATGGCACAACAAAAAACAAACTTTGTACCCCGTGATCCGAAGTCTAGGGTTTGCAACAAAAAGCTATTCAAAAAAATGTGAAAAGATATGAGGCATGTCTACTACCAAAGGTTTTACTACAAGAAAAAAAAAAATTGACAATAAAAAAGAAACTCTCTCCGTTGTCTTTGAAAGACTATTTTTGAACCAAATTGGCACTTTTTGAACTGTAGCTCAATTTGATTTAGACCTACATCTGATTGATTGTCAAAATTGTGTTTGTAAATTGAGACATTGAAGAAACAATTTACATGGCACAACACAAAACATTGTACCGCAATCCGAAGTCTAGGGTTTGCAATAAAAATTAATCAAAAGGTAATGTCAAAAGATATGAGGTTTGTCTACTCAAAAAAAGGTTTAACCAAAAAAAAAAAAAAAATTGACAACAAAAACACTTTCTCCGTTGTTTTTGAAAAAAAATTTTTGAACCATTTTTTGCACTGTTAGCTTTGAATTTTTTTTGAGAGCTTGAGATCAGATTGAAGTCAAAATTTTGATTGAAATTGAGAGTCATTCAAGAAACAATTTCAAAAATCAAAATTCAACAAGAAAACAACAAGTAAATTGAAGAAAACTTTTGTATCCGAAGTCCGTTCAAGAAACTAGGGTTTGCAAAAAACTTCAAAAACCTAAAAGGTTTTGCAACAAAAGCTATTCAAAAGGTAATAATGTGAAAAGATATGAGGCATGTCTACCTCGCCAAAGGTTTTACTACAAGAAAAAGGGCATTGACAATAAAGAAACTCTCTCCGTTGTCTTTGAAAGACTATTTTTGAACCAAATTTGGCACTGGTAGCTCAATTTGATTTAGCCTACATCTGATTGATTGAAGTCAAATTGTGTTTGTAAATTGAGACATTGAAGAAACAATTTACATGGCACAACAACAAACATTGTACCGCTTGATCCAAGTCTAGGGTTTGCAATAAAAATTAATCAAAAGGTAATGTCAAAAAGATATGAGGTTTGTCTACTCGCTAAAGGTTTAACCAAAAAAAAAAAAAAAATTGACAAAAAACACTTTCTCCAAAAACAAAAAGGTTTTTTTAGAACCATTTTGGCACTTTTTTTTAACTCATTTTGATTGAGAGCTGATTGAGAGCTACATCAGATTGAAGTCAAAATTTTGATTCGAAATTGAGTCATTCAAGATACAATTTACGTGGGACAACTAGAAAACTTTGTACCCGTGATCCAAGTCCAGGGGGTTTGCAAAAAAACTATTCAAAAGGTAATGTGAAAAGATATGAGATGTCTACTCAACTTTTTGAAGTCAAAATTTTGTTTCTGGTAGCTCATTTTTGATTGAGAGCTACATCAGATTGAAGTCAAAATTTTGTTTCAAATTGAGTCAACAAAAAAACAATTGTACCAAGAAAAACTTGTACCCCGATCCGTCTAGGGTTTGCAACAAAAGCTATTCAAAAGGTAATGTGAAAAGATATGAAAGGCATGTCTACTGTCTACTAAAGGGTTTTACTTTTACTAAAAAAAAGCATTGACAAAAAAAAAAACTCTCTCTGTCTTTCTTTCTTTGACTATTTTTTTGAACCAAATTTTGACTGGTAGCTCAATTTGATTTGATTTACATCTTCTGATTGAAGTTGTGTTGTGTTGTAAATTGAGACATTGAAGAAACAATTTAAGAATGGCACAACAACAAAACAAACAACCACGCTTGATCCGCTTGATCTAGGGTTTGGTTTAAAAAAAAAAATCAAAAGGTAATAATGTCAAATATGAGGAGTCTACTCTACTCTAGGTTTAACCAAAAAAAAGGGCATTGACAACAAAGACACTTTCTCCGTTGTTTTTTGAAAGGTTATTTTAGAACCATTTGGCACTGGTAGCTCATTTTGATTGAGAGCTACATCAGATTGAAGTCAAAATTTTGTTTCAAATTGAGTCATTCAAGAAACAATTTACGTGGCACAACAAAGAAACTTTGTACCCTTGATCCGAAGTCTAGGGTTTGCAACAAAAAAGTTCAAAAGGTAATGTGAAAAGATATGAGGCATGTCTACTCTAAGCCAAAGGTTTTACTACAAGAAAAAAAACATTGACAAAAAAAAAAAAAAAAGTTGTCTTTGAAAGACTATTTTTTTTGAAAAACAAATTGAACTGGTAGCTCAATTTGATTTAGACTTACATCTTTGATTGAAGCTCAAAATTGTGATTTAGTAAAATTGAGACATTGAAGAAAATTGAAGAACATGAGCACAACAAAAAACAATTTACATGGCAAACCAGCTTGACAAATATTGATCCGAAGTCTGATCCGAAGTCTAGGGTTTTAAAAAAAATTAATCAAAAGGTAATGTCAAAAGATATGAGGTTTGTCTACTCGCTAAAGGTTTAACCAAAAAAAAAAAATTGACAACAAAGACACTTTCTCCGTTGTTTTTGAAAGGTTATTTTAGAACCATTTTGGCACTTGTAGCTCATTTTGATTGAGAGCTACATCAGATTGAAGTCAAAATTTTGTTTCAAAATTGAGTCATTCAAAAACAATTTAATGGCAAACAACAAAAAAACTTTGTACCCAAAAATCCGAAAAAAGGGTTTGCAACAAAAGGGTTTGCAACAAAAGGTTCAAAAGTGAAAAGTGAAAAGATATGTCTACTACTGAAAAAGTTTTACTACAAGAAAAAAAAGTAAAATTGAAAATAAAAAGAAACTACTCTCTCTTGTCTTTGAAAACTATTTTTTGAAAAAACTCTTTCTTGTTTTTGAAGACTAGCTCAATTTGATTTAGAAATTTGATTTTGATAGCTCATTTTGATTGTCAAAATTGTGTTTGTAAAAAAGACATTGAAGAAACAATTTGACAATTGAGACATTGAAGAAACAATTTACATGGGCACAACCAGCAAACATTGTACCGCTTGATCCGAAGTCTAGGGTTTGCAATAAAAAAATTAATCAAAAGGTAATGTCAAAAGATATGAGGTTTGTCTACTCGCTAAAGGTTTAACCAAAAAAAAAAAAAAAATTGACAACAAAACACTTTCTCCTCCGTTTGAAAGGTTATTTTAGAACCATTTTGGCACTTTAGCTTTGATTGAGAGCTACATCAGATTGAAGTTGAATTTTGTTTCAAATTGAGTCATTCAAAATTGAAAAAATTTACAAAGGCAAAACAAAAAACAAAATTTACCAACAACGTGATCCAAGTCTAAGGTTTGCAACAAAAAAAACTATTCAAAAGGTTTGCAAAGAAAAGATAAAGAGGGTGAAATGTGATATACTGCCAAAAAAGGTTTTACTACAAAAAAAAAAAAAGACAATAAAATAAAAAAACTCTCGTTGTCTTTGAAAACTATTTTTTGAACCAAATTTTTGAACTGGTTTTTCAATTTGAATTTGATTTAGATCTGATTGATCAATTTGATTTAGCCTTACATCTGATTGAAGTCAAAATTGTGTTTGTAAATTGAGACATTGAAGAAACAATTTACATGGCACAACCAGCAAACATTGTACCGCTTGATCCGAAGTCTAGGGTTTGCAATAAAAATTAATCAAAAGGTAATGTCAAAAGATATGAGGTTTGTCTACTCGCAAAAAGTTTAACCAAAAAAAAAAAATTGACAACAAAACACTTTCTCCTCTGTTTTTGAAGTTATTTTAGAACCATTTTTGGCACTTTTTTGCTCATTTTGATTGAGAGCTACATCAGATTGAAGTTGAAATTTTGATTGAAATTGAGTCATTCAAGAAACAATTTTGACGTGAAATTGATTTTGTTTCAAAGAAAACAATTTGTACCCAACCCAAAGTCTAGGGTTTGCAACAAAAAACTTTGTACCGCGTGATCCGAAGTCTAGGGTTTGCAACAAAAGCTATTCAAAAGGTAATGTGAAAAGATATGAGGCATGTCTACTCGCCAAAGGTTTTACTACAAGAAAAAAAAAAATTGATTGATAAAAGAAACTCTCTCCGTTGTCTTTGAAACACTATTTTTGAACCAAATTTGCACTGGTAGCTCAATTTGATTTAGACTTACATCTGATTGATCAAAATTGTGTTTGTAAATTGAAATTGAAGAAACAATTTACATGGCACAAAACAATTTACACATTGTACATTGCTTGATCAAAGTCAGGGTTTGCAACAAAAAAATCAAAAGGTAATGTCAAAAGTCTAGAAAATTGTCAAAAAAAATCAAAAAAAAAAAGGTAATGTGAAAAAAGACACTTTCTCCGTTGTTTTTGAAAAAAAATTTTAGAAAATTTTGGCAAAAACAAAATTTTGATTGAGAGCTTTTTTTATTGAAGTTTTAGAACAAAATTTTGATTGAAATTTTTTGAGATTTTGAAAACAAAATTTTGATCAAGACAACAAAAACTTTGAAGTCAAAATTTTGTTTCGAAATCGAGTCATTCAAGACACAATTTACGTGGCACAACAAGAAAACTTTGTACCTCGTCATCCGAAGTCTAGGGTTTGCAACAAAAGCTATTCAAAAGGTAATGTGAAACGATATGAGGCATGTCTACTCGCCAATGGTTTTACTACAAGAAAAAGGGCATTGAAAATAAAGAAACTCTCTCCGTTGTCTTTGAAAGACTATTTTTGAACCAAATTTGCGCTGGTAGCTCAATTTGATTTAGCCTTACATCTGATTGAAGTCAAAATTGTGTTTGTAAATTGAGACATTGAAGAAACAATTTACATGGCACAACCAGCAAACATTGTAAACAATCCAAAGTCTAGGGTTTGCAAACAAAAATTAAAAAAAAATGTCAAAAGATATGAGGTTTGTCTACTAAATCAAAAGTTTAACCAAAAAAAAAGAAAAACAACAAAAAACAAAAAAAAAAAAAAAAAAAATTTTTTGAACCATTTTTTTTTGGTAGCTTTTTTTTGATTGAGAGCTACATTTTGATTGAAGTCAAATTTTGTTTCAGAATTTTGAGAGAGACATCAAATTGAAGTCAAAATTTTGTTTCAAATTGAGTCATTCAAGAAACAATTTACGTGGCACAACAAGAAAACTTTGTACCCCCGATCCCGAGTCTAGGGTTTGCAACAAAAGCTATTCAAAAGGTAATGTGAAAAGATATGAGGCATGTCTACTCGCCAAAGGTTTTACTACAAGAAAAAAAAAAAGCATTGACAATAAAGAAACTCTCTCCGTTGTCTTTGAAAGACTATTTTTGAACCAAATTGGCACTGGTAGCTCAATTTGATTTAGCCTTACATCTCTTGATTGAAATTGTGTTTGTGTTTGAACATTGAAGAAACAATTTTGATGGCACAACAAAAACATTGTACCATTGATCCAAAGTCTAGGGTTTGCAATAAAAATTAATCAAAAGGTAATGTCAAAAGATAAAAGTTTGTCAAAAAAAAAAAGTAACCAAAAAAAAAAGGCAAAACAACAAAACAACTTTCTCCGTTGTTTTTGAAAAGGTTATTTTTTTTGAACCATTTTGGCACTTTTTTTTTTCTTTTTTTTTTTGGTTATTTTTTAGAACCATTTTGGCACTCGTAGCTCATTTTGATTGAGAGCTACATCAGATTGAAGTCAAAATTTTGTTTCGAAATTGAGTCATTCAAGAAACAATTTACGTGGTACAACTAGAAAACTTTGTACCCGTGATCCGAAGTCTAGGGTTTGCAACAAAAGCTATTCAAAAGGTAATGTGAAAAGATATGAGGCATGTCTACTCGCCAATGGTTTTACTACAAGAAAAAGGCATTTGACAATAAAAAACTCTCTCCGTTGTCTTTGAAAGAAACTATTTTTTGAACAAATTGGCACTGGTAGCTCAATTTGATTTAGACCTACATCTTTGATTGATTTCAAAATTGTGTTTGTAAATTGAGACATTGAAGAAACAATTTATTGAAACAACAAATTGAACATTGTACACACTTGATCCAAGTCTAGGGTTTGCAATAAAAAAAAATCAAAAGGTAATTGTCAAAGTCTAGGGTTTGCAAAAAAATTAATCAAAAGGTAATGTCAAAAGATATGAGGTTTGTCTACTCGCTAAAAAAACCAAAAAAAAAAAACATTGACAACAAAAGACACTTTCTCCGTTGTTTTTGAAAGGTTATTTTAGAACCATTTTGGCACTGGTAGCTCATTTTGATTGAGAGCTACATCAGATTGAAGTCAAAATTTTGTTTCAAATTGAGTCATTCAAAAACAATTTACGTGGCACAACAAGAAAAAACTTTGTACCCTGTGATCAAGTCTAGGGTTTGCAACAAAAAGCTATTCAAAAGGTAATGTGAAAAGATATGAGGCATGTACTGCCAAAAAGGTTTTTACAAAAAAAGGTAATGAAATAAAAAACTCTCAAAAAATTTTTAAAAACAATTTTTTTACAAAAGAAATTGAAAAAAAGCTTTTCTCTTGAAAGAAATTTTGAATTTGATTGAAGTTTAAAATTGTGTTTGTTAAATTGAACATTGAAGAAAGTCAAAATTGTACATTGAGAATTGAAGAAAAAAATTGTACCAGCAAACATTGTACCATTGTTGATCCAAAACAATTTACATGGCACAACCAAAACATTGTAAATTGATCCAAAGTCTAGGGTTTGCAATAAAAATTAATCAAAAGGTAATGTCAAAGATATGAGGTTTGTCTACTCGCTAAAGGTTTAACCAAAAAAAAAATTGACAACAAAAAGACACTTTCTCCGTTGTTTTTGAAAGGTTATTTTAGAACCATTTTGGCACTGGTTTTACCAGCTCATTTTGATACATCAGATTGAAGAAAATTTTTTTTTCAAAATTGAGTCATTCAAGAAAAATTTACATGGCACAACAAGAAAACTTTGTACCCTGATCCGTCTAGGGTTTGCAACAAAAGCTATTCAAAAGGTAATGTGAAAAGATATGAGGCATGTCTACTGCCAAAGGTTTTACTACAAGAAAAAAATTGCATTGACAATAAAGAAACTCTCTCCGTTTTCTTTGAAAAGACTATTTTTGAACCAAAAAGACTATTTTTGCCAAATTGGTAGCTCTGGTATTTGATTTAGACCTTTACATCTGATTGAAGTCAAAATTGTGTTTGTAAATTGAGACATTGAAGAAACAATTTACATGGCACAACTAGCAAACATTGTACCGCTTGATCCGAAGTCTAGGGTTTGCATAAAAAATTAATCAAAAGGTAATGTCAAAAGATATGAGGTTTGTCTACTCGCTAAAGGTTTAACCAAAAAAAAAAAGGCTTTGACAACAAAGACATTTTCTCTGCTGTTTTTGGAAGGTTATTTTAGAACCATTTTGGCACTGGTAGCTCATTTTGATTGAGAGGTACATCAGATTGAAGTCAAAATTTTGTTTGAAATTGATCATTCAAGAAACAATTTAGATGACAACAAAAAAAACTTTGTACCACATCCAAGTCTAGGGTTTGCAACAAAAAACTAACAAAAGGTAATGTGAAAAAAAAGATTGGTCATGTCTAAAAAAAAAGGTGAAAAAAGGGGTTTTACTACAAGGTAAAAGGGCAAAAGATTGAAAATAAAAGAAACTCTCTCCGTTGTCTTTGAAAAGACTATTTTTGAACCAAATCTTTGAAAGACTATTTTTTGAACCAAATTGGCATTGGTAGCTCAATTTGAATTTAGATTTACATTGATTGAAGTCAAAATTGTGTTTGTAAATTGAGACATTGAAGAAACAATTTACATGGCACAACAAAAACATTGTACCGCTTTGAACCGAAGTCTAGGGTTTGCAATAAAAAAATCAAAAGGTAATGTCAAAAGATAAAGGTTTGTCAACTCAAAAAAGGTTTAAAAAAAAAAAAAAAGCAAAAACAAAAAACAAAAAAACTCCAAAAAAGACAAAACAAACTCCAAGGTTTTAAAAAAGAACCATTTTTTGCACTTTCTCCGTTGTTTTTGAAAGGTTATTTTAGAACCATTTGGCAGTAGCTCATTTTGATTGAGAGCTACATCAGATTGAAGTCAAAATTTTGATTCAAATTGAGTCATTCAAGAAACAATTTACGTGGCACAACAAGAAAAAAAACTGTACCCCATGATCCGAAGTCTAGGGTTTGCAACAAAAAGCTATTCAAAAGGTAATGTGAAAAGATATGAGGCATGTCTACTCGCCAAAGGTTTTACTACAAGAAAAAGGCATTGACAATTGAAAATAAAGAAACTCTCTCCGTTGTCTTTGAAAAACTATTTTTGAACCAAATTTGCACTGGTAGCTCAATTTGATTTAGCCTTACATCTGATTGAAGTCAAAATTGTGTTTGTAAATTGAGACATTGAAAAACAATTTACATGGCACAACAAACAAACATACAAATTTGATCAAACATCTAGGGTTTGCAATAAAAATTAATCAAAAGTCTATGTCAAAATTTAATTTGTCAAAAGGTAAAGTTTAAAAAAAAAAAAGGTTTAAAAAAAAAAAAGAAACTTTTGTCACAAAAAACACTTTTTTGAAAGGTTATTTTTTTTGAAAGGTTATTTTTTTGATTGAGATACATTTTTGAAGTCAAAATTTTTTGATTGAAGAAAGATTGAGAGCAACATCAATTGATTGTCAAAAAATTTTGTTTCAAAATTGAGTCATTCAAGAAACAATTTACCTGGCACAACTAGAAAACTTTGTACCCCGTGATCCGAAGTCCAGTGTTTGCAACAAAAGCTATTCAAAAGGTAATGTGAAAAGATATGAAGCATGTCTACTCGCCAAAGGTTTTACTACAAGAAAAAGGGCATTGACAATAAAAAAACTCTCTCCGTTGTCTTTGAAAGACTATTTTTGAACCAAATTGGCACTGGTAGCTCAATTTGATTTAGACTTACATCTGATTGAAGTCAAAATTGTGTTTGTAAATTGAGACATTGATGAAACAATTTACATGGCACAACTAGCAAACATTGTACAAACAAATCAAAGTCTAGGGTTTGCAATAAAAATTAATCAAAAGGTAATGTCAAAAGATATAAGGTTTGTCAACTCGCAAAAAGTTTAACCAAAAAAAAAAAAAATTGACAACAAAAAAACTTTCTCCGTTGTTTTTTGAAAGGTTTTTTTGAAAGGTTATTTTAGAACCATTTTGGCACTGGTAGCTCATTTGATTGAGAGCTACATCAGATTGAAGTCAAAATTTTGTTTCGAAATTGAGTCATTCAAGAAACAATTTACGTGGCACAACTAGAAAACTTTGTACCCCGTGATCCCCAAGTAGGGTTTGCAAAAAGCTATTCAAAAGGTAATGTGAAAAGATATGATGCATGTCTACTCGCCAAAGGTTTTACTACAAGAAAAAGGGCATTGAAAATAAAGAAACTCTCTCCGTTGTCTTTGAAAGACTATTTTTGAAACCAAATTTTTGAAAAGCTCAATTTGATTTTGACCTTTAATCTGATTGATTCAAAATTGTGTTTGTAATTGAATTTGTGAATGAAACAATTGATTGAACAATTTAAACAAACAAAAAACAAACAACAAATTGATCCGAACTAGGGTTTGCAAAAGTCTAAAAATTAATCAAAAATTTGGTTTTAAATGTCAAAAGGGTTTGAAAATAAAATAAATCAAAAGTAATGTCAAAAGATAAAGGTTTGTCTACTCGCAAAAAAAAAAATTGTTAACCAAAAAAAAAACATTGACAACAAAGACACTTTCTCCGTTGTTTTTGAAAGGTTATTTTAGAACCATTTTGGCACTGGTAGCTCATTTTGATTGAGAGCTACATCAGATTGAAGTCAAAATTTTGTTTCGAAATTGAGTCATTCAAGAAAAACAATTTACGTGGCACAACAAGAAAACTTTGTACCCCGTGATCCGAAGTCTAGGGTTTGCAACAAAAGCTATTCAAAAGGTAATGTGAAAAGATATGAGGCATGTCTACTTGCCAAAGGTTTTACTACAAGAAAAAGGGCATTGAAAATAAAGAAACTCTCTCCGTTGTCTTTGAAAGACTATTTTTGAACCAAATTTGCGCTGGTAGCTCAATTTGATTTTTGACCTTTGATCTGATTGAAGTCAAAATTGTGTTTGTATTTAATTGAGATCTGATTGAAGTCAAAATTGTGTTGAAGAAATTGAATTTACAGAAACAATTAAAATGGCACAACCAGCAAACATTGTACCGCTTGATCCGAAGTCTAGGGTTTGCAATAAAAATTAATCAAAAGGTAATGTCAAAAGATATGAGGTTTGTCTACTCGCGAAAGGTTTACCAAAAAAAAAACAAAATTGACAACAAAGACACTTTCTCCTTTGTTTTTGAAAGGTTATTTTAGAACCATATTGGCACTGCTAGCTCATTTTGATTGAGAGCTACATCAGATTGAAGTCAAAATTTTGTTTCGAAATTGAGTCATTCAAGAAACAATTTACGAAGGCACAACAAGAAAACTACCCCTACCCCGAAGTCCAGGGTTTGCAACAAAAGCTATTCAAAAGGTAAAAAAAAAAAATATGAGGGCATGTCTACTCGCCAAAGGTTTTACTACAAGAAAAAAAGCATTGACAATAAAGGTTTTACTCTCTCTCCTGTTGACTTTGAAAACTCTTTTTGTCTTTGAAAGAAATTTTTGAACCAAATTGTAGCTCTGGTAGCTCAATTTGATTTAGATTTAGACCTACATCTGATTGAAGTCAAAATTGTGTTTGTAAATTGAGACATTGAAGAAAAGAATTTACATGGCACAACAAACAAACATTGTACCGATCTTGAAGTCTAGGGTTTGCAATAAAAATTAATCAAAAAATGTCAAAAAAATAAAAGGTTTGTCTACTCGCTAAAAGGTTTAACCAAAAAAAAAATTGACAACAAAAAACACTTTCTCCGTTGTTTTTGAAAGGTTATTTTAGAACCATTTTGGCACTTTTCATTTTTTTTGAGAACTTATTTTGGCATTGAAGTCAAAATTTTGTTTCAAATTGAGTCATTCAAGAAACAATTTAAATTTCAAAACAACAAAAAAACAACACCCGTGATCCAAAACTTAGGGTTTGCAACAAAAGCTATTCAAAAAAAACTATGTGAAAAAAAATTCAAAAAATGTAAAGATCCGAAGTGGGGTGTTGCTACAAAAGCTATTCAAAAGGTTACTGAAAAGAAGAAAAAACTCGCCAAAGGTTTTACTACAAAAAAAGGGCATTGAAAAAAGAAACTCTCTCCGTTGTCTTTGTCTTTGAAAGACTTTTTTGAACCAAATTGGCACTGGTAGCTCAATTTGATTTAGCCTTACATCTGATTGAAGTCAAAATTGTGTTTGTAAATTGAGACATTGAAGAAACAATTTACATGGCACAACAAGCAAACATTGTACAACATCCAAAGTCTAGGGTTTGCAATAAAAATTAATCAAAAGGTAATGTCAAAAGATATGAGGTTTGTCTAAAGATAAAGGTTTAACCAAAAAAAAAAAGGGCAAAACACAACAACAAAAACACCGTTGTTTTTGAAAAGGTTATTTTAGAACCATTTTGGCACTGGTAGCTCATTTTGATTGAGAGCTACATCAGATTGAAGTCAAAATTTTGTTTGAAAATTGAGTCATTTTGATTGAGAAACAATTTAAGTCAAAATTTTGTTTCAAAATTGAGTCATTCAAGAAACAATTTACGTGCAACAACAACAAAAAACTTGTACCCGTGATCCGAAGTCTCAGGGTTTGCAACAAAAGCTATTCAAAAGGTAATGTGAAAAGATATGAGGCATGTCTACTCGCCAAAGGTTTTACTACAAGAAAAAGGGCATTGACAATAAAAAAAACTCTCCGTTGTCTTTGAAAGACTATTTTTTTGAAAATTTGCACTTTAGCTCAATTTGATTTAGACTTACATCTGATTGAAGTCAAAATTGTGTTTGTAAATTGAGACATTGAAGAAACAATTTACATGGCAAACCAAAAAACATTGTACCGCTTGATCATTGAAGTCTAGGGTTTGCAATAAAAAAAATCAAAAAAAATGTCAAAAAAGATATGAGGTTTGTCTACTCAAGCTAAAGGTTTAACCAAAAAAAAAAAAAAATTGACAACAAAGACACTTTCTCCTTTGTTTTTTTGAAGGTTATTTTAGAACCATTTTGGCACTGGTAGCTCATTTTGATTGAGAGCTACATCAGATTGAAGTCAGCTACATTTTGAAGTCAAAATTTGTTTCAAATTGAGTCATTCAAGAAACAATTTACGTGGCACAACTAGAAAACATTGTACCCGGTGATCTGAAGTCTAGGGTTTGCAACAAAAGCTATTCAAAAGGTAATGTGAAAAGATATGAGGCATGTCTACTATGAAGGTTTTACTACAAGAAAAAGGGCATTGACAAAAAGAAACTCTCTCCGTTTGTCTTTGAAAGACTATTTTTGAACCAAATTTGCAAGCTCAATTTGATTTAGACCACATCTGATTGAAGTTGAAAATTGTGTTTGTAAATTGAGACATTGAAGAAACAATTTACATGGCACAACAGACAAACATTGTACAATTGATCCAAGTCTAGGGTTTGCAATAAAAAAAAATAATCAAAAATCAAAAATGTCAAAAGATAATAGGTTTGTCTACTCGCTTGCAATAAAAGTTAAAAAGTTAAAAATATGAGGTTTGTCTACTCGCAAAGGTTTACAAAAAAAAAAACTTTTGACAACAAAGACACTTTTCCGAAAGTTTTTTTTATTTAGAACCATTTTTTTGGCACTGGTAGCTCATTTTGATTGAGAGCTACATCAGATTGAAGTCAAAATTTTGTTTCGAAATTGAGTCATTCAAGAAACAATTTACGTGGCACAACAAGAAAACTTTGTACCCTGTGATCCGAAGTCTAGGGTTTGCAACAAAAGCTATTCAAAAATTAATGTGAAAAGATATGAGGCATGTCTACTCGCCAAAGGTTTTACTACAAGAAAAAGGGCATTGAAAATAAAGAAACTCTCTCCGTTGTCTTTTTGAAGACTATTTTTGAAAAGAAATTGCAAAATTGGCTCTGAATTTGAACTCTACATCTGATTGAAAATTTGATTGTGTTTGTAAATTGATTTGAATGAAACAATTTACATTTTGACAACATGATGAAACAAACAAACATTGTGTTTTGATCCAAGTCTAAACAATTTGCAAAAAAAATTAATCAAAAGGTAAAAGACAAAAAACAATTAACAAGCACAAAAAAAAAAAGTCTAGGGTTTGCAATAAAAATTAATCAAAAGGTAATGTCAAAAGATATGTTTGTTTGTCTACTCTAAAAAAGGTTTAACCAAAAAAAAAAAAAAAACAGCATTGACAACAAAGAAACTTTCTCCGTTGTTTTTGAAAGGTTATTTTAGAACCATTTTGGCACTGGTAGCTCATTTTGATTGAGAGCTACATCAGATTGAAGTCAAAATTTTGTTTCGAAATTGAGTCATTCAAGAAACAATTTACGTTGGCACAACAAGAAAACAATTACCCGTGATCCAAGTCTAGGGTTTGCAACAAAAGCTATTCAAAAGGTAATGTGAAAAGATATGAGGCATGTCTATGTAAAAGGTTTTACTACAAGAAAAAAGGCATTGAAAATAAAAAAAACTCTCTCCGTTGTCTTTTGAAGACTATTTTTTGAACCAAATTGGCACTGGTAGCTCAATTTGATTTAGACTTACATCTGATTGAAGTCAAAATTGTGTTTGTAAATTGAGACATTGAAGAAAAATTTGAATTGTGTTTGTAAATGAAGACATTGAAGAAACAATTTACATGGCACAACTTTTGATCCGCTTGATCCGAAGTCTAGGGTTTGCAATAAAATTAATCAAAAGGTAATGTCAAAAGATATGAGGTTTGTCTACTCGCTAAAGGTTTAACCAAAAAAAAAAAAAAACATTGACAACAAAGACACTTTCTCCGTTGTTTTTGGTTATTTTTTTAGACCATTTTGGCACTGGTAGCTTTTTTTGATTGAGAGCTACATCAGATTGAAGTCAAAATTTTGTTTCAAATTGAGTCATTCAAAAACAATTTATTCGTGGTCAACAAGAAAACTTTGTACCCGTGATCCGAAGTCTAGGGTTTGCAAAAAAGCTATTCAAAAGGTAATGTGAAAAGATATGAGGCATGTCTATTCTAAAAGGTTTTTTCACTACAAAAAAAAAAAGGGCATTGACAAAGGTTTTAAAAGAAAAGGGCATTGACAATAAAGAAACTCTCTCCGTTGTCTTTGAAAAGCTATTTTTGAACCATATTGGCACTGGTAGCAGAATTTGATTTAGACCTTTATCTTATTGATGTCAAAATTGTGTTTGTCAATTGAGACATTGAAGAAACAATTTACATGGCACAACCAGCAAACATTGAACCGCTTGATCCGAAGTCTAGGGTTTGCAATAAAAATTAATCAAAAGGTAATGTCAAAAGATATGAGGTTTGTCTACTCGCTAAAGGTTTAACCTAAAAAAAAAGGCATTGACAACAAAGACACTTTCTCCGTTGTTTTTGAAAGGTTATTTTAGAACCATTTTGGCACTTGGTAGCTCATTTTTGATTGAGAGCTTTTTTGAATTGAAGTCAATTTTGTTTCAAATTGAGTCATTCAAGAAACAATTTACGTGGCACAACAAAAAACTTTGTACCCAAATCCAAGTCTAGGGTTTGCAACAAAAAAGCTATTCAAAAGGTAATGTGAAAAAGATATGAGGTGGCATGTCTACTGCCAAAGGTTTTACTACAACAAAAAAAAAAGGGACAATGAAACTAAAAAAAACTCTCGTTGGGCTTGAAAATAAAGAAAGACTCTCCGTTGTTTTTGAAGACTATTTTTGAACCAAATTGGCACTGGTAGCTCAATTTGATTTAGCCTACATCTGATTGAAGTCAAAATTGTGTTTGTAAATTGAGACATTGAAGAAACAATTTACATGGCACAACCAGCAAACATTGTACCGCTTGATCCGAAGTCTAGGGTTTGCAATAAAAAAAAATTAATCAAAAGGTAATGTCAAAAGATATGAGGTTTGTCTACTCGCTAAAGGTTTAACCAAAAAAAAAAAAAGGGCATTGACAACAAAGACACTTTCTCCGTTGTTTTTGAAAGGTTATTTTAGAACCATTTTGGCACTGGTAGCTCATTTTGATTGAGAGCTACATCAGATTGAAGTCAAAATTTTGTTTCAAAATTGAGTCATTCAAGAAACAATTTACGTGGCACAACAAGAAAACTTTGTACCCCGTGATCCGAAGTCTAGGGTTTGCAACAAAAGCTATTCAAAAGGTAATGTGAAAAGATTCAAGGTATGTGAAAAGATAGGCATGTCTACAAAAAGGTTTTACTAACAAAAAAAGGGCATTGACAAATAAAGAAACTCTCTCCGTTCTTTGAAAGACTATTTTTGAACCAAATTTTTTGAGCTCAATTTGATTTAGCCTTACATCTGATTGAAGTCAAAATTGTGTTTGTAAATTGAGACATTGAAGAAACAATTTACATGGCACAACCAGCAAACATTGTACCACTTGATCCGAAGTCTAGGGTTTGCAATTGCAAAAAAAGGGTTTGCAATAATCAAAAAAAATGTCAAAAGATATGAGGTTTGTCTACTCGCTAAAGGTTTAACCAAAAAAAAAAAAAGGACAACACAAAAAGACACTTTCTCCGTTGTTTTTTTTGAAGGTTATTTTAGAACCATATTGGCACTTATAGCTCATTTTGATTGAGCTCATTTTGATTGAGAGCTACATCAGATTGAAGTCAAGTCAAAATTTTTTTTTCAATTGAGTCATTCAAGAAACAATTTACGTGGCACAACAAGAAAACTTTGTACCCCTGTGATCCGAAGTCTAGGGTTTGCAACAAAAGCTATTCAAAAGGTAATGTGAAAAGATATGAGGCATGTCTACTCGCCAAAGGTTTTACTACAAGAAAAAGGGCATTGACAATAAAGAAACTCTCTCCGTTGTCTTTGAAAGACTATTTTTGAACCAAATTCGTACTGGTAGCTCAATTTGATTTTGACCTACATCTGATTGAAGTCAAAATAGTGTTTGTAAATTGAGACATTGATGAAACAATTTACATGGCACAACTAGCAAACATTGTACCGCTTGATCCGAAGTCTAGGGTTTGCAATAAAAATTAATCAAAAGGTAATGTCAAAAGATATGAGGTTTGTCTACTCGCTAAAGGTTTAACCAAAAAAAAAAGGGCATTGACAACAAAGACACTTTCTCCTTTGTTTTTGAAAGGTTATTTTACCATATTGGCACTTGTAGCTCATTTTCATTTTGATTGAGAGCTACATCAGATTGAAGTCAAAATTTTGTTTCGAAATTGAGTCATTCAAGAAACAATTTACGTGGCACAACTAGAAAACTTTGTACCCCGTGATCCGTCCAGGGTTTGCAACAAAAGCTATTCAAAAGGTAATGTGAAAAGATATGAGGCATGTCTACTCGCCAAAGGTTTTACTACAAGAAAAAGGGCATTGAAAATAAAGAAACTCTCTCCGTTGTCTTTGAAAGACTTTTTTTGAACAAAATTGCACTGGTAGCTCAATTTGATTTAAAATTTGATTTAGAGTTTCTTGATTTGATTGAAGTCAAAATTGTGTTTGTAAATTGAGACATTGAAGAAACAATTTACATGAAAAATTTGAACCAGCAAACATTGTACCGCTTTGATCCAAGTCTAGGGTTTGCAAACATAAAAATCCGAAAGTAATCAATCAAAAGGTAATGTCAAAAGATATGAGGTTTGTCTACTCGCTAAAGGTTTAACCAAAAAAAAAAAATTGACAACAAAGACACTTTCTCCGTTGTTTTTTTGAAAGGTTATTTTAGAACCATTTTGGCACTGGTAGCTCATTTTGATTGAGTGCTACATCAGATTTAAGTCAAAATTTTGTTTCGAAATTGAGTCATTCAAGAAAAAAATTTAATTGGCACAACAAGAAAACTTTGTACCCATCCGAAGTCTAAGGTTTTGCAACAAAAGCTATTCAAAAGGTAATGTGAAAAATATGATGGAGGCATGTCTACTGCCCAAAGGTTTTACTACAAGAAAAAAAACTACAAGAAATTGACAATAAAGAAAAAGAAAAAAAAACTTGTCTTTGAAAGAATTTTTTTTGAACCAAATTGGCACTGGTAGCTCAATTTGATTTAGCCTTACATCTGATTGATTTCAAAATTGTGTTTTTAGTAAATTGAGAAAATTGTGTTTGTAAATTGAGACATTGAAGAAACAATTTATGGGCACAACCAGCAAACATTGTACCGCTTGATCCGAAGTCTAGGGTTTGCAATAAAAATTAATCAAAAGGTAATGTCAAAAGATATGAGGTTTGTCTACTCGCAAAAAGTTTTTAAAAAAAAAAAAAGGCAAAAAAAACTTTCTCCGTTGTTTTTGAAAGGTTATTTTTTTATTTTGGCACTTTTTTAGCTCATTTTGATTGAGAGCTACATCAGATTGAAGTCAAAATTTTGTTTCGAAATTGAGTCTTTCAAGAAACAATTTACGTTGCTCAACTAGAAAACTTTGTACCCCATGATCCGAAGTCTAGGGTTTGCAACAAAAGCTATTCAAAAGGTAATGTGAAAAGATATGAGGCATGTCTAAAAGCTCGCCAAAGGTTTTACTGTCTACTAGAAAAAGGGCTACAAGAAAAAGGCATTGACAATAAAGAAACTCTCTCCGTTGTCTTTGAAAGACTATTTTTGAATCAAATTTGCACTGGTAGCTCAATTTGATTTAGACCTACATCTGATTGAAGTCAAAATTGTGTTTGTAAATTGAGACATTGAAGAAACAATTTACATGGCACAACCAACAAACATTGTACCGCTTGATCCGAAGTCTAGGGTTTGCAATAAAAATTAATCAAAAGGTAATGTCAAAAGATATGAGGTTTGTCTACTCTCAAAAGGTTTAACCAAAAAAAAAGGGCTGTGACAACAAAGACACTTTCTCCGTTGTTTTTGAAGGTTATTTTAGAACCATTTTTGCACTGGTAGCTATTTCATTTTGATTGAGAGCTACATCAGATTGAAGTCAAAATTTTGTTTCAAATTGAGTCATTCAAGAAACAATTTACGTTGCAACAAAAAAAAACTGTACCCCGTGATCCAAAGTCTAGGGTTTGCAACAAAAAGCTATTCAAAAAAGTAATGTGAAAAGAAAATGAGGCATGTCTAACAAAAGCTATTCAAAAGGTAATGTGAAAAGATATTTGTCTACTACAAAGGTTTTACTAAAGAAAAAGGGCATTGACAATAAAGAAACTCTCTCTCCGTTGTCTTTGAAAGACTATTTTTGAAACCAAATTGGCACTGGTAGCTCAATTTGATTTAGACCTTACATCTGATTGAAGTCAAAATTGTGTTTGTAAATTGAGACATTGAAGAAACAATTTACATGGCACAACAACAAACATTGTACCGCTTGATCCAAGTCTAGGGTTTGCAAAAAAAAAATTAATCAAAAGGTAATGTCAAAAGATATGAGGTTTGTCTACTCGCTAAAAAAGTTTAACCAAAAAAAAAAAAATTGACAACAAAGACACTTTCTCCGTTGTTTTTGAAAGGTTATTTTAGAACCATTTTTTAGACTTTTTTGTAGCTCATTTTTTTTGAGAGCTACATCAGATTGAAGTCAAAATTTTGTTTCAAATTGAGTCATTCAAGAAACAATTTAAATTGGGCACAACAAGAAAAAAATTGTAAAACCGTGATCCAAGTCTAGGGTTTGCAACAAAAGTCTAGGGTTTGCAAAAGCTATTCAAAAGGTAATGTGAAAAGATATGAGGCATGTCTACTCGCCAAAAAGTTTTACTACAAGAAAAAGGGCATTGACAATAAAGAAACTCTCTCCGTTGTCTTTGAAAAACTATTTTTGAACCAAATTGGCACTGGTAGCTCAATTTGATTTAGCCCCTACATCTGATTGAAGTCAAAATTGTGTTTGTAAATTGAGACATTGAAGAAACAATTTACATGGCACAACTAGCAAACATTGTACCGCTTGATCCGAAGTCTAGGGTTTGCAATAAAAAAAAAATCAAAAGGTAATGTCAAAAGATAAGGTTTGTCTACTCGCTGTCAAAGTTTTAACCAAAAAAAAAAAAAAAAAAAAAACAAAAAAGACACTTTCTCCAAAACTTTTGAAAGGTTATTTTAGAACCATTTTGGCACTGGTAGCTCATTTTGATTGAGAGCTACATCAGATTGAAGTCAAAATTTTGTTTCAAATTGAGCTACATCAGATTGAAGTCAAAATTTTGTTTCGAAATTGAGTCATTCAAGAAACAATTTACGTGGCACAACAAGAAAACTTTGTACCCGTGATCCGAAGTCTAGGGTTTGCAACAAAAGCTATTCAAAAGGTAATGTGAAAAGATATGAGGCATGTCTACTCCAAAGGTTTTACTACAAAAAGAAAAAGGGCATTGACAATAAAAGAAACTCTCTCCGTTGTCTTTGAAAGACTATTTTTTTTGAAATTTGGCACTGGTAGCTCAATTTGATTTAGCCTTACATCTGATTGAAGTCAAAATTGTGTTTGTAAATTGAGACATTGAAGAAACAATTTACATGGCACAACCAGCAAACATTGTACCGCTTGATCCAAGTCTAGGGTTTGCAATAAAAATTAATCAAAAGGTAATGTCAAAAAATATAAGAGGTTTGTCTACTCAAAAGGTTTAACCAAAAAAAAGGGACAACAAAAAAACAAGACTCTTGTTTTTTGAAAGGTTATTTTTTTTTATTTTTGAAAGGTTATTTTAGAACCATTTTGGCACTGGTAGCTCATTTTGATTGAGAGCTACATCAGATTGAAGTCAAAATTTTGATTCGAAATTGAGTCATTCAAGAAACAATTTACGTGGCACAACTAGAAAACTTTGTACCCCGTGATCCGAAGTCCAGGGTTTGCAACAAAAGCTATTCAAAAGGTAATGTGAAAAGATATGAGGCATGTCTACTCGCCAAAGGTTTTACTACAAGAAAAAGGGCATTGACAATAAAGAAACTCTCTCCGTTGTCTTTGAAAGACTATTTTTGAACCAAATTCGCACTGGTAGCTCAATTTGATTTAGACCTAACATCTGATTGAAGTCAAAATTGTTTTGTAAATTGAGACATTGAAGAAACAATTTACATGGCACAACCAGCAAACATTGTACCGCTTGATCCAAAGTCTAGGGTTTGCAATAAAAATTAATCAAAAGGTAATGTCAAAAGATATGAGGTTTGTCTACTCAAAAGGTTTTTAAAAAAAAAAAAATGGCATTGACAACAAAGACACTTTCTCCGTTGTTTTTGAAAGGTTATTTTAGAACCATTTTGGCACTGGTAGCTCATTTTGATTGAGAGCTACATCAGATTGAAGTCAAAATTTTTTTCGAAATTGAGTCATTCAAGAAACAATTTACGTGGCAAACAAGAAAAAAAACCCTGTGATCAAAAAAAATTAGGGTTTTTTGTACAAAAAGCTATTTGCAAAAAAAGTAATGTGAAAAGAAATATGAGGCATGTCTACTCGCCAAAGGTTTTACTACAAGAAAAAGGGCATTGACAATAAAGAAACTCTCTCCGTTGTCTTTGAAAGACTATTTTTGAACCAAATTGGCACTGGTAGCTCAATTTGATTTAGCCTTACATCTGATTGAAGTCAAAATTGTGTTTGTAAATTGAGACATTGAAGAAACAATTTACATGGCACAACCAGCAAACATTGTACCGCTTGATCCGAAGTCTAGGGTTTGCAATAAAAATTAATCAAAAGGTAATGTCAAAAGATATGAGGTTTGTCTACTCGCGAAAGGTTTAACCAAAAAAAAAAAATTGCATTGACAACAAAGACACTTTCTCCGTTGTTTTTGAAAGGTTATTTTAGAACCATTTTGGCACTGGTAGCTCATTTTGATTGAGAGCTACATCAGATTGAAGTCAAAATTTTGTTTCGAAATTGAGTCATTCAAGAAACAATTTACATTGCACAACAAGAAAACTTTGTACCCCGTGATCCGAAGTCTAGGGTTTGCAACAAAAGCTATTCAAAAGGTAATGTGAAAAATATGAGGCATGTCTACTGCCAAAGATGAGGTTTTACTACAAAAAAAAAGAAATATGGGCATTGACAATTTTAAACAAGAAAAGGCTTGACAATAAAGAAACTCTCTTTGTCTTTTTGAAACTATTTTTGAACCATTTATTTGGCACTGGTAGCTCAATTTGATTTAGACCTACATCTGATTGAAGTCAAAATTGTGTTTGTAAATTGAGACATTGAAGAAACAATTTACATGGCACAACCAGCAAACATTGTACCGCTTGATCCGAAGTCTAGGGTTTGCAATAAAAATTAATCAAAAGGTAATGTCAAAAGATATGAGGTTTGTCTACTCACAAAAGGTTTAACCAAAAAAAAAAAAATTGACAACAAAGACACTTTCTCCGTTGTTTTTGAAAGGTTATTTTAGAACCATTTTGGCACTGGTAGCTCATTTTGATTGAGAGCTACATCAGATTGAAGTCAAAATTTTGTTTCGAAATTGAGTCATTCAAGAAACAATTTACGTGGCACAACAAGAAAACTTTGTACCCGTGATCCGAAGTCTAGGGTTTGCAACAAAAGCTTTGCAACAAAAGCTATTCAAAAGGTAATGTGAAAAGATATGAGGCATGTCTACTCGCCAAAGGTTTTACTACAACAAAAAGGGCATTGACAATAAAGAAACTCTCTCCGTTGTCTTTGAAAGACTATTTTTGAACCAAATTGGCACTGGTAGCTCAATTTGATTTAGCCTTACATCTGATTGAAGTCAAAATTGTGTTTGTAAATTGAGACATTGAAGAAACAATTTACATGGCACAACCAGCAAACATTGTACCGCTTGATCTGAAGTCTAGGGTTTGCAATAAAAATAAATCAAAAGGTAATGTCAAAAGATATGAGGTTTGTCTACTCAAGAAAAGGTTTAACCAAAAAAAAAAAAATTGACAACAAAAAAACACTTTCTCCGTTGTTTTGAAAAGGTTATTTTAGAACCATTTTGGCACTGGTAGCTCATTTTTTTGAGAGCTACATCAGATTGAAGTCAAAATTTTGTTTCAAATTGAGTCATTCAAGAAACAATTTACGTTATTTGCACAACAAGAAAACTTTGTACCCATTCAAGAAACAATTTACGTCGCACAACAAGAAAACTTTGTACCCGTGATCCGAAGTCTAGGGTTTGCAACAAAAGCTATTCAAAAGGTAATGTGAAAAGATATGAGGCATGTCTACTCGCCAAAGGTTTTACTACAAGAAAAAGGGCATTGACAATAAAGAAACTCTCTCCGTTGTCTTTGAAAGACTATTTTTGAACCAAATTGGCACTGGTAGCTCAATTTGATTTAGACCTTCATCTGATTGAAGTCAAAATTGTGTTTGTAAATTGAGACTTTGAAAAAACAATTTACATGGCACAACACAACAAACATTGTACCGCTTGATCCAAGTCTAGGGTTTGCAATAAAAAAAATAATCAAAAGGTAATGTCAAAAAAGATAAAAGGTTTGTCTACTACTCGCTAAAAACCAAAAAAAAAAAAAATTGACAACAAAGACACTTTCTCCTCTCCTGTTTTTGAAAGGTTATTTTAGAACCATTTTTGGGTTATTTTAGAACCATATTGGCACTCATTTTGATTTTGAGAGAGAGCTACATCAGATTGAAGAAGTCAAAATTTTGTTTCAAATTGAGTCATTCAAGAAACAATTTACGTGGCAACAAGAAGAAAACTTTGTACTGTGAGTTGTTTGATTGAGGTCATCAAAAAAATTTAGGGTTTGCAAAACAATTTACAAAAAAAGCTTTGAAAAAAGTAATGTGAAAAGATATGAGGCATGTCTACTACGCCAAAGGTTTTACTACAAGAAAAAGGGCATTGACAATAAAGAAACTCTCTCCGTTGTCTTTGAAAGACTATTTTTTGAACCAAATTTGCACTGGTAGCTCAATTTGATTTAGACCTTACATCTGATTGAAGTCAAAATTGTGTTTGTAAATTGAGACATTGAAGAAACAATTTATGGCACAACCAAAAAACATTGTAACACAACTTGCAAAAAATCTAGGGTTTGCAAAACTAAAAATTAATCAAAAATTTGTTTGTCAAAAAGATAAAAGAAAATGTCAAAAGATCAATCTAAGGTTTAAAAAATTAAAAAGGTAATGTCAAAAAAGTTTGTCTATTGCAAAAAGGTTTAAAAAAAAGGCATTGACAAAGACACTTTCTCCGTCTTTTTGAAAGGTTATTTTAGAACCATTTTTTTTTTTTGAAAGGTTATTTTAGAACATGGTAGCTCATTTTTTTGATTGAGAGCTACATCAGATTGAAGTCAAAATTTTGTTTTCAAATGAAATCATTCAAGAAAATTTTACGTGGCACAACAAGAAAAAAATTTGTTTCAAATTTGTACCCCGTGATCCAAAACTTCTAGTACCCGGTTTGCAAACAAAAGCTATTCAAAAGGTAATGTGAAAAGATATGAGGCATGTCTACTCGCCAAAGGTTTTACAACAAGAAAAAGGGCATTGAAAATAAAGAAACTCTCTCCGTTGTCTTTGAAAAACTATTTTTGAACCAAATTTGCACTGGTAGCTCAATTTGATTTAGCCTTACATCTGATTGAAGTCAAAATTGTGTTTGTAAATTGAGACATTGAAGAAACAATTTACATGGCACAACCAGCAAACATTGTACCGCTTGATCCGAAGTCTAGGGTTTGCAATAAAAATTAATCAAAAGGTAATGTCAAAAGATATGAGGTTTGTCTACTCGCTAAAGGTTTAACCAAAAAAAAAAGGGCATTGACAACAAACACTTTGTCCGTTGTTTTTGAAAGGTTATTTTAGAACCATTTTGGCACTGGTAGCTCATTTTGATTGAGAGCTACATCAGATTGAAGTCAAAAGTCAAAATTTTGTTTCGAAATGGAGTCATTCAAGAAACAATTTACGTGGCACAACAAGAAAACTTTGTACCCGTGATCCGAAGTCTAGGGTTTGCAACAAAAACAATTCAAAAGGTAATGTGAAAAGATATGAGGCATGTCTACTCGCCAAAGGTTTTACTACAAGAAAAAGGGCATTGACAATAAAGAAACTCTCTCCGTTGTCTTTGAAAGACTATTTTTGAACCAAATTGGCACTGGTAGCTCAATTTGATTTAGCCTTACATCTGATTGAAGTCAAAATTGTGTTTGTAAATTGAGACATTGAAGAAACAATTTACATGGCACGAACAACAAACATTGTACCACTTGATCTGAAGTCTAGGGTTTGCAATAAAAATTAATCAAAAGGTAATGTCAAAAAGAGAAGAGGTTTGTCTACTCGCGAAAGGTTTAACCAAAAAAAAAAAAGGGCACAACAAAAAAACTTTTCAAAACAAAGACAAAAAGGTTATTTTAGAACCATTTTGGCACTGGTAGCTCATTTTGATTGAGAGCTACATCAGATTGAAGTCAAAATTTTGTTTCGAAATTGAGTCATTCAAGAAACAATTTACGTGGCACAACAAGAAAACTTTGTACCCCGTGATCCGAAGTCTAGGGTTTGCAACAAAAAGCTATTCAAAAGGTAATGTGAAATTCAAAAGGTATGAGGAAAGATTGTCTACTGTCTACTCGCCAAAGGTTTTACTACAAGAAAAAAAGGGCATTGACAATAAAGAAACTCTCTCCGTTGTCTTTGAAAGACTATTTTGAACCAAATTTGCACTGGTAGCTCAATTTGATTTAGACCTACATCTGATTGATTGAAAATTGTGTTTGTAAATTGAGACATTGAAGAAACAATTTACATGGCAACAACAACAAACACAACCAAACAAACATTGCACCGAAGTCTAGGTCTAGGGTTTGCAATAAAAATTAATCAAAAGGTAATGTCAAAAGATATGAGGTTTGTCTACTCGCTAAAGGTTTAACCAAAAAAAAAATTGACAACAAAGACACTTTCTCCGTTGTTTTTGAAAGGTTATTTTAGAACCATTTTGGCACTGGTAGCTCATTTTGATTGAGAGCTACATCAGATTGAAGTCAAAATTTTGTTTCGAAATTGAGTCATTCAAGAAACAAGATTGAAGTCAAAATTTTGTTTCGAAATTGAGTCATTCAAGAAACAATTTACGTGGCACAACAAGAAAACTTTGTACCTTGTGATCCGAAGTCTAGGGTTTGCAACAAAAGCTATTCAAAAGGTAATGTGAAAAGATATGAGGCATGTCTACTCGCCAAAGGTTTTACTACAAGAAAAAGGGCATTGACAATAAAGAAACTCTCTCCGTTGTCTTTGAAAGACTATTTTTGAACCAAATTGGCACTGGTAGCTCAATTTGATTTAGACCTACATCTGATTGAAGTAAAAATTGTGTTTGTAAATTGGGACACTGATGAAACAATTTACTTGGCACAACAACCAAACATTGTACTCGCTTGATCCGAAGTCTAGGGTTTGCTACAAAAATTAATCAAAAGGTAATGTCAAAAGATATGAGGTTTGTCTACTCGCTTATGGTTTAAAAAAAAAAAAATGGGCATTGACAACAAAGACACTTTCTCCGTGGTTTTTGAAAAGTTATTTTAGAACCATATTGGCACTGGTAGCTCATTTTGATTGAGAGCTACATCAGATTGAAGTCAAAATTTTGTTTCGAAATTGAGTCTTTCAAGAAACAATTTACGCACAACTACAAAACTTTGTACCCTGTGATCCGAAGTCTAGGGTTTGCAACAAAAGCAATTCAAAAGGTAATGTGAAAAAATATGAGGCATGTCTATGAAGCCAAAGGTTTTACTACAAGAAAAAGGGCATTGACAATAAAGAAACTCTCCGTTGTCTTTTTGACTATTTTTTTTGAAACCAAATTTGCAATTGAAACTCTGCTCAATTTGATTTTGAACTTTTGATTTTCTGATTGAAGTCAAAATTGTGTTTTTGTAAATTGAGACATTGAAGAAACAATTTACATTGTACAAAGTTAGCAAACAAATTGAAACATTGAAGAAACAATTTACATGATCCAAGTCACATTGTTTGAAGTCTAGGGTTTAAATCAAAAATAATAAAAGGTAAAAAAGATATGAGGTTTGTCTACTAAGCTAAAAAAAATTTTTAACCAAAAAAAAAAAAGGGCAAAAACAATTGACAACAAAGACACTTTCTCCGTTGTTTTTTTTTTGAAGGTTATTTTAGAACCATTTTGGCACTGGTAGCTCATTTTGATTGAGAGCTACATCAGATTGAAGTCAAAATTTTGTTTTGAAATTGAGTCATTCAAGAAACAATTTACGTGGCACAACAAGAAAACTTTGTACCCTGTGATCCGAAGTCTAGGGTTTGCAACAAAAGCTATTCAAAAGGTAATGTGAAAAGATATGAGGCATGTCTACTCGCCAAAGGTTTTACTACAAGAAAAAGGGCATTGACAATAAAAAACTCTCTCCCGTTGTCTTTGAAAGACTATTTTTTTGAACCAAATTTGAACCAATTGGCAGCTTGCTAATTTGATTTAGATTTTTTCTGATTGATTGAAATGAAAATTGTGTTGTAAATTGAGACATTGAAGAAACAATTTATTGATGGCACAACAAACAAACAAACAACATTGCAACCAGCAAACATTGATCCGCTTGATCCTAGGGGGTTTGCAAAAAATTAATCAAAAGGTAATGTCAAAAGATATGAGGTTTGTCTACTCGAAAAAGGTTTAACCAAAAAAAAAAGGGCATTGACAACAAAGACACTTTCTCCGTTGTTTTTGAAAGGTTATTTTAGAACCATTTTGGCACTGGTAGCTCATTTTGATTGAGAGCTACATCAGATTGAAGTCAAAATTTTGTTTCGAAATTGAGTCATTCAAGAAACAATTTACGTGGCACAACAAGAAAACTTTGTACCCCATGATCCGAAGTCTAGGGTTTGCAACAAAAGCTATTCAAAAGGTAATGTGAAAAGATATGAGGCATGTCTACCTAAAAAAGGTTTTACTACAAGAAAAAAAGGGCATTGAAAATGAAAAAAAAACTCTCTCTCTCCGTCTTTGAAAGACTATTTTTGAACCAAATTGGCACTGGTAGCTCAATTTGATTTAGCCTACATCTGATTGAAGTCAAAAAATTGTTTGTATTTGAGACATTGAAGAAACAATTTACATGGCACAACAAACATTGTACCGCTTGATCCGAAGTCTAGGGTTTGCAATAAAAAATAAAATTTAATCAAAAGGTAATGTCAAAAGATATGAGGTTTGTCTACTCGCGAAAGTTTTAACCAAAAAAAAACGTCCATTGACAACAAAGACACTTTCTCTTTTGTTTTTGAAAGGTTATTTTAGAACCATTTTGGCACTGGTAGCTCATTTTGATTGAGAGCTACATCAGATTGAAGTCAAAATTTTGTTTCGAAATTGAGTCATTCAAGAAACAATTTACGTGGCTCAACAAGAAAACTTTGTACCCTTGATCCGAAGTCTAGGGTTTGCAACAAAAGCTATTCAAAAGGTAATGTTTGCAACAAAAAAGATATGAGGTGAAAAGATATGAGGCATGTCTACTCGCCAAAGGTTTTACTTTTACAACAAAAAAAGGGTTGAAAATAAAAAAACTCTCTCCGTTGTCTTTGAAAAACTTTTTTTGAACCAAAATTGCACTGGTAGCTCAATTTGATTTAGCCTTACATCTGATTGAAGTCAAAATTGTGTTTGTAAATTGAGACATTGAAGAAACAATTTACATGGCACAACCAACAAACATTGTACCGCTTGATCCGAAGTCTAGGGTTTGCAATAAAAATTAATCAAAAGAAATGTCAAAAGATATGAGGTTTGTCTACTCGCTAAAGGTTTAACCAAAAAAAAAAGGGCATTGACAACAAAGACACTTTCTCCGTTGTTTTTGAAAGGTTATTTTAGAACCATTTGGCACTGGTAGCTCATTTTGATTGAGAGCTACATCAGATTGAAGTCAAAATTTTTGTTTCGAAATTGAGTCATTCAAGAAACAATTTACGGTGGCAACAACAAAAAAACTGTACAAACAAGAAAACTTTGTACCGCGTGATCCGAAGTTTAGGGTTTGCAACAAAAGCTTTTCAAAAGGTAATGTGAAAAGATTTGAGGCTTGTCTACTCGCCAAAGGTTTTACTACAAGAAAAAGGGCATTGACAATAAAGAAACTCACTCCGTTGTCTTTGAAAGACTTTTTTTGAACCAAATTTGTGCTGGAAGCTCAATTTGATTTAGCCTGACATCTGATTGAAGTCAAAAATTGTGTTTGTAAATTGAGACATTGAAGAAACAATTTACATGGCACAACCAGCAAACATTGTACCGCTTGATCCGAAGTCTAGGGTTTGCAATAAAAATTAATCAAAAGGTAATGTCAAAAGATAAGAGGTTTGTCTACTCGCGAAAGGTTTAACCAAAAAAAAAATTGACAACAAAGACACTTTCTCCGTTGTTTTTTTGTTTTTTTTCTCCGGTTATTTTAGAACCATTTTGGCACTGGTAGCTCATTTTGATTGAGAGCTACATCAGATTGAAGTCAAAATTTTGTTTCGAAATTGAGTCATTCAAGAAACAATTTACGTGGCACAACAAGAAAACTTTGTACCCTGTGATCCGAAGTCTAGGGTTTGCAACAAAAGCTATTCAAAAGGTAATGTGAAAAGATATGAGGCATGTCTACTCGCCAAAGGTTTTACTACAAGAAAAAAGGGCATTGAAAATAAAGAAACTCTCTCCGTTGTCTTTGAAAGACTTTTTTTGAACCATATTGGCACTGGTAGCTCAATTTGCTTTAGACCTACAGCTGATTGAAGTCAAAATTGTGTTTGTAAATTGAGACATTGAAGAAACAATTTACATGGCACGAACAACAAACATTGTACCGCTTGATCCGAAGTCTAGGGTTTGCAATAAAAATTAATCAAAAGGTAATGTCAAAAGATATGAGGTTTGTCTACTCGCTAAAGGTTTAACCAAAAAAAAAAAAAAATTGACAACAAAAACACTTTCTCAACAAAGACACTTTCTCCGTTGTTTTTGAAAGGTTATTTTAGAACCATTTTGGCACTGGTAGCTCATTTTGATTGAGAGCTACATCAGATTGAAGTCAAAATTTTGTTTCGAAATTGAGTCATTCAAGAAACAATTTACGTGGCACAACAAGAAAACTTTGTACCCCGTGATCCGAAGTCTAGGGTTTGCAACAAAAGCTATTCAAAAGGTAATGTGAAAAGATATGAGGCATGTCTACTCGCCAAAGGTTTTACTACAAGAAAAAGGGCATTGACAATAAAGAAACTCTCTCCGTTGTCTTTGAAAGACTATTTTTGAACCAAATTGGCACTGGTAGCTCAATTTGATTTAGACCTTACATCTGATTGAAGTCAAAATTGTGTTTGTAAATTGAGACATTGAAGAAACAATTTACATGGCACAACCAGCAAACATTGTACCGCTTGATCTGAAGTCTAGGGTTTGAAATAAAAATTAATCAAAAGGTAATGTCAAAAGATAAGAGGTTTGTCTACTCTAAAGGTTTGTCTACTCGCTAAAAGTTTAACCAAAAAAAAAAGGGCATTGACAACAAAGACACTTTCTCCGTTGTTTTTGAAAGGTTATTTTAGAACCATTTTGGCACTGGTAGCTCATTTTGATTGAGAGCTACATCAGATTGAAGTCAAAATTTTGTTTCGAAATTGAGTCATTCAAGAAACAATTTACGTGGCACAACAAGAAAACTTTGTACCCAGTGATCCGAAGTCTAGGGTTTGCAACAAAAGCTATTCAAAAGGTAATGTGAAAAGATATGAGGCATGTCTACTCGCCAAAGGTTTTACTACAAGAAAAAGCGCATTGACAATAAAAAGAACTCTCTCCGTTGTCTTTTTGAAGACTATTTTTGAACCAAATTGGCACTGGTAGCTCAATTTGATTTAGACCTACATCTGATTGATTGTCAAAATTGTGTTTGTAAATTGAGACATTGAAGAAACAATTTACATGGCACAACCAGCAAACATTGTACCGCTTGATCCGAAGTCTAGGGTTTGCAATAAAAATTAATCAAAAGGTAATGTCAAAAGATATGAGGTTTGTCTACTCCTAAAAAGTTTTAACCAAAAAAAAAAGGGCATGACAACAAAGACACTTTCTCCGTTGTTTTTTTTGAGGTTATTTTAGAACCATTTGGCACTTGTAGCTCATTTTGATTGAGAGCTACATCAGATTGAAGTCAAAATTTTGTTTCGAAATTGAGTCATTCAAGAAACAATTTACGTGGCACAACAACAAAAAACTTTTTGTACCCTGTGTGATCCGAAGTCGAGGTCTTGGGTTGCAACAAAAGCTATTCAAAAGGTAATGTGAAAAGATTTGAGGCATGTCTACTCCAAAAGTTTTTACTACAAGAAAAAGGGCAGTGACAATAAAGAAACTCTCTCCGTTGTCTTTTGAAAGACTATTTTTTTGAACCAAATTTTTGACTGGTAGCTCTTTGATTTAGCCTTACATCTGATTGAAAATTGTGTTTGTTTGTAAAATTGAAATTGACATTGAAGAAACAATTTACATGGCACAACCAGCAAACATTGTACCGCTTGATCCAAGTCTAGGGTTTGCAATAAAAAATAAAAAGGTAAAAAGGTAATGTCAAAAGATAAGAGGTTTGTCTACTCGCTAAAGGTTTAACCAAAAAAAAAAAGGCATTGACAACAAAGACACTTTCTCCGTTGTTTTTGAAAGGTTATTTTAGAACCATTTTGGCACTGGTAGCTCATTTTGATTGAGAGCTACATCAGATTGAAGTCAAAATTTTGTTTCGAAATTGAGTCATTCAAGAAACAATTTACGTGGCACAACTAGAAAACTTTGTACCCAATTGTGATCCAAGTCTAGGGTTTGCAACAAAAGCTATTCAAAAGGTAATGTGAAAAAAGATAATGAGGATATGGCATGTCTACTAAGGTTTTTACTACAAGAAAAAGGCATTGACAATAAAGAAACTCTCTCTCCGTTGTCTTTGAAAGACTATTTTTGAACCAAATTGGCACTGGTAGCTCAATTTGATTTAGACTTACATCTGATTGAAGTCAAAATTGTGTTTGTAAATTGAGACATTGAAGAAACAATTTACATGGCACAACCAGCAAACATTGTACCGCTTGATCCGAAGTCTAGGGTTTGCAATAAAAATTAATCAAAAGGTAATGTCAAAAGATATGAGGTTTGTCTACTCGCTAAAGGTTTAACAAAAAAAAAAGGGCATTGACAACAAAGACACTTTCTCCTCCGTGTTTTTTTTTGAAAGGTTATTTAGAACCATATTGGCACTGGTAGCTCATTTTGATTGAGAGCTACATCAGATTGAAGTCAAAATTTTGTTTCGAAATTGAGTCATTCAAGAAACAATTTACGTGGGACAACTTGAAAACTTTGTACCGCGTGATCCGAAGTTTAGGGTTTGCAACAAAAGCTTTTCAAAAGGTAATGTGAAAAGATTTGAGGCTTGTCTACTCGCCAAAGGTTTTACTACAAGAAAAAGGGCATTGACAATAAAGAAACTCTCTCCGTTGTCTTTGAAAGACTATTTTTGAACCAAATTGGCACTGGTAGCTCAATTTGATTTAGACTTACATCTGATTGATGTCAAAATTGTGTTTGTAAATTGAGACATTGAAGAAACAATTTACATGGCACAACCAGCAAACATTGTACCGCTTGATCCGAAGTCTAGGGTTTGCAATAAAAATTAATCAAAAGGTAATGTCAAAAGATATGAGGTTTGTCTACTCTAAAGGTTTAACCAAAAAAAAAAAAAAAATTGACAACAAAGACACTTTCTCCGTTGTTTTTGAAAGGTTATTTTAGAACCATTTTGGCACTGGTAGCTCATTTTGATTGAGAGCTACATCAGATTGAAGTCAAAATTTTGTTTCGAAATTGAGTCATTCAAGAAACAATTTACGTTTAACAAAACTTTGTACCCTTGTGATCCGAAGTCCAGGGTTTGCAACAAAAGCTATTCAAAAGGTAAAGTGAAAAGATATGAGGCATGTCTACTCGCCAAAGGTTTTACTACAAGAAAAAGGGCATTGACAATAAAGAAACTCTCTCCGTTGTCTTTGAAAGACTATTTTTTGAACCAAATTTGCACTGGTAGCTCAATTTGATTTAGACCTACATCTGATTGAAGTCAAAATTGTGTTTGTAAATTGAGACATTGAAGAAACAATTTACATGGCACAACCAGCAAACATTGTACCGCTTGATCCGAAGTCTAGGGTTTGCAATAAAAATTAATCAAAAGGTAATGTCAAAAGATATGAGGTTTGTCTACTCGCTAAAAGGTTTAACCAAAAAAAAAAAGGCATGACAACAAAGACACTTTCTCCTTTGTTTTTAAAAGGTTATTTTAGAACCATATTGGCACTGGTAGCTCATTTTGATTGAGAGCTACATCAGATTGAAGTCAAAATTTTGTTTCGAAATTGAGTCATTCAAGAAACAATTTACGTGGCACAACAAGAAAACTTTGTACCCTGTGATCCGAAGTCTAGGGTTTGCAACAAAAGCTATTCAAAAGGTAATGTGAAAAGATATGAGGCATGTCTACTCGCCAAAGGTTTTACTACAACAAAAAGGGCATTGACAATAAAGAAACTCTCTCCGTTGTCTTTGAAAGACAATTTTTGAACGAAATTGGCACTGGTAGCTCAATTTGATTTAGCCTTACATCTGATTGAAGTCAAAATTGTGTTTGTAAATTGAGACATTGAAGAAACAATTTACATGGCACAACAATTTACATGGCACAACCAGCAAACATTGTACCGCTTGATCTGAAGTCTAGGGTTTGCAATAAAAATTAATCAAAAGGTAATGTCAAAAGATATTAGGTTTGTCTACTCGCAAAAGGTTTACCCAAAAAAAATGGGCATTGACAACAAAGACACTTTCTCCGTTGTTTTTGAAAGGTTATTTTAGAACCATTTTGGCACTCGTAGCTCATTTTGATTGAGAGCTACATCAGATTGAAGTCAAAATTTTGTTTCGAAATTGAGTCATTCAAGAAACAATTTACGTGGCACAACAAGAAAACTTTGTACCCCGTGATCCGAAGTCTAGGGTTTGCAACAAAAGCTATTCAAAAGGTAATGTGAAAAGATATGAGGCATGTCTACTCGCCAAAGGTTTTACTACAAGAAAAAGGGCATTGACAATAAAGAAACTCTCTCCGTTGTCTTTGAAAGACTTTGAAAGACTTTTTTTTGAAAATTGGCACTGGTAGCTCAATTTGATTTAGCCTTACATCTGATTGAAGTCAAAATTGTGTTTGTAAATTGAGACATTGAAGAAACAATTTACATGGCACAACCAGCAAACATTGTACAAACATTGATCCGTCTAGTCTAGGGTTTGCAATAAAAATTAATCAAAAGGTAATGTCAAAAGATATGAGGTTTGTCTACTCGCGAAAGGTTTAACCAAAAAAAAAAACATTGACAACAAAGACACTTTCTCCTTTGTTTTTGAAAGGTTATTTTAGAACCATATTGGCACTGGTAGCTCATTTTGATTGAGAGCTACATCAGATTGAAGTCAAAATTTTGTTTCGAAATTGAGTCATTCAAGAAACAATTTACGTGGCACAACCAGAAAACTTTGTACCCGGTGATCCGAAGTCTAGGGTTTGCAACAAAAGCTATTCAAAAGGTAATGTGAAAAGATATGAGGCATGTCTACTATTCAAAAGGTTTTACTACAACAAAAAAAGGCATTGACAATAAAAAACTCTCTCCGTTGTCTTTGAAAGACTATTTTTTTGACCAAATTTGCACTGGTAGCTCAATTTGATTTAGACTTACATCTTTATTGATTGTCAAAATTGTGTTTGAGAAATTGAAGAAACAATTTACATGGCACAACACAGCAAACATTGTACCGCTTGATCCAAGTCTAAGTCTAGGGTTTGCAAATCAAAATAAAAAAAAGGTAATGTCAAAAGATATGAGGTTTGTCTACTCGCTAAAGGTTTAACCAAAAAAAAAAATTGACAACAAAGACACTTTCTCCGTTGTTTTTGAAAGGTTATTTTAGAACCATTTTGGCACTGGTAGCTCATTTTGATTGAGAGCTACATCAGATTGAAGTCAAAATTTTGTTTCGAAATTGAGTCATTCAAGAAACAATTTACGTGGCACAACAAGAAAACTTTGTACCCCGTGATCCGAAGTCTAGGGTTTGCAACAAAAGCTATTCAAAAGGTAATGTGAAAAGATATGAGGCATGTCTACTCGCCAAAGGTTTTACTACAAGAAAAAGGGCATTGACAATAAAGAAACTCTCTCCGTTGTCTTTGAAAGACTATTTTTGAACCAAATTGGCACTGGTAGCTCAATTTGATTTAGCCCTACATCTGATTGAAGTCAAAATTGTGTTTGTAAATTGAGACATTGAAGAAACAATTTACATGGCACAACCAGCAAACATTGTACCGCTTGATCCGAAGTCTAGGGTTTGCAATAAAAATTAATCAAAAGGTAATGTCAAAAGATATGAGGTTTGTCTACTCGCTAAAGGTTTAACCAAAAAAAAAAAATTGACAACAAAGACACTTTCTCCGTTGTTTTTGAAAGGTTATTTTAGAACCATTTTGGCACTGGTAGCTCTATTTGATTGAGAGCTACATCAGATTCAGATTGAAGTCAAAATTTTGTTTCGAAATTGAGTCATTCAAGAAACAATTTACGTGGCACAACAAGAAAACTTTGTACCCTGTGATCCGAAGTCTAGGGTTTGCAACAAAAGCTATTCAAAAGGTGTGAAAAGATATGAGGCATGTCTACTCGCCAAAGGTTTCACAACAAGAAAAAGGGCATTGAAAATAAAGAAACTCTCTCCGTTTTCTTTGAAAGACTATTTTTGAACCAAATTTGTGTTGGTAGCTCAATTTGATTTAGACCTACATCTGATTGAAGTCAAAATTGTGTTTGTAAATTGAGACATTGAAGAAACAATTTACATGGCACAACCAGCAAACATTGTACCGCTTGATCCGAAGTCTAGGGTTTGCAATAAAAATTAATCAAAAGGTAATGTCAAAAGATATGAGGTTTGTCTACTCGCTAAAGGTTTAACCAAAAAAAAAAAAAAAAAATTGACAACAAAGACACTTTCTCCGTTGTTTTTTGAAAGTTTATTTTAGAACCATTTTGGCACTGGTAGCTCATTTTGATTGAGAGCTACATCAGAGATTGAAGTCAAAATTTTGTTTCGAAATTGAGTCATTCAAGAAACAATTTACGTGGCAACACAAAACTTTGTCCGTGATCCGAAGTCTAGGGTTTGCAACAAAAGCTATTCAAAAGGTAATGTGAAAAGATATGAGGCATGTCTACTCGCCAAAGGTTTTACTACAAGAAAAAAAGGGCATTGACAATAAAGAAAAATAAAGAAACTCTCCGTTGTCTTTGAAAGACTTTTTTTGAACCAAATTGGCACTGGTAGCTCAATTTGATTTAGCCTTACATCTGATTGAAGTCAAAATTGTGTTTGTAAATTGAGACATTGAAGAAACAATTTACATGGCACAACCAGCAAACATTGTACCGCTTGATCCGAAGTCTAGGGTTTGCAATAAAAATTAATCAAAAGGTAATGTCAAAAGATATGAGGTTTGTCTACTCGCTAAAGGTTTAAGGTTTAACCAAAAAAAAAAAAATTGACAACAAAGACACTTTCTCCGTTGTTTTTGAATGGTTATTTTAGAACCATATTGGCACTGGTAGCTCATTTTGATTGAGAGCTACATCAGATTGAAGTCAAAATTTTGTTTCGAAATTGAGTCATTCAAGAAACAATTTACGTGGCACAACAAGAAAACTTTGTACCCGTGATCCGAAGTCTAGGGTTTTGCAACAAAAGCTATTCAAAAGGTAATGTGAAAAGATATGAGGCATGTCTACTCGCCAAAGGTTTTACTACAAGAAAAAGGGCATTGACAATAAAGAAACTCTCTCCGTTGTCTTTGAAAGACTATTTTTGAACCAAATTGGCACTGGTAGCTCAATTTGATTTAGACCTACATCTGATTGAAGTCAAAATTGTTTTGTAAATTGAGACATTGAAGAAACAATTTACATGGCACAACCAGCAAACATTGTACCGCTTGATCCGAAGTCTAGGGTTTGCAATAAAAATTAATCAAAAGGTAATGTCAAAAGATATGAGGTTTGTCTACTCGCTAAAGGTTTAACCAAAAAAAAAAGGGCATTGACAACAAAGACACTTTCTCCGTTGTTTTTGAAAGGTTATTTTAGAACCATATTGGCACTGGTAGCTCATTTTGATTGAGAGCTACATCAGATTGAAGTCAAAATTTTGTTTCGAAATTGAGTCATTCAAGAAACAATTTACGAGGCACAACTAGAAAACTTTGTACCCGTGATCCGAAGTCTAGGGTTTGCAACAAAAGCTATTCAAAAGGTAATGTGAAAAGATATGAGAAAAGATATGAGGCATGTCTACTCGCCAAAGGTTTTACTACAAGAAAAAGGGCATTGACAATAAAGAAACTCTCTCCGTTGTCTTTGAAAGACTATTTTTGAACCAAATTGGCACTGGTAGCTCAATTTGATTTAGACCTACATCTGATTGAAGTCAAAATTGTGTTTGTAAATTGAGACATTGAAGAAACAATTTACATGGCACAACCAGCAAACATTGTACCGCTTGATCCGAAGTCTAGGGTTTGCAATAAAATTAATCAAAAGGTAATGTCAAAAGATATGAGGTTTGTCTACTCGCGAAAGGTTTAACCAAAAAAAAAAGGACATTGACAACAAAGACACTTTCTCCGTTGTTTTGAAAGGTTATTTTAGAACCATTTTGGCACTGGTAGCTCATTTTGATTGAGAGCTACATCAGATTGAAGTCAAAATTTTGTTTCGAAATTGAGTCATTCAAGAAACAATTTACGTGGCACAACAAGAAAACTTTGTACCCCGTGATCCGAAGTCTAGGGTTTGCAACAAAAGCTATTCAAAAAATGTAATGTGAAAAGATATGAGGCATGTCTACTCGCCAAAGGTTTTACTACAAGAAAAAGGGCATTGAAAATAAAGAAACTCTCTCCGTTGTCTTTGAAAGACTATTTTTGAACCAAATTTGCACTGGTAGCTCAATTTGATTTAGCCTTACATCTGATTGAAGTCAAAATTGTGTTTGTAAATTGAGACATTGAAAAATTTATTTAATTTAACAGCAAAACATTGTACCGCTTTGATCCAAGTCTAGGGTTTGCAATAAAAATTAATCAAAAGGTAATGTCAAAAGATATGAGGTTTGTTTACTCATTTGAAGGTTTAACCAAAAAAAAGGGCATTGACAACAAAGAAACTTTCTCCATTGTTTTTGAAAGGTTATTTTAGAACCATTTGGCACTGGTAGCTCATTTTTTAGAACCATTGAGAGCTACATCAGATTGAGCTACATCAGATTGAAGTCAAAATTTTGTTTCGAAATTGAGTCATTCAAGAAACAATTTACGTGGCACAACAAGAAAACTTTGTACCCTGTGATCCGAAGTCTAGGGTTTGCAACAAAAGCTATTCAAAAGGTAATGTGAAAAGATATGAGGCATGTCTACTCGCCAAAGGTTTTACTACAAGAAAAAGGGCATTGACAATAAAGAAACTCTCTCCGTTGTCTTTGAAAGACTATTTTGAACCAAATTTGCACTGGTAGCTCAATTTGATTTAGCCTTACATCTGATTGAAGTCAAAATTGTGTTTGTAAATTGAGACATTGAAGAAACAATTTACATGGCACAACTAGCAAACATTGTACCGCTTGATCCGAAGTCTAGGGTTTGCAATAAAATTAATCAAAAGGTAATGTCAAAAGATATGAGGTTTGTCTACTCGCTAAAGGTTTAACCAAAAAAAAAAAAAAACATTGACAACAAAGACACTTTCTCCGTTGTTTTTGAAAGGTTATTTTAGAACCATTTTGGCACTGGTAGCTCATTTTGATTGAGAGCTACATCAGATTGAAGTCAAAATTTTGTTTCGAAATTGAGTCATTCAAGAAACAATTTACGTGGCACAACAAGAAAACTTTGTACCCGTGATCCGAAGTCTAGGGTTTGCAACAAAAGCTATTCAAAAGGTAATGTGAAAAGATATGAGGCATGTCTACTGCAAACAAAGGTAAGGTTTTACTACAAGAAAAAGGGCATTGACAATAAAGAAACTCTCTCCGTTGTCTTTGAAAGACTATTTTTGAACCAAATTTGTTGGCACTGGTAGCTCAATTTGATTTAGCCTTTGATTTAGATTGAAGTCAAAATTGTGTTTGTAAATTGAGACATTGAAGAAACAATTTACATGGCACAACCAGCAAAAATTGTACCGCTTGATCCGAAGTCTAGGGTTTGCAATAAAAATTAATCAAAAGGTAATGTCAAAAGATATGAGGTTTGTCTACTCGCTAAAGGTTTAACCAAAAAAAAAAATTGACAACAAAACACTTTCTCCGTTGTTTTTTTGAAGGTTATTTTAGAACCATTTTGGCACTGGTAGCTCATTTTGATTGAGAGCTACATCAGATTGAAGTCAAAATTTTGTTTCGAAATTGAGTCATTCAAGAAACAATTTACGTGGCACAACAAGAAAACTTTGTACCCTGTGATCCGAAGTCTAGGGTTTGCAACAAAAGCTATTCAAAAGGTAATGTGAAAAGATATGAGGCATGTCTACTCGCCAAAGTTTTACTACAAGAAAAAGGGCATTGAAAAAAAAAAAACTCTCTCTCCGTTGTCTTTGAAAGGCTATTTTTGAACCATATTGGCACTGGTAGCAGAATTTGATTTAGACCTTTATCTTATTGATGTCAAAATTGTGTTTGTCAATTGAGACATTGAAGAAACAATTTACATGGCACAACCAGCAAACATTGTACCGCTTGATCCGAAGTCTAGGGTTTGCAATAAAAATTAATCAAAAGGTAATGTCAAAAGATATGAGGTTTGTCTACTCGCTAAAGGTTTAACCAAAAAAAAAAATTGACAACAAAGACACTTTCTCCGTTGTTTTTGAAAGGTTATTTTAGAACCATTTTGGCACTGGTAGCTCATTTTGATTGAGAGCTACATCAGATTGAAGTCAAAATTTTGTTTCGAAATTGAGTCATTCAAGAAACAATTTACGTGGCACAACAAGAAAACTTTGTACCCTGTGATCCAAAGTCTAGGGTTTGCAACAAAAGCTATTCAAAAGGTAATGTGAAAAGATATGAGGCATGTCTAAAGAAACTTTCTACTCTACTCGCCAAAGGTTTTACTACAAGAAAAAGGGCATTGACAATAAAGAAACTCTCTCCGTTGTCTTTGAAAGACTATTTTTGAACCAAATTGGCACTGGTAGCTCAATTTGATTTAGCCTTACATCTGATTGAAGTCAAAATTGTGTTTGTAAATTGAGACATTGAAGAAACAATTTACATGGCACAACCAGCAAACATTGTACCGCTTGATCCGAAGTCTAGGGTTTGCAATAAAAATTAATCAAAAGGTAATGTCAAAAGATATGAGGTTTGTCTACTCGCTAAAGGTTTAACCAAAAAAAAAAAATTGACAACAAAGACACTTTCTCCGTTTTTGTTTTTTTTTTTTTTGATTTTAATTTTGGTTATTTTTGATTGATTTGACATTGATTGAAGTCAAAAAATTTTTTGATTGAAATTAGTCATTCAGATTGAAGTCAAAATTTTGTTTCAAAAAAAGTCATTCAAAAAACAATTTACGTGGCACAACTAGAAAACTTTGTACCCCGTGATCCGAAGTCTAGGGTTTGCAACAAAAGCTATTCAAAAGGTAATGTGAAAAGATATGAGGCATGTCTACTCGCCAAAGGTTTTACTACAACAAAAAGGGCATTGACAATAAAGAAACTCTCTCTTTGTCTTTGAAAGACTATTTTTGAACCAAATTGGCACTGGTAGCTCAATTTGATTTAGACTTACATTTGATTGAAGTCAAAATTGTGTTTGTAAATTGAGACATTGAAGAAACAATTTACATGGCACAACCAGCAAACATTGTACCGCTTGATCCGAAGTCTAGGGTTTGCAATAAAATTAATCAAAAGGTAATGTCAAAAGATATGAGGTTTGTCTACTCGCTAAAAGGTAACCAAAAAAAAATTGACAACAAAGACACTTTCTCCGTTGTTTTTGGGTTATTTTAACCACCATTTTGGCAACATCACTGGTAGCTCATTTTGATTGAGAGCTACATCAGATTGAAGTCAAAATTTTGTTTCAAATTGAGTCATTCATTCAAAACAATTCGTGGGCAACAAGAAAACTTTGTACCCCGTGATCCGAAGTCCAGGGTTTGCAACAAAAACTATTCAAAAGGTAATGTGAAAAGATATGAGGCATGTCTACTCGCCAAAGGTTTTACTACAAGAAAAAGGGCATTGACAATAAAGAAACTCTCTCCGTTGTCTTTGAAAGACTATTTTTGAACCAAATTGGCACTGGTAGCTCAATTTGATTTAGACCTACATCTGATTGAAGTCAAAATTGTGTTTGTAAATTGAGACATTGAAGAAACAATTACATGGCACAACCAAAAGGTAATGTGAAAACATTGTTGTACCCGCTTGATCCAAGTCTAGGGTTTGCAATAAAAATTAATCAAAAGGTAATGTCAAAAGATATGAGTCTAGTTTTGTCTACTAATGTCAAAAGATATGAGGTTTGTCTACTCGCTAAAGGTTTTAACCAAAAAAAAAAACAAAAAACAAAAAGGGAACATTGACAACAAAGACACTTTCTCCGTTGTTTTTGAAAGGTTATTTTAGAACCATTTTGGCACTGGTAGCTCATTTTGATTGAGAGCTACATCAGATTGAAGTCAAAATTTTGTTTCGAAATTGAGTCATTCAAGAAACAATTTACGTGGCACAACAAGAAAACTTTGTACCCCGTGATCCGAAGTCTAGGGTTTGCAACAAAAGCTATTCAAAAGGTAATGTGAAAAGATATGAGGCATGTCTACTCGCCAATGGTTTTACTACAAGAAAAAGGGCATTGAAAATAAACAAACTCTCTCCGTTGTCTTTGAAAGACTATTTTTGAACCAAATTTGCGCTGGTAGCTCAATTTGATTTAGCCTTACATCTGATTGAAGTCAAAATTGTGTTTGTAAATTGAGACATTGAAGAAACAATTTACACAACCAGCAAACATTGTACCGCTTGATCCGAAGTCTAGGGTTTGCAATAAAAATTAATCAAAAGGTAATGTCAAAAGATATGAGGTTTGTCTACTCGCTAAAGGTTTAACCAAAAAAAAAAAGGGCATTGACAACAAAGACACTTTCTCCGTTGTTTTGAAAGGTTATTTTAGAACCATTTTGGCACTGGTAGCTCATTTTGATTGAGAGCTACATCAGATTGAAGTCAAAATTTTGTTTCGAAATTGAGTCATTCAAGAAACAATTTACGTGGCACAACAAGAAAACTTTGTACCCTGTGATCCGAAGTCTAGGGTTTGCAACAAAAGCTATTCAAAAGGTAATGTGAAAAGATATGAGGCATGTCTACTCGCCAAAGGTTTTACTACAAGAAAAAGGGCATTGACAATAAAGAAACTCTCTCCGTTGTCTTTGAAAGACTTTTTTTGAACCAAATTTGTGCTGGAAGCTCAATTTGATTTAGCCTTACATCTGATTGAAGTCAAAATTGTGTTTGTAAATTGAGACATTGAAGAAACAATTTACATGGCACAACCAGCAAACATTGTACCGCTTGATCCGAAGTCTAGGGTTTGCAATAAAAATTAATCAAAAGGTAATGTCAAAAGATATGAGGTTTGTCTACTCGCTAAAGGTTTAACCAAAAAAAAAAGCATTGACAACAAAGACACTTTCTCCGTTGTTTTTGAAAGGTTATTTTAGAACCATTTTTGCACTGGTAGCTCATTTTGATTGAGAGCTACATCAGATTGAAGTCAAAATTTTGTTTCGAAATTGAGTCATTCAAGAAACAATTTACGTGGCACAACAAGAAAACTTTGTACCCCGTGATCCGAAGTCTAGGGTTTGCAACAAAAGCTATTCAAAAGGTAATGTGAAAAGATTTGAGGCTTGTCTACTCGCCAAAGGTTTTACTACAAGAAAAAGGGCATTGACAATAAAGAAACTCTCTCCGTTGTCTTTGAAAGACTATTTTTGAACCAAATTGGCACTGGTAGCTCAATTTGATTTAGACCTACATCTGATTGAAGTCAAAATTGTGTTTGTAAATTGAGACATTGAAGAAACAATTTACATGGCACAACCAGCAAACATTGTACCGCTTGATCCGAAGTCTAGGGTTTGCAATAAAAAAAAAAAAAATTAATCAAAAGGTAATGTCAAAAGATATGAGGTTTGTCTACTCGCTAAAGGTTTAACCAAAAAAAAAAGTGCATTGACAACAAAGACACTTTCTCCGTTGTTTTTGAAAGGTTATTTTAGAACCATTTTGGCACTGGTAGCTCATTTTGATTGAGAGCTACATCAGATTGAAGTCAAAATTTTGTTTCGAAATTGAGTCATTCAAGAAACAATTTACGTGGCACAACTAGAAAACTTTGTACCGCGTGATCCGAAGTCTAGGGTTTGCAACAAAAGCTATTCAAAAGGTAATGTGAAAAGATATGAGGCATGTCTACTCGCCAAAGGTTTTACTACAAGAAAAGGCATTGACAATAAAGAAACTCTCTCCGTTGTCTTTGAAAGACTATTTTTGAACCAAATTTGCACTGGTAGCTCAATTTGATTTAGCCTTACATCTGATTGAAGTCAAAATTGTGTTTGTAAATTGAGACATTGAAGAAACAATTTACATGGCACAACCAGCAAACATTGTACCGCTTGATCCGAAGTCTAGGGTTTGCAATAAAAATAATCAAAAAGTAATGTCAAAAGATATGAGGTTTGTCTACTCGCTAAAGGTTTAACCAAAAAAAAAGGCATTGACAACAAAGACACTTTCTCCGTTGTTTTTGAAAGGTTATTTTAGAACCATTTTGGCACTGGTAGCTCATTTTGATTGAGAGCTACATCAGATTGAAGTCAAAATTTTGTTTCGAAATTGAGTCATTCAAGAAACAATTTACGTGGCACAACAAGAAAACTTTGTACCCGTGATCCGAAGTCTAGGGTTTGCAACAAAAGCTATTCAAAAGGTAATGTGAAAAGATATGAGGCATGTCTACTCGCCAAAGGTTTTACTACAAGAAAAAGGGCATTGAAAATAAAGAAACTCTCTCCGTTGTCTTTGAAAGACTATTTTTGAACCAAATTTGCACTGGTAGCTCAATTTGATTTAGCCTTACATCTGATTGAAGTCAAAATTGTGTTTGTAAATTGAGACATTGAAGAAACAATTTACATGGCACAACCAGCAAACATTGTACCGCTTGATCCGAAGTCTAGGGTTTGCAATAAAAATTAATCAAAAGGTAATGTCAAAAGATATGAGGTTTGTCTACTCGCGAAAGGTTTAACCAAAAAAAAGGGCATTGACAACAAAGACACTTTCTCCGTTGTTTTTGAAAGGTTATTTTAGAACCATTTTGGCACTGGTAGCTCATTTTGATTGAGAGCTACATCAGATTGAAGTCAAAATTTTGTTTCGAAATTGAGTCATTCAAGAAAATTACGTGGCACAACAAGAAAAAAACTTTGTACCCCGTGATCCGAAGTCTAGGGTTTGCAACAAAAGCTATTCAAAAGGTAATGTGAAAAGATATGAGGCATGTCTACTCGCCAAAGGTTTTACTACAAGAAAAAGGGCATTGACAATAAAGAAACTCTCTCCGTTGTCTTTGAAAGACTATTTTTGAACCAAATTGGCACTGGTAGCTCAATTTGATTTAGCCTTACATCTGATTGAAGTCAAAATTGTGTTTGTAAATTGAGACATTGAAGAAACAATTTACATGGCACAACCAGCAAACATTGTACCGCTTGATCCGAAGTCTAGGGTTTGCAATAAAAATTAATCAAAAGGTAATGTCAAAAGATATGAGGTTTGTCTACTCGCTAAAGGTTTAACCAAAAAAAAAAGGGCATTGACAACAAAGACACTTTCTCCGTTGTTTTTGAAAGGTTATTTTAGAACCATATTGGCACTGGTAGCTCATTTTGATTGAGAGCTACATCAGATTGAAGTCAAAATTTTGTTTCGAAATTGAGTCATTCAAGAAACAATTTACGTGGCACAACAAGAAAACTTTGTACCCTGTGATCCGAAGTCTAGGGTTTGCAACAAAAGCTATTCAAAAGGTAATGTGAAAAGATATGAGGCATGTCTACTCGCCAAAGGTTT